>OX387643.1:5478238-6078238 GCA_947568875.1 Fissipunctia ypsillon
ATTGGATATAAAAGAAGTGACAAGCTGCATAGGTAAGTACTTATATCTTAACTAATACAAGTCAATAAAATTTTTTTTTTTAGTGCGTGAAAAAAGCGTGTTTTTTAGTATTTTTTATAAATTACAAATTTTTACTTTTTAGTCTAGTATATTCTTCATTTAGTATTATGTCTAAAGACAACGAAGTTAGGACTTGACCGGTTTAATAGTAGCCACTGATGAGTTCCGCTACCCATCTCCTGGCTCCATCATCCAGGCCCTCAACACCAAGTGCAATTAATTGGACACAAAACGAATGACCCGAAACTCGAAGGGTTTACCAATAGCCCCTGCAGCGTTCCATTATCCACCTCTTGGCTCCATCTACAGACCCTCGACACCAAGTGCAATATATTGGACTCATCAAAACGAATCATATGAGCCCTAACTCGAGGGGTTTACTAGTAGCCACTGAAGAATTCCACTATCCACCGCCTGGCTCCATCATCAGACCCTCTTTACCAAGCCCAATCTATTGGACTCGTCAAAACGAATCATATGAGCCCTATTGCGAGGGGTTTACTAGTAGCCACTGAAGAGTTCCACTTCCACCTCCTGGATCCATCATCAGACCCTCGTTACCAAGCCCAATTTATTGGACTCGTCAAAATGAATCATATGAGTGCAAACTCAAGGGGTTTACTAGTAGCCATTGAAGAGTTCCACTATCCACCTCTTGGCTCCATCATGAAATCAGCTCCACGATACCAAATTATAGTATTGTCTTCCAAACTACAAATACATACAAAGTTAAATTTCAATAAGACAATTATGAGTAGGTTAAAATTGACTTCCAAGATTTTCTTACATTGTTAGTTACTTACAAGTGAAGCTAATAAAAGCGTGTTAATAAAGCCGCATTTCTAAATACGGCTTTATTAGGTGCTCTAGGTACTAAACTGGTGACCATCAGAACATACAATTTCCAGAAAGTTTTACACTTCTAACAAATACGGTAATGGTGGTTTCGCACTACGTCCGATCCGAATCCGAGAAATGTCATTCCGAAGTAGCCATAGTACTATTTGTATGAGGGGTTGCGCACTAGATCCGAACTCTGTCCGTCCTAATTTAGAACATTCCCACATCGGATTGAACTCGGATCTTGAATTCGGATTCGGATCGGACGTAGTGCGAAACCGCTCTAATGTAATGACTGAGTCACAAAACAGGGCTACTGAGGCTGTTACCACGCTTGACGTGATCTGTGTGATGCGATCCTAAAATTCCTATACAGGCTGACTTTGAAAACATGCGACAAAATTTAAGGGGGTGATCTACCCATCAATATGAACAACTTTTACTATGGGACCAACTATAAATTCGCAAAAAAGATCGACCTTCCCGTATAAAAGTAGATACCCGATTGGACCATTTGGTCTAAGAAAATCGATTTTTTTTTTTGCGAATTCCGAGTTGGTCCCATAGTAAAAGTTGTTCATATTGATGGGTAGAACTCCCCCTTAAACTTTGTCGCATCTATTCAAAGTCACCCTGTATATACCTTCTCACCCTTCCAACCTATTTAGATTTGATACAGGGTACATGACGGCGACGTCCGAAATTCGAATTAGCTAGGGCTGCGAACGACAGAATGCATAGATAAAAAAAACAAGACAGATTGTAATTTACCGTTGTAAATTCCTGTTTATACAGACACAAATACAATACTTAGCGGTTTTTGTGTCTGTCTATTGACGAAATAAATAACACGTGTACAGTATTTGGGAGATTTTTTGAAATTAGTGACACTCGCGCAATAAAGACGAATCTAACGACAACGACATATCATTCATCAAAATCGATTCAGCCGTTTAGTAGTTACGAGGGAATATCGGGACGGAGATACATAGAGGTCAAACTTATAACCCTCCTTTTGTGGCATCACTGTAGTCGGGTAACAAGTAGGTAATTGTGTAATTTTTTAAGGTTCTGGAGCTAGACCACACCTCTTAAAGCAGTATTATTGTAATCTTACTTCAGTGTGGGAAAGAGATGGAGCTAGAGGTCTTGTATAGCCTCTTTCTCACACTGAAGTAACATTAAAATAAAGAGGTGGTGGTTGACCCCCTGTTGCCAAAACGGAACCCTTATAATTTCGTCCTGATGTCACACAGCCATTTTGCTCGCAGACTATTAGCTCTATATCGATAAAAATTGGAAAGAAGGCGTATTCTGTGCACCACTAAATAATGGCCATAGTGAAATTACCTACAAAAAAAAAGTATGGCGCTCCCCACACAACCAAGGGATGAAAAAATCCAATGCACATAAGCGTGTGGGATATTGTTTTATCCCGTAATTCCCGTAATTAAAAATATTATGATGTTTCTCAGTGACTTCGCTATTTTTAATTGTTTCATGTACTTACTACAACCACAGAAATAACTTTGTTTTTCATAGTTTTTTCGAGAAATACTATGAAATTAGTTAGTACCTACAAACTTATTATAACGATGATAAAATCAATACGGTGCAATAGTGTGCATGCGTAAATATTCATTCCAACTACGGAACCCTTCACTGTTGTGCATGGTTCGACACTCATTCGGCAGGGTTTTTAAAATATTTTCATAACCTATAGTCATTGATGTAATATGTAACTACGTAGTACAGACGCCAGCACATCAAAGTACCCGAAACTGTCAAATTTTACCAATCAACCTTGAACCTAATGCTTTAGCAATAAAGTCGAAAATCTATTGAAGAAATTTGACAGATTGTAGTAGCTTGATGTGCTGGCGTCCTACATAGTATTACCTCAATGCCTTGTAACACCCACTCTCTGGTAGAACGATTGTATTTTGTAACAGTATGTGTAGGTATGTGCCTAGGTTTATTTTTAAACCAAGATAAGTACCAGGAAATCCAACTGTTTCAAAACGTTAGGTAGTTAGGTATACCTATTTTATTTTCAACAGTCGTACATACATTGGCCAGCATAAATTATATGAAGAAAGACATGAAATGAAACTCGTTTTTAACCGACTTCAAAAAAAATAAGGAGGTTATCAATTCGACACGTATGTATGTAATATTATTGGAACTGTAATGTATTGACATAATTAGAATAATCTATTAGGGCTTCTATTCAAATACAGAAAAAATAGGTGTATGTATGTTTGTCATATGCTTGTCCACGCATTTCTCCGAAACTATTAATCAGAATGTCTTTTTTTTTATTGGCTTTCATTTACCTACTTTAACTTAGGGAACAGTGCAAGATTCATCAAAATCAGTTCAGGGATTTTCAAGATATCGCACCTTCAGAACAGTAGTGACGTATCTCAAAAAATCATTTTTTTGGGAAAACGAAAACAAAGTTTTGAAACTGCAAACTGATGATGATTTAAACTTTGAACTGATTTAATTAATTAATTTTGTATGAAAACCTATCAATTATTTGATTTCTGTATTGAGTTAAGTTTATCTTTTGTGACATATGAGCAAAAAAAGATCGTAACTCGATTTCTTAGATTTTTGAGTTAAGTCACTACTATTCTGAAGGTGCGATATGGATTAATACGTGTAAGTGTAACGGCTTGGCTTATTGATACGAGCTACGGCACCATAATTGCGTAACGCACTTCAATCACAATGTGAATGATTTTGAAGAAAATTGCTAATCTAGTGCTTCATATGTTTGAAAAAGTCTGCTCAACAACGTAAATAACGCAATGAATGTTGTTGAACTGTCAAATCCATATAACGACTTCCGAAATTAAAGTTATTTCATAATTTTGAGTGCATTTCTTTTTGAAGTCGATTTAATTACTTTTTAAGGTTTTAAAAGTACATAAATAGAGGTATCCTGTTAGGCTTTGTGAATTTTGATTTTGCTAATCGATTATTTTCATCGATATTCGTATCAATAGAGCTTTCATTTTAATATTTTATACTGGCAACTTTATCCTTTTTTATATTCGTGGTCGCTCTGTGATTGGCTGACGAAAAATGGCGGGAAACAATGAGAGAACTCGCTCCTTCCCGCTAAAAAGAAAATGGGTAGTTAGAGGCGTGAAGGGAACGCTTGGCCAGTTGCGCGGGCTCTTGAATTTTAGGACTCGACGCGATAGGTTTTTTAGAGTTAATAAGTACCTAGTGCTAAGTATTGATTTTTGTATGTGCAGTTCAATTGAAATATAAGACGGTTACGTAATCCTTGAATCATTATTTGACTACGTCCTGATCCTGTCGGTGTTTCTTACATTTCAGAAGTGGGATAGCAACGTAAGTACACGCCCATTAATTTGCAATTATCTGTATTTTCTATTCATTGTCAATAGCCACTGCTTGGTAACATGACTTTTTATTTTTTTTATTTTTAATAGTTGTAAATTGATCTTTAAAGTCAGTCTGCCTAAATATTTAACTTACTACTCAATGGTTTTAATAATTGTTTTACATAATCATGATTGTGTGCCTACCCATACTAGCTTTGCGTTATACCGATCCGTTACCGAGCAAAGGGATTGATATTCTATGATTGACTATGTTGTGTTACACTGTTTTTCTTGCATTAATCTCAGTTTAAGTAGTGTGAATCGTTTTTACGATATACTCTCAAGCATTTTGGTAAGATTGCTTGGTATATTAGCTCATTATTAACGTAGTTTTATGGACAGTAATGTGTTGATATTTATCACGAATATTCAAATTACAGATCTTTATTAACTAAGATATTCCAGACTTAAAAAAAATATTTTATGTTATCTTCTGGAAACTTAAAAGATTTAAGACAATCTTTATTAAATTTTTGATTTGTACATAGTATGTTCAGACATATTACGATAGGGGGGAGCAACATTTTACCGCTCCATTTTCGAGATAGGTTAACTAGTTAATGGAATGCAGTCATAATTTAGTAATAGTTGGGTGTTATATCAATTGCCAGCTTTGAATTGCATACGCATACAGAGAGCATAGCTTCACTGTAGAAATAGACATCACAGATAAAAAAAAATCCTTAAATCGCTTAGATCAAAAGCTAAAGTTGTTTTTCTGTTTTTCTTTTGAGCTCTTGCATCATAGATCGACATCGAGACGCCCAAGCATGGAATCCAGTCATCGACGACTTGAGACGCCCTACGCGATGGAGCATCGAAGTAGGAGCCGGGTGAGAGGGTTGCGAACTCGCAGCTCATGTCAGAACCGGGATCAAGAACTGGCTTCGAGCCATGAACGAGTTAAGCTACTAGAGAGGCAGCTGCTACAAGGACGGGAGCGTCTTCTACATGCCAAGTCCCGCAACCGGAGTCGCAGCCGACGCAGCGCGCGGCGTAAATCGTCGCGGCTCGCCACTCAGCGTAGCAACCGCAGTCGCAGCCATCGCAGTGGAACACTCGACCATCCACGGCGACGAGCGGAAGCCAATCGGCACGACGGTGACGGCCCACATGCTGAGCATCGTAACGTCGCGGGACACTTTGAAAGGTCATGTAGCCCATCTGTATCTAAAAAATATATTGTTGACGTTTTCAAATGTTTGAAAGATAGTTTGGCATCTCAACCCGCCCGAGACACACGGTCCTTTCATAAAATTGATTACATGAACATACTGCATAATTTTGATCCATCTACAAAAAACCAACGAATTGATGTATGGCTCAAGAAAGTCAATGAGTGTGCTAGTGTGTACGGTTGGGACGACAAAACTGTCGTTCACTTTGCTATGCAGAAACTTCAAGGTCTCGCTAAAACATGGTATGAAGGTTTGAACTCTGTTTTGTTTAACTGGCATGAATGGAAAGAGAAACTAATAAACGCCTTCCCTTGCGAACAAGAAGAAAACCGATCACTCTAGTACTTACCCCTAATGGTCAGCCCAGTCAAAGGTCGGGTGCTAAATCGGGTTCATTCCCTGGATGTTACAATTGTAAAGAAAGGGGTCACAGCTTCTTACATTGTACTAAACCGCTTATAAAATCCACAAAATGCAACAAAATAGGGCATACAGTTGATAACTGTAACACGCAGATACAAAATAACATCACAAAACCCAGTGGTAATAATATTCCAAAAGCCATGTGTATCGATGTAGCCAGTCAAGGACGCGACTCGCACCCGAACTCGAAATTTATGAAGGATGTAAAAATTAACGGTACGTTACAGCAAGCCTTTGTAGATTTTGGGAGCGAAGTCACGCTTATAAAGGAGTCTGTAGTTAATGAGTTAGGCTTGACCCACGATCACATAATACCATCATTACTGAAAGGGTTTGGAAACGGTATAGTAGTCACTAGGAGGGTTGTTACTTAATTTTGAGGTGGATGGCGTCAAAGCTCAGGTTCCATGCAAGGTTGTGTGTGATAATTTGTTAGATAAATCCGCGCTTATAGGACAGTCCTTCACCGAACAACCTCACATCATAGTTTATAAGGATGTATCTAGGCTACAATTTATCGATATTGGCAATGAAATGCCATATCCAGATCCGGATCTAACAGAGTCCTCTCTTAAGATTAGGGCAACAGAATCGGTAGAGCTCTATGGTGCAGCATCAGTGAAGGCATGGATTGAACCCTCCACAAGTGGCAGCATTCTCTTGAAAAATGTTGTCGCCGGGAAACCAAATAAGCAGTACTTTCTATCGCTCTGAAAATAGTCGTGTCTATATAACCGCGTTCCCATGTTCGAGTTCCTGCTGGATCACAAATAATTTAGTTTTATGTCGTGCAAATCGAGTAGAGGTTGTTAGTAGGGTAGTTGTCGAACCACCAGAAATCCCTATAGCGATTGAGGGTGACTTCAATGAGAATCTTATTGTGTCGGTGATAAGGTGCTAGAAAACATGAAACAAAGGTTGTTCGAGTTGTTCAGAAAATATAATCATTGTTTTGCATCTTCTCTTAGGGACGTACGTTGTACCAACGCGACCGAAATGAATATAGAGTTAAACAGTGAACGCCCTGTCGTTTATCGCCCATATAGGTTGTCGTATTTTTAACGTGAGAAGGTACGGGCTATGGTGAAGGAGACTGATGCTGGATGCAGGGATAGTAAGGGAGTCGATCTCAGGCTACGCCAGTCCAATTCTACTCGTACGCAAAAAGGATGGATCGTTTCGAATGTGCATCGATTACCGTATGCTTAATTCTATCACGGTGAAAGAGCGCTATCCTATGCCCATTATCGAAGACGAAATAGCATGTCTTACTAGCCAGGCTTGTTTTATTTCGCTCGATCTTACATCGGGTTATTACCAGGTGCCGATTTCAGAACAGAGCAGACACCTCACCTCGTTTGTCACGCCAGACGGACAGTACGAGTGCCGTTTGGCACCGGCCGTTTTCCAACGGATGATGAATTCGATATTAGGGTCGGCTCGGTTCAGCAAGGCAACTGCTTATTGAGATGACGTTCTTATTTTCGGTAAGGACTTTGGTGAATGTCTGGCACGGCTTGAGGAGGTATTGCAAGTTTTGGAGAAAGCAAATCTCACTTTGAATCTGTCCAAATGCGACTTCTTACGAGACAAAATCGATTATCTGGGTTACGAAATCAGTGCAGCTGGGGTTAGGCCGGGTGATAAAAAAATCATTAGTGGCATGAATTTTCCAGGACCTGAGAATGTCCACAATATACGCCAGTTCCTTGGTCTGGCTAGTTATTTCCGCAAATTCATCCAAGATTTTGCCGGAATTGCCTTGCCTCTCAGTACGTTGCTAAAAAAGGATACCTCATGGTGATAGTCAAGAGGAGGCTTTTGAAGTCTTGAAATCTAAGTTGGTTGATAGGCCCATTCTTGCAATATATGATCCTGCAGCAGAGACAGAGCTTCACACCGACGCAAGCAAATTAGGTGTTGGAGGTATATTATTGCAGCGCTCCGAAGGAAATGATGCTTTCCGTCCAGTAGCTTACTACAGTCGACAAACCTCTCCTGAGGAAAAAAATTTCCATTCGTACGAACTTGAAACTCTAGCAGTAATCTGTTCTTTGCGAAAATTGAGGGTCTATCTGCTAGGGAAATCATTTAGGATCATTACAGATTGCAGTGCTCTACGATCTACGTTTTCAAAACGAGACCTAATCCCGAGGATAGCACGCTGGTGGCTCTTACTGCAGGAGTTTCAATGTTCAGTTGAGTATAGAGCAGGATTAAAGATGGGCCATGTAGATGCGCTGTCCCGTAATCCAATCGAGAGCTCAGGAGACAATCCCATCGATCAATTTTCAGTTATGTCGATCAGTAGTGAGGATTGGTTACATACGCTTCAGCTTGGAGACACCGAACTCTGTAGGATTAAAAATATTTTAAATGATAGTCTTAATGAGAAGGAACTCCGATACATAAAAGATAATTTTGTGGTCAATGATAACAAACTGTTTCGTTGTATAGGTAATGATAAAATAACGTTCGTTAGGTGGTGCCAAAAGGTGCGAGGTGGCAAGTGTGCCGGATGAACCATGACGATATTGGCCATTTTGGGGTGGAAGAGACCCTCCAAAGAATAAAAAAACACTATTAGTTTAATAAAATGTCCAAGTTTGTCAAAAAATATGTTAGTTCATGCATTGAATGTGCATATGCAAAGAACAAGACTAAAACACACGAGGGTCTGCTCCATCCCATCATCAAAATAGAAGTACCATTTCATACAGTGTATGTTGACCACCTCGGGTCTTTTGTCAAGTCAAAGAGAGGCTATACTTACTTAGTTGTAGAAGCCTTCACCAAATTCTGTTGTAACAAACCGGTTAGAAATACTAATAATAGTTTGAATTCAATTAGAGTTCTTGAAGAAATATTTTTTACATTTAAGGTTCCTGATCGTCTTATAAGCGATCGTGGTACTTGCTTTACATCTCATACTTTCAATCGATTGTGCCTAGACAAGGGAATCAAGCATATTCTTAATGCAGTAGCTAGTCCGAGGTCAAATGGCCAGGTTGAACGCTATAACCGTACAATCTTCGACTCTTTGAAAGCGCTGACTGTCAATACGGTGAAAAGGATTGGGATAGTCATTTAGGGCAAATTCAGTGGGGTCTAAACAATACTTTTCAGAAAACCACTGGTAGGACGCCGTCAGAGGTACTCTTTGGAACTAGTATGAGTAGCGAAATAAATCCCATTCTTGACGAAATTACCAAAGACTCTCGCGAAAACTGTGAAATTACCGCTATTCGAGAGGAGGTTAAAAAAGGATTGATAACGAGCAGGTTATGATAGAAAAAGGGTGCCGGCCCGGATTTATGTCGATGGTGAACTCGTTAAAATAACCAAGACTTGTTTCAATAATGACGGATAAAGTAAAATGCTCATGCCCTCATTTATAGGGCCCTATCGTGTTACCAGAGTCTTAGGTAGGGACAGATATAAGGTAGCACCTGTTCCGGGTTTGGCCAACATGCAAAACAAACGGCCCACAACCGTGGCCGCAGACCGTATGATGCCATGGATACACATTGCGGCCCTGGAGGTTAATAACTCTGATACCAGTGGCACTGACGACGATCATACTGAACCATAATTTGACCGTTTTATTGTAATTTTCGCAAGCTCTATAGTGTATCCCACTAAGTTTTAGAGACACTTAACTACAGATGAGTATCATTCATTGTTTCAGATCAGGCACGAGAATCGATCGGATCGTGACTTGATTCAACAAATGTCCTACTGGCTGCCACAAGTAAATCGATCGTCTTGTAGGCATCAGTTAGGCCCCGAAAAATCGATCGTTCGGGTTAGTAGTTCGCTGATGGGTAAACCGATTAATCGATCGTTCGGACCCTAAAGCAAAGTTGAATTGTAAGTGACAGAGAACATAAATCGATCGTTGTTTTCTGATCAAATGCAAAGAGAAATTTAATAATAGAAATTATACAAGATATTACTGATCCGATGAATGTAATTCAATAACTGGACTTAAAAATTGTTACATAAATCTATTGAGTTGATTTGTACGTTACGTTCCTTGACAGTTGAATTAATCTTGTTTGTAGTTGAGTTTAATATTTACATCAGATATGTACAGACGCCAGCAGGTCAAGCTACACGAAACTGTCAAATTTTCCCAATCAATCTGGAACCTAATGCTATAGCAATAAAGTTGAAAATCTATTAAATAAATTTGACAGATTGTAATAGCTTGATGTGCTGCCGTCCATACTTCAACCTAATGAACTGTGAGCTATTGCATTTATACATTACTTATTGAATTTATACCTAATTTAAATTAAATACTTATATTATTTAGCTTAGTAAATTCGTTTGAGAATTATTATTAATTTTGTAAAGTCGTTACACACTTAGCCGCAATTGCTGGGGAACTGATTAACGAGTCATACTTTGATCAGTCTTAGGGAAGCAGGTGGTCAGGTACCTTCTATTGTAATTTGACGCTCAAACAATAAATATGTAAAACCAAGCAACCTGCCAGCGTTCCGATTGTTAGGGTTCCACCTGGTGTCGTGTGCGGGGACGCACACGTTGTCAGGACGGTCGATTGTTAGGCTTTGTGAATTTTGATTTTGCTAATCGATTATTTTCATCGATATTCGTATCAATAGAGCTTTCATTTTAATATTTTATACTGGCAACTTTATCCTTTTTTATATTCGTGGTCGCTCTGTGATTGGCTGACGAAAAATGGCGGGAAACAATGAGAGAACTCGCTCCTTCCCGCTAAAAAGAAAATGGGTAGTTAGAGGCGTGAAGGGAACGCTTGGCCAGTTGCGCGGGCTCTTGAATTTTAGGACTCGACGCGATAGGTTTTTTAGAGTTAATAAGTACCTAGTGCTAAGTATTGATTTTTGTATGTGCAGTTCAATTGAAATATAAGACGGTTACGTAATCCTTGAATCATTATTTGACTACGTCCTGATCCTGTCGGTGTTTCTTACAATCCTATTGAATTGAGTAGTAAATTAAAAAATACGGGGAATTCGTCACATAACCCGTCGTCGTGCTCCTGAAGTCCTTTTTTTGGATGGGAAATCATCAAAATGACTTCTCCCGCTCTGGGCGGAGTGGGAGGGCGTGTCAGACTTTTACTGACTAAAACCCACCCGTGTTCCTTCAGTTGCCTGTGCCGGGGCCACGATAAGTCTTTCGAACATCCCGCGACCCTGGCTGGTGCTCCTGAAGTCCTGACACACCGTAGGTACACCTATACTTACTCTGATTTTTAATTTGCTAGACCAAAATGACAGCTGCGGTCGACCTTTTTGTCATTTTGACATTTCATTTATTTTTAGCAAATTATAAACCAGAAGCCCAAGGAAGGGAAGGAAAGGAAGGGGAGAGGAAGGTCGGGCAAAGCTAATTGTAGATGGCGTGATCATAGCTAGGTCCTCACGGCCTATAAGTAGTTAGTTTGACATTTCGTTCAGTCATGAGTTTACTTTTATTTCGCTATTTCGTTATTTTCGGTGATTTCAATATTTTAAATCAAGTAAATGATATGGAAAGTGTCAGAATTTAAAACCATGAATATATCCTCAAAGTCACTTTCTTCAAAATGTTTCTACTCTGTTTAATTTATAAAACATCTCTACGAATAGCTTTAAGCCACCATCTTTTAATTTTAGGGTCTCTCGGGAAATGGTGGATTCCAATTTCGGACTATTTAGTAACACAGCAACGCATCATTATCACAAAAATAAAATAAAACTACCTCACGCCTTGTATTATTGGCTTGTGTTGGGAACTAGCTACGACAGCGCCATTTTGACAGTTGCCTTCCCCATTCCCGTAACTAAAATCTTTTAAAATCTAGTCGCAATCTCATCTCAGCGACAATGAAATGTCAAAAACTTGTCCAAAGTGTAAGGAAATTATGGATATTTTTGATGTATTGAGACTGAGATCAGACTGTGAACGTTCTTAAAATTAGGGGAATTGCCCCTCAGAGTTTAGCTAGCTAATTACACTACGTTGCTTCACGACTACATACGTAAAATACTTACAATAATTATTATCGCAGTTACAATGATTCTAGCCACTAAGAACTGCTAGCTTTACTAGAATATCAAGCATAAAACGTAAATATTAAGATTGATTATCGCGTAGAGGTAAAATCTCTCACGCTTGCAAAGGGCGCGGGCGGCTACCTTGTCTGTCTATCTTTACTGTTGTGGACTTGTGGTTGTGTGCTAATTGAAATAATAGCTGTGACACTGACACAGTGACTATTTATAATGAAAGCTGAATAATGTAATGTTCGCGTTTATGAAACGAATGAGGATGAGAATAATACGACAAGGAAACATTAGTCAGTTCTCACTGATTGATATCAGTCGGTAATGTTACAGATTATTAAATAGAACACAATACGTATATTCATACTGGTTATATTTTTGATGCGAATAAAATCATTATTCGTACTTAAAACACAAATCGTTTAGTAGATCGCCATCTCCCGTAGACCATTTCCCTACCCAGTTTATCTTGCAAAGGCAAAAATGTCAAACTCGCTACATTAAAATGTATTGCCACATTTCACCGCCTGCCTAGATATACTAGGCGCACTGTATGTCATTGAACAAGAGGCCGCCCGCCTGCGCCCGGTTGGACGCCGCGCCGCGCTTATTCGGCTTTTTAGGTTGATTTCTCCTACTTGAATGTTTCTCAAAAACCATATCTGGTCGCTTGTGGTACCTATACCTTTTTTTAGGAACCTACATTTCTTAGTAAACTATAAAAGCAAAAAGCAGTATTTTGCAGATACAATATTATACTTCAGGGTCGCTACAATGGGCATCAATGATGGCATGTGGTATGCCGCATGACCTACTATTGGCTGTATGTAACAGAGTCGCAAAAACTTCAATGTAACGATAACGAAAACCTGTCTAGGCGCCGCGCCGGCTTTTTTTAAAGGCATTGTGTGCTCTATTACTTCCTCACTTTTTGTTTGTTAAGTAGCTGATAGTTACCAAAATAAGAAAGTAATTAAAAAAACAAAACTACATCGACATTAAAAAGAAATTAAATCAAAATTATGAAATACACACATCAAAAAAGTCTGAGCAACATGTACCGTTTTGAACGATTTTTACTACTGTAATAAACAGGATTACTGGTAACTCGACGTATTTCTTGCAGGACGTGATAGTAGGTTTAAAATGCAACAAATTAAGGGGAACGTGCCAGGTAGCCCGCGAAATTCAAACTTTCTTATGTTTTTTGCAATTTGCAAGTCAGTATTAAGTTATATGTTGATTAAAGTATCATTCGCGACCGTAACAAATATGCATTTACAGAATTATAATAATCAAAATCAGTAATACAACTCCATTTCATGAAATAATCATTCAATAGAATTATCTGGTCTTAAAGAGTTGTATTGATGACTTTAATTATTATAATTCTTTTTGACCGCCACAGTCATGTATAGATGACAAACCAAACTGTGCCCAGCACGCCATGGTCACGACTGCGTGACAGACTTTTATACGTGAATAAAGCTCATAAAACAACATTGCTTTTTTATTTCCTTTGTTAATCATGTTCCTTGACTGATTCTAATTTATATTAGTTGAATTTCTTTCTTTACATTTTATCTATATTAACATAATATGACAAAAACTAATACCAATTGATAAAGTTCAAAAACATAGTGCACTCAACGCCACAGTCACCATAATATATCATGACTCGTAGTGTGTATATAGCAGTCAATATAACAAGAATATCAACCTCGACGGTAACCTACGTTATATTTAATTTACTCTGAATTCTGCACTAATAAATAAAGAAACCATTTGATATTGAACTTTTATGTTTGAGGAATCAAGAAAATTTTATAATACTGATATAAGCGGTCTTAGTCAGTGTTAGTCGATTATCGATAAATTGTAATGACTGTGATGCTCATCTCTATCACACTGTTGTATAGTTGTCGGCACGAATCGTGAGCACAAATTCCTCACGAACTGTTGATGCTGTCGTCAGCGAGCTCTGGTATTCTGTTTTCTACCTGTACGTAAATAAGCTTAATCTTACATTAACCTTATTGCCCCTGCCCGTGTACGAATTGCCGTAATAAGAAATAAGATTCGTAACGATTAAAAGTGGAGTTTGTGCTCACGACTCGTGTCGGCAACTATATTGTCTGTGCCCGGGACGCCACAGTCGTCTAGATATGACAGTCCCATGACGTCACACGCGGAAATTTTTAAATAGAGTAGTTCCTTTACTGTTATTATTATAATGAACGCCGTAACTCAGATTATTACATTTATGTCATTTAAGGACAAAGTGGGACGGTGTTATAATATTTTATTAAAATTAAAACCCGTGTTAAAAAAATATTGGTGCCGATTCTCTTGTCACAAATGGCTCTAAACTAGACTAAAAATCACCAAAATTTAGTTTATTCCTGTCAAACGATGATTTCCCATTTTGAAATTGACTGAAGTGAACCTATATTTATTTTTAGTTTGACAGCACTAAAGATGGCACTATATTGAAAATGGCAATTTAGCTATTCTGAATTTGTCGTTACGCCCCAAAAATTTTGATTGTCTAACTAAATGTGACTATTTTTAATCGCGATTAAAAAGGTGTGAAATAAAAGTTGTCATAAACTAAAATTCACACCAACACTTCGACTTCAGGTGTAAAACAGTACTGTTGCTTTTATTTCTTTTCTTTTGCTTATATCTCGAAAATGGTGTCCTATCGCAAAAATAATGAAAATTTCGACCCCCTATACAATCTCATAAACCCCTAAAACTCAATATGTAGGTAATAATTTTTCGTATTTTCAATACAAAAAGTGAAAAATTCCATATAAAACTCGTCGAGGCTGCCCCCCTGCGCGCCTTCGGCTCTAAAATAATCACGGGGTAGGGCAAACAAGTACCACGTGGAGTCGCGATTGTCAAATTAGTATTATTATAGTTGTGACAAAATTATTTTTAAATTTAGAGATTTTTTTGCAGAATAGTTTGATTCTCATAGCCAAAAGTAAGGAATTTTAGTGATAGTTTAGTTCGTAGGTATTAAAGGATGAATTCGGAGCTTAGCGCCGAGGGCACGCTTTTTTCTTTGTTGACGTGGCGGTCAAAAGGTTAAAATAAAATTTCTAATATTTCGATATTATTAATAAATATCGGTTGCGCAGCTAAGCCGTGCCAGCTACACCACTGTCATCATAAGGTGACAAGAAAGTACGTCATGATTGAACATAGTGCTGTGATGGTATTAACTTGGTTTTATCGATTGTTGTTTTGAATTGTGTATTTAACGCCGAAACTGTGACACATAACATTATCATTTCTGTCCTAAAGAACAAAGCGGGATGAAATAAAACTCCTATATATATATTTCCGGTATAGTAACCTTTTATTAAAAATATAGGTACTTACTATATGTTAAAAATTAATAGTTAGTGCTTTAACGATATAATTTCGAACTCACTACAATTTTGTAGGTATTAAAAGGATGAATGAAGCTTGGCGCTGAGGGCACGATTTTGCTTTTTTGACGTGGCGCTCAAAAGGCATACTTTTCACGGTCGCGAATCATATTTTGATCAACATAGAACCTAAGGTAATAAAATTTGAATTTCCCGGGCTACCTTGCGCTTTCGCCTTAAGGGGGAAGCGCTAAGGTAGCCCGCGAAATTCAAATTTTCTTACGATTTTTGCGATTTCCAACTCAGTGTCTGGGTGTATGTTGATTGAAATATGATTCGCGACCGTAACAACTGTAAGTTTATAGAATTATAATCATTAAAGTCATCAATACAACTCTCTAAGACCAAGTAAGTCTATTGAATGACTTTTTTTTTTATGAAATCTTAACATTTCAGGATTATACTAACTTAAGGAATTGTATTACTAATTCTAATATTATAATTCTATAAATACATATTTGTTACGGTCGCGTATCATACTTTGATCAACATACACCCAGACACTGAGCTGCAAATCGCAAAAATCGTCAGAAAATTTGAATTTCGCGGGCTACCTTAGCGCTTCCCCCTTAAACCACCAGTTAGTTGGATTTTTTGTTTTTTTATGAAAAATCCCAGATTAAATCATTTGAAGCCAATTTAAATATGATTTACGGCGCGATTGTACTGAAATTTAAGTTATTATCATAATTGATGCCGTAGCAAATCTTTGTGTTGACTAAAACTTTGGCGAGGATCACTAATCAAATTTTTTTTCTTGTAATTTTTGCCATTACCTACTTTATTACTCATTCATTCATTTCATTCATTTTTTTGTTAGTCTTCATTTTTGTTACTAACACACTACGAGTCTTATTGCTCGAAATAAATGATTATGATATAAAATATTGTCTAGTACCTACCTACAAAACAAAAATTCTACGCCTACAAATTACTATGAAAATATCCTTGCTTTATCAGCTATTCAGAAAGGTATGATTTCAATACTTTTGCATGTGTGACAGGGAAGAGAAGAGTTTTATGGGGAGCAGGTAAAATTGCGAGACGGTCAACCTATTGTTTCGTATTCGTATTATTCGTAGTTTTTACCTGCGCTTGACCAAGCACTCCTCGGCATGACCCGGGGTGCAACTTCGCAAAATCTGGTCGTCAGCATTAGATAGTTTCAACTCTACGTCGCGCAAGCTCGTGTTTTGTTATCTGGCTATTTCCCTAACTGTTTCCACGTATCTTGCTCTTGTGCTGTGCTGTGCTTTCATAAGTGCTGACTATGGTTACATATTCTAATCCTGAATACGCTGACATAATGTACTGTTACGGACTTTGTGACGGTCACGCTGCTGAGGCACGGAGGGAATATCAACTTCGCTTTCCCAACCGCTGACTCCCACACGTTAATGTCTTCGGATCGACTTATCGACGATTATCTGAAACTGGCAACGTCCAAAGAAGCAGGCAAATTGACACTGGTCGTTCCCGGAGATACACGGCTGAGGACGAGGAGCTAACATGCTGACTATCCAAACCGACGGATAGGGCACGGT
The DNA here is from genome assembly GCA_947568875.1 of Fissipunctia ypsillon. NCBI lineage: Eukaryota > Metazoa > Arthropoda > Insecta > Lepidoptera > Noctuidae > Fissipunctia > Fissipunctia ypsillon. The sequence goes on from OX387643.1 coordinate 5,495,190, forward strand.
GGGCCGATTCCGTATCAGGCCTAAAGCCAAACCGGGACTTTTCGCAAAATAAAATTTTATCCCATTGCTCCTGGGTCCATGTGAAGTGTTCCCTACACCATTCGTTTCGACGGACGCGATTCTCATGGCGGATAGGTGGGCACCTAATTGGGTGTTGTGCGCGTAGGCCGTATTCATGGAAGCTATTTCTCACGGTTTGGTGGCTAACGACAACACCGCTTGAGAATTGTAGCTTTAAATCTATCTGACGTCTTGCACTCAGTTATATGTATCGGTCCTGTCGTTGAATTACCTAATGCAATTGTACGGTCTCATAAAATGAATTTATTATTAAAATAATGTACAATTTAAAATTATTAAGAACTTTAACCTTTTTGTTAGCTAATCTTACCATAGACAGACGCCATGTTGTTCTGTCTACCAAGCGTTTCAGGTGCGCCCTCTAGCGGGATAAATTGTCAGTAAGGTTCCTTAATAAAAATATACTAAAACATGCAGTTTCTGTAAATGATGCGGGTTGCTTAGACTTTTTTGATGTGTGTAACTTTAATTTTGGAAGTTGGTGTCTTGGGATCTGTATTTTAGTTTATTGCCACCGACTTCCGAAATTAAAGATAATTCATAATTTTCCCACCCTTTCAACTCCACTACAAGCAAGAGACCAATACGTACGCGCATTACGCACACAAATAAACCACACGCAAAATTAAATCACAACTTTGGGTGATAAATGGCACATACATACATTCGCAACATGTCCTATACTTTTCAGACAAATATATGGTACACATGGTTTGGTGAACACGGGTATATACAGATCGTTATTTCGTACCTTTATTATATGCGTTTCTAACGAAGAAGACGCTAAATTGTTAGGTACTTGTATTTTTTTCAAGTACTAAAGGCATATGCTCCTAGATTAAGATATCGAATTGATCCCACGAGTAATAATGACGGATTTCGAGATGGCGGCGGTGGTGTAAAACCAGAATTTTCTTATGCTCAACACAAATGCTGTCTATTCCACTTAGGTCAAAATGTATGGCGTCAAAATCAACAAAATGGTTTGCAAAATATTCTGAGTTTGCTATCAAGTTATGAGTATAGCATTTGCTTGTTTACCCCAAGAAGAGATACCAGATGCTTTCGATGAATTGAGAGAAGAAGTGTTACCCGATGAGGCAAATGGTTTGGAAAATATTATGTTTGGGGAAATATTCATTCTCGTGAGACGGGAATTTATAATAAATTATTTGTAGCACGCTCATCACCTATGTTACCACCTTCATTGTGGTCTGTGTTTCAAAATAATATAGGGTTTTCCTAGAACTCAAAACAACAGTGAAGGATGGCACAGAAGATGGAACACGTTGTTTGATAAGCACAAACGGGGTTCAACGCGATTTCAGGTTTGGTCCCCTATTAAAAGTTGTTCATAATGATGATTACAATGACCCCTTAAGAGGTTGTGCGTTAATTATGTTACACCTTGTATATACAAAGAGGACAATTGAAAAGGCAAACGCAAGATTGGGAAGACCTACTCCACAAAAAAGAGGCAAAAGGGATGATAATGCGATTGAAAAAATATTAAATAAGTAATAAAGACAACATGGATTTATTAGAATTTCTCCGTGCAAGAACATTTTAAAATGTACCAAAAGATAATATCATAAATACCTATTCATAATTAGAATTACAGATTAAAATGTGATTTATTAGCTGTGTTTTTCTTGTATTCGTTAGCAAAAGTACAGTACCTACCTAAAATGATATTTCGATAGAATGATTATGCGATGCGTTGAACGCTCGATCAAACAAACATTGGATATTTTGAAAACTCGATGTAGGTATTGAGTGTACGTTAGAGGTATTGAATGTTCGATTTATTAACCATTCGATATGAGTTGAGTATTTGGATGTTCAATTTATATGGCATTCGATTTGGCATAGTATACACTCCTTGTCTGTTTTTCCTATTACTTTTGCACCAGGGTATCAGTATCTTATAATAACAATAAAATTGTTATACTTGGTTGGCTGTATTCGGTCGCACTCGCAGCCCGTATTAAATCCGGATGAGTAAAACCGTAAGCGGTCGCCGAAATCGGTAAACCAACCTAATGTAAACCACCCAGTTTGGTTAATCGATCCGGTTCCACCGAAAGCGGTCGCCGGGCGTACACCGCCGGACCTAATGTAAGTCGTGCCATCATCAAGGCACTCGGATGACGAAATCACGAAATGTTGTACCTACACTACAGCGCCACCTGTACACGTCATTCAAGCGCCAAGATTCTTCAGAGTAGAGTACACTACACTACACACACAGGCACAGGGCAGTTCGACAAAATACAAGTTACCAACATGATAAAAAAACAACCACCTTTGTGTATTTTTTTTTGTAATAAAAATGCGATATGAAGCACTAATTATATGATTTCATGTATATTCCAGTTGCTACGTCGCTTCGTCAAGGTTGTCTGCTCTCGTGGCTGTAATAATAATAAAATTAATTTTGCAACTGAGCTCAAAGCAGACTCATAATACTTACCTACCTATGTTAAGTGGATTTCAAGGAAAATTACGTAAGGTTACTGAATCGAATCTCGTTATTATGTAAAATTATTTTGTTAATTATTTTTGAACTGCTGACTATAACTACAGTCAAACCCACATGTGTGTTAAGTTTGATATTGACGGCGCCTTTATGTCGTAGCAGGTAGGGTGATTTTCGTACGCAGTGCTAGTGTTACCACTGATGTGTGGTTAACTGTCAAATAACGAGGTAGGTAAGAAAAGGAAAATAAAAATAATAAATACATAAATAATATTGATAAAACACAATATTGTTGTTTCATCCTTGGAATGTTACTCTTAATATTCTTATCGGATAAACCCCATAAACCAACAGATTCACCTACTTCTGTTTTCCATTGAAATGATTTGCAATTACCTACATACTTGGGAGTGGGAAGGCCTATTCATTTTCACAATAAGTGTAGCACAGCACAGTTTGTAACCACAAAAAATATCCAGAGTGGCACTGGCAAAGAGAAAAAATATCGATTCAAATTAGTTATGCAACGTGCCGCTGTGGCACTGGCAGCACGATCTTGATATACTACAGCTACAGAAATTGTAGCGCAAAGAACGTGATGCCACCTATGAGCAATATGAGGAAATTCGTACTATATTGCCATATAAACACTTTATTACTAAATGGTAGAAATGTAAAATCCACAATTCGAATGGATCAATGGGGAAGGTCGGGCAAAGCTAATAATTGTAGATGGCGTAATCATAGCTAGGTCCCAACGGCCTACCATAAATTTGACATTTCGTTCATTCATTCCATTTCGTGTTCATTCATGAGTTTGGTTTAATTTCACTATTTCTTTATTTTCGGCGATTTTAATATTTTTAATCAAGTATTTGATATAGACAGTGTCAGGATTTAAAACCTTAAATATTTCCTCCTAATCACTTTCTTCAAAATGTTACTGACCCGCTGTTTAATTTTTTCAAAATCACTACGAATAGCTTTAAGCCACCATCTTCTAATTTTACGGTCTCTCGAAAAATGGTGGACTCCAATTTCGGAGTATTTAGGAACACAACAACGCATTATTTTCGCAAAAACACAGTAAAACTACCTCACGCCTTGTATTTTTAGCTTGTGTTGGGAACTAGCTACGACAGCGCCATTTTGACAGTTGCCTTCCCCATTGGATGTTTTGATGGGGCTATCTCAAACAAGTCGCAGCTTAATTTTTACCCGATTATGGCAAAGCCAAAAAAAAAATGAGCTGTTTACATTTTGGTCAAGTAGGTTTGAACTTTTCTATTAAACAGTAGATTTTTTTTTCGTGATTTCAGAGTTGGTCCCGTAGTGAAAATTGTTCATATTCATGGGTAGAACACCCTGTAAAAATTTCGAGCCGGTAAAAAAAATCATCCAGTATAATGCTTTGTCTTGGTTGGGCTCAGTCAGAATTTATAATAAAAGAAGTAGACAGTATTAAAATAGCTGTAATACCACAATTAACATAACGGAACATGGCACAAAGAAATACCCGTAGTGAAGCGCGTCTGTGAGCTGAGTGGTATAGAGGGCACGCAGCGGCCGTCGCGTACGGAGTTCAGTACCCCGACACCCCGCGCCTTCCCCGTGGTCAATCATGCGCATATGTGATGCGCCAACATATTCCCCGGGTTGAAGGTAAGTCTTCAATTTTCGACTGGAAGGGGGCAGATGCAGTTGAAGGCGCGACGAATGGTGCCCCGCTTCGTCTTCAGTTCAGCCACTCTCGTGACCCCGTCTACGCCGGGATAAGTCTACGTCACCCGGCCCAGGGACCAGAGCAGAGGTGGCGTTGTTTTGTCCTTTATCAGGACTAAGGACCCCCGGCTTCACTTCACCTCTGGAATTCACTTGGATTTGGCCTGCAGCAGAGAAATGTATTCATTATGAAACCGTTGCCAGAAATACTGCCTGATGAGCTGGATTCTCTTCCAGCAATCCAGCCGCGTGATGTTGGCTTCAGTCATCTGAGGATGTGGTACTGTTAAGAATGGCCGTCCAATTAGGAAGTGAAAAGGGAGTAATGCCGAAAAATCGTTAGAGTCTGAAGAAAGTGGAGTAAGAGGGCGTGAGTTAAGAACCGCCTCTATGTGAGTGAGACAGGTAGCCATCTCTTCGAAGGTGAAACTGGTAAGATGCAGTAGTCGTTTTAAATGATGCTTACATGATTTTACAGCCGCTTCAGCCAATGAATTGAAATGAGGGCTGTATGCAGGCGTGAAGATGAATTCGATACCTTGCTGTGCCATTTCAAATGCAACATTCGATGATTGCAAGAACCTATACATCTCATTTGACGCGCCTACGAAGTTAGTCCCGTTATCGGACGTGATGCTTCGAGGCTTGCCACGACGCGCCACGAAACGATTTAGAGCGGCCATATAGGCCTCATATTTCTCGGGACCCTAGGGTCCCGGACCTTTGGAAGGCATATGAGGTGCCGAAGCCAACTTGCAGAGGCCCGTTAGACGCTTTCAATGGAAATGAGGCACCAACCGACGATTATCCCTGTATGCACTATGAAAGTGTACCTAAGGACAACCCCCGGTTGGTGTAGGACTATTGCAAGATATGGAAACAAAAAAAAAATGTTTAAGTTATTGTTACTTTCGATTTTCCCTGAATAAATAAAATGAAAGTATTGATTTGGCCGTACTTAATTTTGGTAATGGCAGTAAATAGTATTATTTGTCAGCCAAAAACGAAAATTGCCGAAAATGAACGTTCGGCTGAAATTTTCTAAAAACTGAAAGCGAAAACGTAATTCAGTCGTACTCTACCTGCAAGCTGCAAGTATTATATACGAGGAGATTGGACACGGAGAGTTCATGGAGCATTAGATTAGAATGCATGTGATGTGGTTATTTCCAATGTCCTTGTTACATAAATCCCTAGTTACACTCTGAAATTAAATAATGGTAGGTTTTAACAATAGTAGCTTTTCCAACACATTAGAAGATTTTAGGTCGTGAGTTGGCAACATTATTTTAATTGACCGCCACCCCGCCGAATCGTTGCTCGCTCGATCTCGCTCTGTCGGTCGAGTACGGTTGTGGAAGCCATTTTATTCTTGTGAATGTGACAAAGTATTTTTTGTGATTTGCCGTACAAGGAATCGTGTCAATGTGTACTTGCATTGAGTGTATTTCGTGACGTGTGATCGTGATATCAAAATTGAGAATGTATGTGTTTCAAATTGGTTTGTGTTGACCTGCCCCGTTTCTTACGCGGTCGCACAGCAGGCATCGATTAGTGCAGTAAAGCGGCCTCTAATAACGGCGAATCGAGGGTGTAGGACCAGTTTGTGGGGTGCGCCATGGGCAACAATGCTCCCAGCGCCAATAAAAAGGTGGACGCCGCCGAAAGCGTCAAGGAGTTCCTCGATCAGGCCAAAGAGGATTTCGAGGAGAAATGGAAGAAGAATCCTACCAACACCGCCGGACTGAACGATTTTGAGCGAATTAAAACATTAGGTACCGGCTCGTTTGGTCGAGTCATGATAGTTCAACATAAACCTACGAAAGAATATTATGCTATGAAAATATTAGATAAACAGAAAGTGGTAAAATTGAAGCAGGTTGAGCATACGTTAAATGAAAAGCGAATCCTTCAAGCTATCAACTTCCCTTTCCTGGTGAGCCTGAAGTTCCATTTCAAGGACAACTCGAACTTGTACATGGTGCTGGAGTATGTGCCTGGTGGTGAGATGTTCTCACATCTACGCAAGGTGGGGCGCTTCTCTGAGCCGCACTCGCGCTTCTACGCGGCGCAGATTGTACTCGCGTTCGAATACCTTCACTACCTGGACCTCATCTATCGGGATCTCAAGCCCGAGAACCTCCTCATCGACTCGCAAGGCTACCTCAAAGTCACAGATTTTGGTTTCGCGAAGCGTGTCAAAGGCCGTACGTGGACACTATGCGGCACGCCCGAGTACCTCGCGCCGGAAATCATCCTCTCCAAAGGATATAACAAAGCCGTCGATTGGTGGGCGCTCGGCGTCCTAGTATACGAAATGGCGGCTGGTTATCCGCCGTTCTTCGCCGACCAGCCCATCCAGATTTACGAAAAAATCGTTTCGGGTAAGGTCCGCTTTCCCTCGCACTTCGGCTCGGATCTGAAGGATCTGCTCCGTAATCTATTGCAAGTCGATCTGACTAAGCGTTACGGCAACCTGAAGGCTGGTGTGAACGACATAAAGGGCCACAAGTGGTTCGCGAGTACCGACTGGATCGCCGTCTTCCAGAAGAAGATCGAGGCCCCGTTCATCCCGCGCTGCAAGGGCCCGGGCGACACCAGCAACTTCGACGACTACGAGGAGGAGGCTTTACGTATCTCATCCACTGAGAAGTGTGCGAAGGAGTTTGCCGAGTTCTGAGCGCGTAGTTGGTGCCTGCGAGCGGACACTCCCGTGAGTAGGTGTTTTTAGTGAATCTTCCGTGACATTGTGGTCGTGGAACGGTGACGAGTGCGTCTCTTTGCCACAGCTCTGGGTGATTATAGACGCTGAGGCGGCCCCTGGCTAGCACACCATGTGGATCAAATTTGGAGTGTAGGCAAGATGATAGTAGAACTGATTTCCGATATTTCGGTGGCGTTCATTTGCTTAGTGCCCTTTCAAGTTGACATAACATAGATCAGGTAGGCAAGCTGAAGTGATCCTTGTTCTGGTGATATCCTGAATGTTACCACTGACACCCTGTACCCACAGCGTCTTGCTCAGCACTCTAATGTCTTGCTACCTGGTCGCTCATATGGTACATGGTAGTTTGCTGTTATGGTAGCATTGGGATGTGGCGAGCTTTATTATTATGTAATATTTTTTATTGTTTCTATAAAAGCAAGAATACAATTTTGTAATAATAATGTAATTATGATCAAATTTTTCTTGTTGCTTTTAAGAATTCATGGTTGAACTTCTCAATTTCGATTTTATCTAATTACATCACTAAACCATCAACTTAGAGCAATTTCGACGGCCATCACTAATACTTTAGTAGATTACTGAATTGAATTTCCTAAAACTGTGTATTACTTATCTCGATGGAATGTTATAATTAATTATGTATAGGTTCTAATTCATTGACATTTCATTATTGATTTTATTTATAGTGCTATTATTGTTGTATCAGTTGATATTTTTAACTAAGGAACTTTAACTACATCAAACTAATGAAGAGATTAATTTATTGTATATGTATTCATTGTAGTTGTGTTCACATGTGCAATTTGACCTGTTTGTGATCTGATGTGAGGTTTCATTTGAATTTAAGTGTAATTTGTATTAGTTCCTTATTTTGTAGTTTTAAGTGTAGTTATTTTAAATTGTGGAGTCAAACCATACAGAATGTGCATGAATACATCTATCTCTCAACAAACTGTGCTACGTGACCTAGCCTTATTGCTAGCATCAGTTTACATTAAAATCAATAAATATTGTTCATTTAAACATATTCCAATTTGCAACAATATTTCTGTCCTGTTAAATATTTATAGTTTTATACATTACAACTTGGTATTCAGCACAAAATAAGACATGAGAGAATTTTTATATATGGGATATTGTTTTCATTAAGAATAGGAATATGTTTAAACGTACCTAGTGTTAGATCATTGAAGCGCGGCATTGAGTCGCGTTGATATCTTGTCATTGAGACTGATGTTATCAATAAGCATATGTATAATGAGAATGATATCATTATAATCAGGTTCAGCTATTCATTTCAGTCCCACCATTCCCAGGAGTGTGTGATACAGCAATGATAATTGGCAATGTTTACTATAAAGTTTGTTAGCTATTAGATGTAGGACTTTGAATCCAGGCTGTACAAATAAATATCTAGTAATTCGTAGTGCATTTTACATTGTGTACATTGTGAGCGTCTGTGGTAATAGTTATTAGGTTGAAATCATGGGAAGGTTACTTAACCGCTCTGTGCACATTCATATTTATTATAAAATGTTACTGATGTGACTTGAGCTATTTCTGATGCATGCATTTGATTGTCGTCTTTGAGTTATTACTGTCCTCGTTCTTACAATTGGAACTGGTTAAGTTATGATAATATCTACTTGTAAAATCATATCAAATTGTACACTAAATTAATCATTTTGAGTCAATGTATATTGTAAATGATGCATTCTCAATTTTTTCTATGATCATTCAATGTCAAACTTCAATTATGAATTAATATTCAAATTGCTTGTTTATACTTTTTTTTTTATTAACCCATTTGCTGCGTCGGACGCCTTTCGGCGTTTTTTGATTTAACATTCAGGTGCGAAATACGCCAATTGGCATTTTTTTAAAATTGCTTATATCTTATCTTTATATTATCATTATGAGGTGCGGAGGACGCCCATCGGCGTTCGCGACGAAAATCGTCCCGCACTTGGCTAATAAGCGTAATTTTTATCGCCGCAGCGAATGGGTTAAGCACTGTGCTATATAAACAATGTCTTGTGGTGAAATGTCCAATGACAAGTCTTTAAACCTTGAAATAATATTATAAATACTTATTAATTTCTTTTATTCTGATAATTTAGTTTTAAAATCAAGACCTATTATTTCATTTGGTGCCATAATTATTATTTTGGAAATGGTCCTTCTGTGTATATATTTAGATTAAATTGTTAATGTTTTTATTCTCTTAATAATTCAATTCATTGCCTATGTCCTTTCAACAATATATTGCTGTGCTAAATCTTATCGCATATTATGTCAGTATTAAACTTTGCACCTTTTATGTAAGTCATAAATAAGTCTCGAAGTAACAGTAAATAGTTGAACAATAATTACGTAGCTAGTCACTTCATACTTGTTAATTTGGTAAACTAAACGCCTTTTCTGTGGTGGCTATGTTGAAAGCTTGGTGTCCAAAACTCCAAACCTTAGATATTTATTAAGAGTTAGCTAGTAGAATTTATAGAGTAGTTAATTTCAGAGTTTTTGAAAGTGATAGTAAACCGAGTAATAAGTAATAAACACGCTACGTTCCATCTGGCGAAGGCAAACTAATAATTCTCAGATTGCTTTCGAGACATTGTTCTGAGCGACAGATATTTTTTAGCGCGAGATGTTTTATCTATTTTCTATTGTCTGCGAAGTTTGCCTGTGCACTAATGTATTATTTGCTAATTCGTAAGAAAGCGACATTCACCAATTAGACATTGTTTAACGATTCTAATGTTGTTTAAAAAATTCGCCTAATCTAACTCCTGCAGTTCGTAGTGTCAAGCAGCGTTTAATTTAAAAAAGTATTGTATTGACTAAAATAATAAGAATATCTGATGTGTACCCTTCGTTACAGTCATTGTATATAGCTGTAGAGTGATCGTATCCCCAGTAATTAGGAGATTCGGAATCAGCTTTGATATCCGCAATCTATCATTCCAATTAGCTTCACAACTTGCTCATCGACACAATATGTACGTTCTAATGTGAACATTTTAAGCCATTTTGGATATTATAAACATTAGTGTGACCGTATGTGTATTTGCGAACCGTCGTCTTTTTATATCTGTGCGTATTAAATATTCAAATGTTCACATCTAGATCTATTATATCGAGTGCCTATAGCATTGAAAGTTCAAGTGTAAAAAGTCAGTTAATTTCAGTAATTATTTGTCACCATGTATTGATCTTCCATAAAATTACGATGACATTAAAATATCGATGTAACAGTAAACAATGGTTTGATTTAATATGCCATAAATGTGTTCTATTCCAGTGTTGATTGCACGATACGTGTATTTGGCACATCTGCTTTTCGACGTACGTTAGTTGGCTTGGTAGTTGGTACATCGAAGATATCCGCCTGGGTATACGTATGATGTATTGTTTGACGTCGTTCGCACGTTTGGAGCAGCACGGCTGTAGCATGTGGGGCGAACGAGCCGAGTTAATACGTGGCTTCCTAATAGAGCGGAATGCTCCGCCGCCCGTACGCTCTTCATCATTGCCAGACAGATAAAGATTTGTTTTACCGCTCACTGTTTCTATACTGGATGTAATAATTTACAGTTATTTTTGTACTACTGCCATGTAACATCCATTTCTCACTAATTAAACTGACGCCTCGCAGATTTTTTGTCTGCTATCAATCATAATTATTTATTAGTACTATTATCTCTTCCGTTATTGTTTACTCCAAATATTATTTTAATTCCTGATAGGTACTGATGTGGTAATGTTTTGATTTCTGCACGATTATATCTCTGAATGTGCTCAAATAAAATTAATAACATAGGTATGTACTTACGTTTTTAATTGCGTGTTCTTAATCTTTTTAGCATGTCACCTTTTTGTGAAATATCATCTGATCTGGGTGTACTCCCTAACTCCATCAACGAAGATACGGGCCCGTTCGAAAGTAGTTAATCTGTCAAAACAAGTGTAAAATTAAAATTTTCGGACGGGAAAAAACACATCGGGCGTAGGGACAACTGTAAAATCGTGTTGTAATTCATTCTTAGTTCGGAAACCGAACTAATCTTATGTCCGTAAGTGATACCTACGGAGTAGGAAACGTCCGTAACTTGACCGAAACTACGGACTTCGTGCTTAGGGAGTAGAACCCCTGTATCTGTAGGCAAAGTCACGGCCAACCTTGGAAAATTATCACTTACTAGCAGCATCCCGCGGTTTCATCCGCATAAGTCTCGATCCCGTAGGTATATCGGGATAAAAAGTATCCTATATGTTAATCCAGGTTATAAACTATAACGTGTGCCTTTCATCCAAATCCGTTCAGTAGTTTTTACGTGTAGAAGTGACAAACATACACACAAACTTTCGCCTTTATAATATTAGTGTGATGTGATGTGATAGTGTGATTATTCGTTCGATTAAAACGAATTTTTCATTTGTCGCCCACGCTCTTTTTTATTCCAGCACAAACATTCAGTCTGAACAAAATGTGTTAAAAATTCACATTTTACGATTATTTAAAATTGCGAATGCTATGGTGATGTGACGCAGACAATTTTTTTAACGTAATATGAATTACGATATTACTATTAAAACCTTTCGCCTGTAATAAGGTCACTTCATGAAATTCTCTCATTATGTGTACGTAGGAGGCATGGTTACTGATTACTGTTTCGTACGAATATGTAGATAGTTCTGAATCACGCCTATTAGCTGACATTGAGGCAAAACACAGTGGAACTTATAGTACTTACAGTTTATTTAGTAAAACGCTGTAAGCACTCACGTTTTAATAAACCATCTAATTAAACAAACATCCAAATAATGTAGCTGGTACAACAGTTCCATCTATCAGGTTGGCACAAAAGTAATGAGACACTTTGTTTACGTTTTATATTTTTTATTACAATACAAAAAGCTTAGTCAATGATGTAATCACCATTAGCATCTCTTCTTGCCAACGATCCGGCAAAGTTTGGATGCCTTTCGCCCAGAACTCTGATGGCTGTGCCTCGAAAAAGTTGTTCAACTCCGCCTCTACATCCGAGAAATCATTAAATTGTTTACCCCGCAAATGTTGTTTCAGGGCTCTAAACAAATGATAGTCTGATGGGGCGAGGTCTGGGGAATAAGGTGGGTGGGGTATCGTCTCCTAACCTAAGTTCTTCCAACTGTTGGAGAACGACAGATGCGACGTGAGGTCGAGCGTTTTCGTGTAGTAAAACTACATTGAATCGTCTTAGTTGTTTTTTCTTGATAGCAGCAGGTAGTTTGGTAAGCTGAGTTGAATATTTGTCAGCGTTTATAGTTTAATTGTGTAATAGTTCATAAAACGGTATGCCTTGCGCGTCCCAGAAACAGCAAAGCAGAACTTTTAAGCGGTTCTTTTGACTCGGCTTCGGTTGAGTTGGTGGCGTTTCTTCTCGAAACAGCCAAAAAGCACAACGTGTATCGTTCTCGTAATGAATCCATGATTCATCTCCAGTAACCAGATCAGACAAAAACTCTTTACGTCGGGGTCGCAGCAAAAGTGATTGACAGATAGCACACGGACTGCACGACTGGCGTCTGTAAGGATGTGCGCCACACACCGAGCTAAAACTTCGATACCCAAGCTCTTGCAGATGGTATTCCACGGCGTGGTGACTGTAGTTAAGTCCTTCCGCTAATTCACGAGTGGTAGCATCCGGATTCGACTGCAGTTCGCGGCGTAAATCGTCATCATTCATTGCGGGTGGTCGTCCTGAGCGTGGCTGACTTTCAAGGCTCCTGTCTCCTGATTTAGAACGGTCAAACCATCGGGACACCGTCGCATGGCTTGTACTTCCAGCGCCCAATGTACTGTTGATATTTTCAGTAAGTAAGTGTTCGAACTTGTCGCTCGTCCATTTTTATTCAAACTGACTAAACCGATCGCGAGGGCGGCTTTATACAGTGTGTCCCTGGATAAAGTCCACAAACGAAAATGGGTGAAACTATACCATAATTTATCGACAAAAAAATTGGAAAAAAAAATAAAAAAATATTTGTATTATTATTGATAGTTTAATTTAAAAAAAAAAAAAAATCCCTTTTTTCTTAAAACTTTTTTTTGTAACTAAGACTGTTTTTATGCCGTGTTTTAATTTGAAAAGCATCATGTGATCTTAGCCATTATCACTGTTTTTATTTCCATGAAATACTTGCAATGTTTCAAAAGATATATTTTTTTTAAGAAAAAGGGTCTGTCGTAGGTGATAAAAAATTAAACCATCAATATTAATAATACAAATATTTTTATTTCTTTTTCCAATTTTTTTGTCGATAAATTATGGTCTAGTTTCACCCATTTTCGTTTGTGCACTTTATCCAGGGACACACTGTATACCCCCACATCACAAGTACCTAGAATGTTCTACAACATTCTAGAATATTATCGAAAACAATAACTTGAAAAAGGAAATGTAATGAGTTTTGTAAAGTGTCTCATTACATTACTTTTGTGCCAACCTGATACCTACATTATTTTGGTGTTTGTTAAAATGGCCATATCAATGTATGTTGCGTTCGATAACCTTTAGATTACATTATCAATTTGGCATAAACACACAAAACTTATAGTTCGCCATAGTGTGAAATACATAGTAGAATCCCTGCAGATTCTACTATTTCACGCTATGACGAATTATGAATTTATTTATAAGTTTGACGAAAAGGGCAGCTTTTTCGTCCCATTTTCATTCTTACATGGCATGGTTTGCAATTATAAACTTATGAACCATGCACATTGTACGGTCAGTACCTACTCTGCATTACCTGAACCCTTTTTCAAAAAAGAAGAGGGGTCGGCTTATGCAAGTCACTGGCTGTAGAATCCCTCCTTGCATCACAAGAAATGCGTACAGTAAGTTCATATTCATAATATTTAAGGGTTTTGGCGAGACCCCAGTAGTCTTACGTCGGTTTGTGAACTAATCATTTTAAACTTACCGATTTTCCAGTTCATTTTACTTACGAACTTCATATTTACCAGTTAAAACTGTTCTAAAGAATAAATAATTTGTAGGTACTATGAATTATTATTATTGTTCTATGAATGTACTAAGTATATAACTGTACATTCTCATTATGTATGTACGTGTAGGTATGTACTTACCTACATAAGCGCAGATATAGCGAAATCATTTATGTAACGACGTTGGTGTAGTAGAATATGTTCTGATTTGACACGCGATCCACGTTGTGGGAAGTAGGATCATTATCAGTCGACACAATAGATGTTTAGTAGAAAACATGGGCATAGTAACACGTGTCAAAGGAGCTCTGGCCAGAAACGATTAATTCTCTACTTGCAAATGGACCGTCCCGGTATTATCTTTGCCGTTTTAAGTGGAATATGCATTGTGTTTGGTGCAGGACGTGTTGTGTTGACGTGTTTGCGGTTTCAACGTTCAAATTCATTCATCAGAATGCTCCACCGAATTTTAAATGCAATTTTGCATTACCATAACATCACGCCTTGTTTCCCCGAAGGGTTAGGCAGAGGTGTACCATTTTGCATTATCAGGCATTTATACAAGTTGTAACATAATTAACGCACAACCTCTTAAGGGGTCATTGTACTCATCATTATGAACAATTTTTAGCATGGGACCAAACCTGAAATCGCGAAAAAAAAATCTGCTGTTCCCTACATTTTGACGAGTTATGCGAACATAATTATAGGGAGCTGCTGATTTTTCTTTCGCGATTTCAGGTTTGGTCCCATAGTAAAAGTTGACCACAGAACACCCAAGCTTTGCCGCCGCAATCACTGAAGGCCGTTGGTGAATAGGTATCTGCGTCTTAATGTGTCAAATATTGATCAGTTCCTAAGTGGAACACACATAATAGACCTGTCGACAGTGTCGGCGGCACTCATGTAAGTACTTGCGAATCAGTAGGTAGGTGTGTTACCTATAAGGCTGGTTCGTTCTCGCAACCGATTGTTGCAACCTTGGGGCCTGAGAAAGCACATGTTACGTATACCCACCAGTGTATACGCGGCCCGACGTTGCGGAATAATCTTTGCTTATGAACCGGCGTCGCTCACAATTACAACATCCTCTTTAATTTCGATAACAAACGAGCGCTTTAGTTTGAGGTAAATGTCAACTTTTCTATATTTAAAACCAGTTTTAGGTAAGCCGCGACATGTCGACGAAAAATATCCTTGAATTTAAATAGGTATGTTATTGTCAGTCAACATGGACTCTCACGCTGTTACGAATTTATTTAACGTTGTGAACAGTTTGTTTTATAATCGGGGACGTCTGGTAGGCAGAGTGGAACGGTTCATTGCTGCTCACTTTGTGATTGCCACTTATTTGCAGTCGGGGATGGACCCCGACCCCCCAAGTTATCCCTGTTTGCTCGATGTAGTAAAAGCTAGGGATCAAATCCATCCTCTCGTATTTGTTCGCCAGAAACCAGATGTCCATTCAAATTCATTTTATTTTATTTGCATTTTCCACTCGACAAAGTTTGTAACGTCATCGGTACTACACACATGCTAATTTTCACATTCAAACACGGCAACAGAATGCAAGGTTTAAGGCATTATAGTTTCATCTCGCTCTTGTCGCTAGAATTATTGACAGCAGCTACATATAGTCACGTGTTTGCTGGATTTTCCCACGTTTGTTTTTTATTCTGCTTTGATGGCGAATTTTCGCATAATTAACAACTTTTTGTCCCCACTGTTGTTCACAATGTTTTCGAAAAGTTCGAAAACGTCTTTCAATAACAATTTATCCTAGTTTTAACTGTGCAAGACATGAACTAATAATAAAATAAACTGTGCACACACTTGAATTATTCATGAAATAAAAACTTGTTTTTTAGTTACGAGCTTAGTTTGGGATAAAACAACTTTTTGTTTGGCGAGTAATTATGAAAGGTATCGACGCAACTTGGCAATGTTGCCTAAAGACGTCTAATGGAAAATTGGCGGGTGTAATATACTTATTTCCATAATATTTATAGTCGTAAAGCGGAGTGCTCACAAAGAGACCGTTTTATGACGGTAAGGTCGGCAGACCCGTTCAAGGTTTATCGGAGGTCTACGAGCGTTTTGTGTCAGCGTTCTCTCTAGAATTCAGATTCTTTTAATGCCACCTTTGAAATTTGCTTTTCCTCTGATGGGACAGATATTGCGCAGTTTCCGTTTCAAAAATTCCTGCCTTTGAAGCTTTTTATGAACCGCTATAAAATGCTAGTGTAAGGTAAATATTTATTTTAGTCTTTTTCGGGAATCAGTGTCACTATCCGGTAGATTTTCTTTTTCTTAATGTGGGAATAGTCTAATACAGTTATGGACATTATGATTAATTTTTCTTGCGGAGCCTGTTTAGCATATCCCAAATAACGCATATTCTAGGTACAGCAGAATCGTTCATTTACCTCATCTGTCATGTGAAACACAATACCCTTTCCCTTAGGAGCGCCTTGCGTATGTTTTGACAAGACTTTTCAAAGTATTCTGGGACTGTTCACATAATGTTTCAAGTACTACAGAAACAAGCGCTCATCTACTTTGTCAGAAGCATATTATGCTTCTGACAAAGTAATTTTAATAAACAACTTATCAAAGTAATTTTAATTATTAATTAAAATTATTTGACTCTAGGGAAATGCTTTAGGGATCAGGGGGCCAACCACCACCTCTTAAAGCAGTATTATTTTATTTTACTTTAGTGTGAGAAAGAGATGGAGCTATACAGGACGTCTAGCTCCATCTCTTTCCCACACTGAAGTAAGATTACAGTAATATTGCTTTAAGAGGTGGTGGTCTAGCTCCTGTGCATTTGGCCTAGGTTGAAATGTAACTTGCGAAAAAAATAACTTCTTTAAAAATTACTTAGATACTTAATGATTTCCTTTACTTTCTGGGACTGTTGTTATAACTGTTCGATCCCAATTAAACGTTAGCAGAAACTGAGAGTTAGGTACCTAGTCAGTCTGTCTTGAGTATTTAAGCCAGGATCTTAGACTTGAAGTCGTTCTCGTGATTAATCAGTATCTCGACTCGATTAGACAACTTCCTATTCCTACTCATAAAACACTTGTATTAACTTAATGATACATTTGATTCCGATAAGATTAATATAGTAAGGTCGTGTGCAAGAAAATCGTTAGGTACGTACTATTGGCGACGCATATTAGGAGCCGAATTAAAGTTATGATGATTGGTCGTCTAGCTTTATTGGTTCAATTAATCTTTAGTTGCGAATAGTGAAATATGGCGCCAAAGTTGCGATAGGTAATGACGACAGAATATATTAAATCATCCGAACGATCTCCATCGTTTGGAAGATTTAATATCAGTTGTCTTTATCGCCATCATTTCCTTATCATAATTTATTGCAGCTTGACTTGGTACCATGGGAGAAATGAACATCTATACACCGTAAGGACTATTCTTGCTTGCAGCGCTCGGCCGCTATAGTAACGCTTGCTGACAGATGTGGTCATCGTGTGCACAGGATTTTGTTTTCAAATTGGTCAGATGTAAGTTTCCTCTATAGTACACTATATTCCACTTGCTAGTGTCCCAAGTGTCCATATACTTGCACTTTTGACAAACTGAAGTAGGTTCCTATCCTATAGGGTACACCTCTGATGCTGCGTTTAACGTCACCACCTCATCGTGCCACATGCCCGATTATTTTTGTTCAATCAAGTGAAATCAAGTGCTATCCATAAAATGAAAGACTAGTAGTAAAAGAGTAGAATAGTGGTCAATGAAAGAGGGAAGATACTGTGGCCTATTTCTACCATCACTCAAATTAAGAGGGTTGTCACATTTTACATCGCTCTCGCTCACACGGGACCAAATTTTTAATAATGTTAAATGAAAAGATGCATTTTTGAAAAATGTATTCAATGGGCGGTCTACAAAATAATATTAATTTAATAGGTAATTATTAAAAACACATTTTTATTGCGGCATTTATTTACATCATCTCAAAAACAGATCATAATACTTAATTACATATGTTTATTAGATAACACAATAGAAATGTGTTTTTTGATAACTACCTATTAAATTAATATTATTTTGTAGACCGCCCATTGATTACATTTTTCATAAAAGCATTTTTTCATTTAACATTCTTAAAAATTTGGTTCTGTGTGAGCGAGAGAGGTGCAAAATGTGACAACGCTCTTAAAGTGTCTGTTTGTAATGTCAAAATAACTACTTTTTACTAAATGCATATAGGAAAGTATAAACGGTAAGTACCTACTTAGAACAAAAAAGCAATTTTTAACGTTTTTGTCGGTCAGTTTGTTCCGGCTAATCTCCGAAACTGCTGGACCAACTTTCACTGGTAGATAGCTGATGTTACGGCGGGTAACTAAAATATACTTTTAAAGTCGGGATTTTAAAATTTCTCGAGGATAGTTATAGGCTATGTTAGAGCAGCCGAGCAAAAAAAAATGAAAGAACACTAAGGGAAAACGAAGGAATAGCGCGAACGGGCGATTCAACGCGACGGTTGGCGACGTGTCGGGGGACGAGGGAGTTTTATTAAAATGTGCCTGTTATTTTAGTATATTGTGTAACTTACGACATCCGCGCGAACGAAGTCGCGGGGCACAGCTAGTAGCAAACAAATGAGTAAGACTATGGATCACACTAATGGAATTGGAAACATCCTAGTAATTTCCTCTTCAAAGTAAACAAGTGGATACATTTTTACATACATATTTGTTATTAGTTTTGGTTTACCATTGTGCTTTGTTCTTTTTATTCTGTTTCGCATGATATTATCTCTTTCAACATTTCCTTTACAAATCCAATCAATTTAGCGAGTGCCTGAGGTATCACGAAATATGTGGGTATGTTTTCTTGTTCTAATCACGTGTTTTAACTAGAACAATTATGTATTAACAAAGTAAATAAATACCGAAAGTGATAAATTATAAACAATGAGCGGAAACCGTTCACAATACACAAATGATTATGTACCACGCAGTGGAAAGCAATGAAGTACCTACATAATTATTTAAATAACCAGTTTGAATTGGAACGAACAGTATTTGTTTGTGAACTAATTTGATTGGAAGCGAATGATAGACAAACAGTGGAAAATTAACAGTGAAATTTCCATAGCAACGAGTAAATAGAGTTCAAAGTTACTTTACGAACTGATAAATATTTCATGCTGATGTTCGAACATTAAAATGGGACGACGGAAAAATAAAAACATTATTTTTTTTGTTTCCTTCAGAAATGTAATACGCAGGTTTCATTTTCAAGTTCACCAATGATTTCACGATCTACAAACATTACTCATCGTAGGAATGGACCTTCGTTTTGTCCTTGCTTCGCAGCTATGTAAATTACCGAGGATTCAAGTTGAACGTACGAACGTCAGATAAGCGTACGAAACTAAAAATTATCTTTGGCTCCTTGTCTAAAGGCTGCCTATCTTATCGTCGACGATAAAATGCTGAACGGTCGCCTTAGGAAGGTACACGGCGAGGTCGCGACTCTGCTTGTTTTACGAGTATACCCTCCTAAAGTTGCAAATCCGACATGTCAAAAAAACTAAAACGAAATTGATTAGTTACAGGAAATAAATACTTGCTAATGAACATCTATAGCACATCTTGACATTGATTTTTTGATTCACGTAATTGAACACCTGAACATATGCGATATGGAGGATATTTCTACTGGTACAGATGATGTCATTTCGCGTGGTTCAGTCTAATATTTTTTTTCTACCCACTGTAATTATTATGAGAAAGTGTAAAGTCGAGGACTGCCAGGTCCATCAATTGCCGGCGGGGCGTGGCGGATGGCGGGACCGGCTGGAGTGACGTCATGCGCGCGAAAAATAACGCCGATCTATTACTGGACGTGTTATAATGTAGGTACATCTATCTTCGAGTTGAGGCAGTTCTTCGAGTTCTTCTATTGGATCAAACGTACAAACAGTTGAAACTTGAAAGCAATGTTATTTTGGCAAGAGGTTATCAAAGAAAACATGTGGATTTTGTTTGTTGATAAACGCGATAAATTCATCGTTTGCCTCGATTTGAATGAATTAAACACTTGGGCGTTATGATAACATTGTTTTTTGAGTTCTTTTCACATTAATGAAGTGGTGTTTGCACGCCCTGGCCGTGTGGCGCTGAAGGTCAAGAGTAGGACCGTAGCTAAGTGGGAGGCTAGATATATAGAAACTAACATATCCGAACCAATCAATGAATTAATGCTTCTGGTCTTTTCTACTAGAGATATGTATAGGTAGGTTACCGAGGAGTTTGCACTTGAAGTACAAATGTCATCGATATCAGTATCATTCCTAGACTTTATCACTGAGTTTAACTTTTTTACTTCTGTGCATATAATACCCATCTTTCACGTTCTTGAAGGTATTCGGTAATTTAAAATGTTCCCGTTAAAGTACCTACTATCCACTGTACGCAAGCCCTAAATGGCAAAACGAGTCATTCGATGAAGTAGTGCCGTTTTAGGTAAGTATGCCAAAACGGTAGGTATCGATATTTTTGGCAGCCTTAATGAGAACGGAATTACGCATGTTAATTGGATTTATAATTATTAAGTCTTCAAATATACTATGTATGCCAAAATAATATCGAAATAGACTGTTGGGAGTTCGGATTTATAAACGGTTGTGCTGTTAGTAAAGATCTTAGGCACATAAAAGGTTAATATGTCAGTGACCAATGACAAGTGAAATTAATAGCTCATTATTATTGATTTATTATCGGCATAAGTTAATTATTGCGTGTAATAAGTAATTTAATTTACCTTTAGTTACACAGAAGCCTCGTTATTATCTGCACGAAAGAAGCTGTTCGCATAATATTTATCATCGAACTTCACTTGGTACTTGTTCGTTTGATTTTTAATTTTATAAACATGGAGCCCTGTGTAATTAAAACCAAGTAATGTTTGCACTTAACCCGTACTTGTGTTACGCTTCACGAAATAAAAGGTCATGTCCAGTCCAAATTGCTGGCATACTAATTACGTATGTAAATGTTTACATTTTTTAAATGTATGACTTGAAGAGACTGACTCGATGTGGCACGCTTTTTATTAGCGCCGCCGGGTGTACTGTGACGCGATAAACTCAATTAACTCAGCACACATTTCCTTTCGAGTCGCGTGAGCGAGTAAAAGAGACAGCAACAGTCTTTTAATGAAATGAAACTAGTTTCTCAATTAGGAAAAACTACTCAAATTATTTTAATAAAAAAATTTATACACGGTCGAAACGGAAATTGTTGTCAGTTGTTACTTAAGCATCATTTGATAATTAGAATTGGCGTAGGTGCGATATAGTGTGATGACGTCAGAGGATATTAATATACCGTTTCACACCATAGAACAAGGGGTTCCCGGAATAAATAACCGGCGCAGTCCCGGGTCAAAATATAGCCAGAATTAGCACGGCCGGATAATTTGTTAGTCGCCTTTTGTAAACATCGTGGTTGACGTAATAATAAACATTGGATGAATGTACCTACGTAGGTAATATACATTTAGGTATAGGTACATCTTCTGCTTCTTATCTATCTTCTACTACTAATAACGCTGAAGAGTTTGTTTTTGTTTGTTTGTATGTTTGAACGCGCTAATCTCTGGAATTACCAGTCGGATTAAAAAAAAATCTCATTACATTTGATGGCCCGATTCTTAAGGAAGTCTATAGGCTATTTAACATCACGCTAGGACCCTTAGGAGCCGAGCAAAAAGAAAAAAAAGTCGCAAAGAACGCTAAGCAGAGTAACTAAAGGCGCGGGCAGGCGACGGGGTGGGCCGGGTGAACAAGAAATTTCAAGCGGACGAAGTCGCGGGCAGAACAGAAGCTAGTATGTACCTATATGTACCTACTTAGCTACTTTCATGTTCTTTTCCTTTATGCACGGAATATAACTGAGCACTACCTATCAATACCTATCAGATTGCGTAATGTTGGAGATTCCAGCTGTAGTCATTGATAGGTTGATATCTAACCTATTCGTTACTAGGTGATATGTAGGTAGGTACGTATTATGTATTATGTAACCTTACCGCCGATTCCTATAATTTACGAACCGTTATTGGTTAAAATTAAGACTTGTGTATTTACCAATAATGAAGCTAATACCTCCTAGCTTTGCATAGTAGACCCTCACGGGAAGTAGCTATCACAGGTAAAATTAGCTTACGAATCTATTTATATGCCAAGTTTGGCAATAAAAAATGCTACCATTGGTAAGCAAAACGATTCGTTTTTAGGGTTCCGTAGTCAACAAGGAGCCCTTATAGTTTCGCCATGCCCGTCCGTCCGCAGTTTAGCTCAGAGACTCTTAGTACTAGAAAGCTATAATTTGGCATATAAATTGGCTATAATATACATATTAATCACGCCGACAAAGAGGTAAAATAAAATCATGAAATAATTTTTTTTTAGGGTAAAGTGGGGATGGTATTTTTTCTCGTTTACCCCATCGTGTGGGGTGTTGTTGGATAGGTGTTTCAAAACTATTGCGGGTTTGTTAAAACAATTTTTCGATTAAGGGATCCGTTTCTGAAATATGAAGCTTTAAAGTGCAAATTTTTGTTAGAGTCTAGTGTGTGTGTCCCCCTGCAGCTACGGTTAGTTTTGGATATGTGAAAAAAACACGCTAGTAATATATACTCGTTTAAAAGAAAACTATTACAGCTAAGTAGGCTTTACAAGTTTACGAGTTAACCAACATACATTTTTGCAGTTGGAATGTATGAGAGAACATGTTTTTCCAACTACAATGTTAAGTTTGTTCTTGGAATAAATTCATCCCAACTACGGAACCCTTCATTGTGCGTAGACCGACACGCACTTGGCCGGTTTTTTTCTAAGAGGTATCGGTGGTTGCATTTATTGATTTCCCCCCTTTTTCTAAGGTAGTGTTAAGTGCAATAAGTGTGCCCGAGTCGACGGCGCGTTGTGTTCCACGCGCGCCTCAAAAATATGTCAGCAGCATTGAAGGGGTCCGCTAGGACAGATGCCAGCCAGGGTTGCGGGTTGTTCGAGAGTTACCGTGGCCCCGGCACAGGCAACAGAAGGAACACTGGTGGGTTTTAATGACTTCTCCCGCTCCGCCCAGAGCGGGAGAAGTCATTTGATGATTTCCCAACCACAAAAAAAGTGCAATAAGTGTGTAAGTACATAATAGAAATTCGGCTTTCAGTATGAAACTATGAATATTAAATATTTTTTAACCGACGAAAAAAAGGAGGAGGTTCTCAAGTCGTCAAGTTTTTTTTAAATATATGTACGTACCTATGACCACGCATTAGATACTTTTTATAGAATAGTCCAATTTTTTTTGATTCACAAAACTTCAATATTCAAAATTCTCAGATATCAAATATCTAACCACTTAAGCAGCTAATTAATAATTAATCTACTGTAAGTGACCTATCAATATTCATGCAGGCCGTCATACTCGCACGTCACTTACGTAAACGCCGGACAGAAAAAAAAATAACAACATCAATACATAATATATACAAAAAGCTAAACGAAGAAGCGTGCAGTGTTGCCAAGTTTTACATAAGCGAATTAGCAATTTTTTTTCACAAACTGGCATTACGGTGGCCTGACATTGTTGGTGTATTTTTATCCGTCTGTCTTCGTCGAGAGCTTGGCAGCAATTCAACGGTGCCTCAATGACTACTGGCTGTCTATTCCTGTATGACATTGCTCTTGATGTTAGGCCACCACAAGGACAGCATGGCCGTGCTCTTCTATATCTGTAGATCCTATATCTATGTCGCAGTAAGATGGTTGAAACCGTGATATAGTAATATAGTAAGAATATGAAAGCTGTTCATAACTGTCTACTAGGAATATCACTGTGACACGAGCACAGTCTAGTAATTTACTGTTAGGGCACTCCGACCGATAGAACTGTGACCAAATACGCGCGAGCCGAGCGAGCGAAGCGTGCGATGCCGCGGCAGCGGCCGGCGAGCGCTACGTCGAAATTGGTCGCAGTAACAAAATTAGAGCACTCCCGGCTGTTATGAGCCGCTTTCATACATATAACTATATTATGGTTTATAGCTATATTTCTAGGGATATAACAATATCACGGCTTCAACCATCTCACTGCGACATCTATAGGTATTATAAATTAATGTCGCTTTTCGTGTCTGTCTGGGGCCCCACACACGCGTTGTGATTTTAAATTACGCTACGGATTTTGAATCATTTGGAGAATTTATTCCGGAAGGTTATGTGTAGGATACCTACATTAAAATTAAACTTACTTATGTATAATAAATAAAATTTCAATGTTTTGTCAAGTCGTCAAAACCGTGCGAAGTTAATAATAATAAAGCCAGAGTATTAATAAGTACTTATTTGATTCACGATAATTTTAAACTTTGTTGAGTCTGCGGTAACGCTCCAATAAGATGCTTTGGGATTTTTGTTTATTTACCATTACCTCCGATAAATTTAACTAATTATTACGCTTTTAATTTCTCAGGAGATGAGCAGAAAGAACAGGAATCGATTGTCTGTTGGATTTGTTGATGCAACAAGCTTTCTTAATCAGCATCATTCAAAGCCCGAAGTTGTTCACCTGTTATACAATTCACTATAGGTAAATATTTGTTTTCTGACTGGCGAACAAAAATGCACCTTGTGTACAGTTGCGAAAGATTCTAACAATGTTTATACATATTTATTGTTTCCAAAACTTGTTGCCAAGTCGTAAAAGTTGTCTGAGGGATAAGTTTGTCGTAAATAAAGGAACGTGTGCTTTTATAATTTCTAACGTGACGGTATTATCGTGGACGTGCACGTCTCCGTCCATAAAATGTACTTATGAAAATACGTACAGGAGCTGCTAGAACACAACCTCTTACAGCAGTATTATTGTAATCTTACTTCAGTGTGGGAAGAGATGGAGCTAGACGTCCTGTATAGCTCCATCTCTTTCTGACTCTGAAGCAACATTAAAATAATACTGCTTTAAGCGGTGGTGTTTGGCCCCCTGCTCGTAATGACATACGGTGCCGACATAACCAACATAACCTGGGGGAGGTTCCCGAGTCGACGGCGCGTCGTGTTCCACGCGCGCCTCAAAGAGATGTCAGCACTATTGACGGGGTCTGCTAGGGCCGATGCCAGCTAGGGTTGCGGGATGTTCGAAAGAGTTACCGTGGCCCCGGCACAGGCAACAGAAGGAACACGGGTGGGTTTTAGTCAGTAAAAGTCTGACACGCCCTCCCGCTCCGCCCAGAGCGGGAGAAGTCATTTGATGATTTCCCATCTACAAAAAAAAAAAAAAAACCTGGGGGAGGTTATGAATGATAATGATTTTATTTCTGTAAGTAAGTTTGTACAAACACTTTTACCTGTCAATCATATTTTTTTTAAACTAGATGAAGCCAGAGTTTCCTATCTGACTACTCTGAGAAGAAAGGGCGAAACAAACTCAGAGGTCACAATCTCTTTTAAAGTCCAGACATAATCTTGGTCAGATCATGTGAAGACCATGTAGATTGGTGCCTGAAATGGTGTTTGGAGGAAAGAACCACAGATTGTGTGGACCTGTCCAGTCAGTTTTAACGTCTGTTATAACGTCATCGTGGACAAAAATTAAGCGTCTTCATAATATATTTCCATAAATTTTACTTCCCTGTATTATCGTGGTGCCGTGGACGTTCACGATAATATCGTCACGATAGAAATGATAAATGCTCACATTTTGTCGAACCTCGTCTGTAAACAATCGAAGTAAAATGTGCCACAATTAGATTTTACGAAGACAACTGTAGATTGTGCAGATAACAATATTGGAAACGGTGGAGTGACGAAAGAAGCCGACGCTAAATTGGTTAATTGAGATTTTGCACCCAAACTTGAGAGTCCTATTTTAGAAGCGCTATTACGAACTCAATAGGTAATTTAACTGCCGTGTTGGTCTAGTGGTCGCAAGCGCTACTCGTGATATTATGTTATGTAGAGAATTTGGTCCACTAGAAATATTCGAGCAATCTTCTCCATTTGTGGCTTGTTCAACAAAAAGAAAATCGATTTCAAACCACTCGAGTAGTTTTTGTGCAAATCGATCAATTGAACGTCCGCTCAATCGAATCAAGATTCAACAAATCGTCAGGCGAATGCAGTTCTCGTAGGCGTCGGACTAACAGTCGGCCATAATTGGTACAATCTTTGATCCCATTTAGTGTGTTTTGTTCTCATGTTATTTCAAGGTGGGTGTTCTACAAGGTTGCCTCTGTTAGTGCATTCGCGGAATTAGCTATCAATTTTTGCTGGCGTCCAGGTTGACACCCCTTTTTTTATGGGAAATCATCAAATGACTACTCCCGCTCTGGGCGGAGCGGGAGGGCGTGTCAAACTTTTAGTAACTAAAACCCACCCGTGTTCCTTCAGTTGCCTGTGCCGGGGCCACGGTAACCCTTTTTCTAACATTCCGCAACCCTAGCTGGCATTGGGCCTAGCGTACCCCGTCAATAGTGCTGATATCTCTTTGAGACGCGCGTGAAACACAAGGTTGACATACCCCTGTGGTAATGTTTTCTAACAAACATTGGTCAAGATTATTCTTTTGGGAAAAACGTGTGTAGAAAGTATTTTATTCTTAGAAAAATATGAGCACAATTCTTTGGCATTTTTAACGACAAATTCTTACCTTCAATGGTCTTGGTCAACCCTAGTGATCTAGTGACGTCGACTCTAACATTTATCGATAATATGGTGTTTGAAAGAGAAGAGGACGTATCAATGTGTGATGTGAAAATAAATGATAAAAGTGTGGAGCAAGTAAGAATTTATAATATTAGTATGGATGGATTATTACAATTATATGTGTCAACCAAGAAAGAAAATAACAAAATTATATCCTAACTTAACTAAAACTATTCAATAATAACCTTATCGGTAATTATATTTTCGAGCCGTTTGGGGTTGAAACCCTCGGGCCGTGGGGTCCGAGCGCTCATGGTTTGTTTAATGAAATCTCCAAACGGCTAGTTGACACTTCCCGTGACCCAAGGGCCGGCTTTTACCTTGGCCAGAGGCTAAGCATTGCCATACAACGTGGCAATGCCGCCAGTCTCTTGGGTACATTACCAGTCGACAGCGATGCGGAGGAATTTTTCGACGCCATATTTTAGTTTGTGAATAGTTTTAGTTAAGTTAGCAAGTAAGTGAGTTGGTATATTTGGGGTGTCTGTTTACAAGGGATGGAAAGATAGATGAAGATGTGGAAAGGAGAGTAAATGCGGGAAATAAAGTGAATGGTGCTATATATGCGATTGTGACTAACCAGTTAATATCCTAAAAGGCCCGACTGGCTGTTCACAATGGTGTGCTGGTACCTACGCTTATGTATGGAAGTGAATGTTGGGTGTGGCATAAGAAGCATGAAAGTAGAATAAATGCTGTGGAAATGCGTTCCATGCGAAGCATGTGTGGTGTGATTATGAATGATAGACTGAGGAATGATGTGGTAAGGCAACGGTGCGGTTTAAAAGAAGATCTAGTGATAAAAATTTAAAAGAGTATGTTTCGATGGTTTGGTCATGTTGAGAGGATGAATGAAAGTCGACTAACAAAAGGTATTTACACGGCAGATGTGTGTGGAAACGCCGGGAGGGGATGCCCTAGGAAGACATATTATTATAGTGATCTTATTGGTGATGTTCTTCAGAAAGGTCAGGTGCGTAGTACTCGCCCGGCGTGCGTGTATGACCAGATGTAAGAATGTAAACGAGGCAAAAGGAGTAGGTATGTAAGGATCGTAGCAGGTGGCGTTCTGTAGTTTCTGCCTACCCCCATGGGAAAAAGGCGTGAGTTTATGTATGTATGTATGTATAATATTAAATAGTGTTTCCATCGTTTGTATTCATGGACCGTATCATACAAAGGTGTTTGGAAAGGCCAAGTATAAGTATTTAGAGTTGGATGTTGTTATCTGCATGTATATAATATGTAGGTACCTATATTGTATAGATAAGAAAAGTAACGCGAGGTGAGACAGTATTTATTACGTAATTTCATTGTTTTATGTAATGTTATGATATCATATGTAGATGTTTTGAATAAGTTGGAGTTAATTCTTAAGTGTTTTCCAGACACTCAGTTTACATTGCTTTATTTTTTAAATGAATGGTCGGTTCTGTATCTGTTTTCTCAGTGCTTTCAAGCTGTTTATAAAACATACTGATCTTAACTATCAAGCATGTTATTTATCAAGAGTTAGACTGGCTTGTAGGCCACCTACAGTTACCAGTTCACCTACGGAAGAAATTATTGTCTGACCGTAAGCTGACCATTGAAACTAAAATCCAAAACAAATGAGGAGTTCTACGTTCTGCTGCTGTACGTTTGCATAATAGATCAATGAGGGGTCAAAGACATACGCGGACCTTATTAGTAGTAAATATAATACCTAATTATGTCCTATATAAGGCTAGGCGTAGGAACAAAAATGGTGCACCATACCTATACGTAAATGGAAATGTTAAATGGGAGAAACGTGTAAGAGTAGATATCGAAGCTTCTTTTACAATTTTTTATGCATTTTCCATCTGCGAAATCATCAGTCTTCCGTTTTTCCCCACTCCTGGGCAAAGGCCTTCCCCATTCCTATGCTCCCTTGTCTATAGTATTTAGGGTTCCGTACCTCAAAAGGAAAAAAACGGAATCCTTAGAGAATCACTCGTGTGTCTGTCTGTCCGTCTGCCACAGCCAATTTGCTCCGAATCTACTGGACAGATTAAGTTGAAATTGGTACACATATCAATTTCTGTGACCCATACACGGACGTGTTACGTAAATAAAGGAATTTTGAACATTGGGGGCCAAATAAGAAAAAAAAAAGTGTGTGACATATCAAATGAAAAAGGCTTAGTGTGGGGGTCTCGTATATATTTTTTAAATAATTTTGAAATAAATAGTTTTAAATTTATTTAAGAAAATAGACGAAAATTGACCATCCCCTTATCTCCGAAAATACTGAGCCTAAAATTTGAAAAAAATACAGAAAATAGTTCTATACTTATGGATTACAGGAAAACCTATAAGAAGTCTATGGTCTTAAAATAACACGGTATATCTCTCAATATTGTGCATACAAACTTACATTTGCAGTTGGAATGTATGGGAGATCATGTTTTTCAACTACAATGTTGAAGTTTGTTCTTGGGTTAACTCTGTCTCTTTCTTCTTTCTTCATCCCAACTACGGAACCCTTCATTGTGCATTATCCGTCACGCACTTGGCCGGTTTTTTTTTAATGATATTGTATGGGAAGCAGGCACTTAATCTTAAGTGGTCAGTTGGTCGCTGTCGCCGCCAGCTTTGGTCATTGTAGGTACCAGAGGGACCGCAGCCTGCTTTGTCATCCTAGAGACAATGTTAAAATATCTCACGTGTGCGCCTGTACTTAACTACTCCGACAACCATAACCTATAAACTTGAACGCAGTTAGGCAGCAGGATTGCTTGGTGGTAAAAAAAAGTATGGTACTTCTTTTCTGGTAGGTACTTCTATGGAGAAAAGAAACTCGCTTTACGAAGAGCCTTATGTTACCAGACGTTTGACAGCTGTCATTGTGACAATGTCTTGACAGCTGTCATTGACACGTCAGATCAGATATAAGACACGATTAGCTGAATAACGGTGTTAGAAAAGCCAAAAACCAAAAGTGCCTACAAACTTTACTCCATTAAGTTTCCATGTAAATTTTCCTACATAATTTGTAATATATTCCGTACCTAACTCCATTTACCTACCTCTATTGTTCCTGCCAATACAACTTTATCTTGTCGCTCTGAGTTTTCATTCGCCCGTCAGTCGCCTTCGCCGGCTTGACACGTTATTATCGTGTTATGCAAGTCATGCCAAGTAATTTGACTTAGTGAGCGAAGCTGGCGCCATTTTTAGACTAGTCTCGTATGGAAATGTGATTTATTGGATGCAAATAGTGTCTATCCTGGGACGGTTCAGGATTAATGGAGGGGAAAGGGATTCAGACATCATTAGATTTGATTTGGGTTGTAAAACGTTTCAAGGATAAAGAAAAATAACATGGTCGTGAAATGTTTACAATCTTTGTGTTTGTTTTTCAGGAAATGTATTTCAAAAATCGAAAAAGTACCGATGGTTTTTCTCCCATCACTATTCCTAATTGTCAAGTCGCGAACGGTGAAATATGCCTGGATCAGACACCAAATTCCAAAATAGTCTTTTCTGATATTAGGGAAACTATAAAAATAATGAAATAATCATAAGTTAAGTACCTATTTTCAGAAACAAATTGATCTATCTTTCAATTACTTAAGTCGTGTTTTAAATTAGCACAAGATTTTAAAAACAGCACCCGTGAACTTCAAAGCAGACACAATTTTTGTGTCTTATTTTTAATTAACGTAAAATAAATCTTCGTAGAACAACGGGCAACGCCCAGTACGTGAATAAAAACATCATATTTCTTTATTTTGTGACATTTTAGCTTTTAAAACGAGATAGGTAGGTTTTAATAAAACTGCGTATAATATCGCGATAGTGCACAAGTCATGTTATTTTTAACGGCTTGCTATTTATTTATTTATAGCTCAGACGGAAACATCTGGTCTCAATGCTGGATTTATAAAGAGTTGATTGAAGCTTATGATAGGGCCTAGTGTACTTCACGTTCAATAGGTAATAGATAGTGTAACATGGGCGGTTTGGGGGTTTGGGGGATTGTCTCATACATCCCCTCAGCTATCGATCGACCGGCTAGTGATCGGTAATAATAGAAATTTAAATGTGTCTCATATCACGACAGTTAAAGGTATAATCATAAGATACACATATTATTTTGACGATAAAAATGTGCTTATTCTCAGCCTAATTTGAATATTTTTTTCTTTATAGCAATAGATTTTAAAGAAACGTTTTCTTTTAATACGTAAAGACTTATTGCAAATGACTGTAAAATCTGGTGGCATAGAGGAGATGGCTTGCAAATCTGAGTTCAGAAGGCATGTAGTTGTGTATCCCGTTTCAGAACCGCTGCATACCTTTAATGGTATAATGTCACAATCGGTGTGACCCAATTTATTACCTACTAGCACCACTCCGCGGTTTCACCCGCATAAGTCTCGATCCCGTGGGAATATCGGGATAAAAATTATCCTATGTGTTAGCCCTGGTTATAAACTATCTGTGTGTCAAATTGCATCCAAATCCGTTCAGTAGTTTTTGCGTGAAATAGTAACAAACATTCATCCATCCATCCATCCTTACAATCTTTCGCGATTATATCATAAATATTAGTAGGAAGTAATTTGAGAAAGAAGCCGACAGAAGGATCCAGTTGGGTTGGGCCGGTTGGGCAGCGTTTGGAAAACTTCGTCAAGTCTTCTCGTCACCTATCCCGCAATGTTTGAAGACTAAGGTCTTCAACCAGTGCGTCCTGCCCGTTATGACATACGGTGCCGAAACGTGGACACCGACAGTTGGGCTGGTCCACAAATTCAAGGTCACTCAGCGCGCTATGGAGCGGGCTATGCTTGGAGTTTCTTGGATGAATAAAATCAGGAATGAAGTTATCCGGGAAAGAACCGGAGTAACCGACATAGCCTGCAGAGTAAGCAAACTAAAGTGGCAGTGGGCTGGCCATGTTTTTCGAAGGACCGATGGCCGGTGGAGCAGACGAGTCCTGGCGTGGAGACCACGTATTGGCAAGCGTAGTGTGAGACGCCCCCTAGCTAGATGGACCGACAACCTTAAGAAGGTGGCTGGGACAGACTGAATGCGGAAGGCGGAGGACAGGGTGTTGTGGCGCAGCCTGGGAGAGACCTATGTCCAGCAGTGGACTGCGATTTGATAGACTGATGTTATTTCCAACAGCCAATAACAGCAGCTGACGTGACATTTGACATTACAAGTGCTCAAAAAGTTGGTTGGTCTTTCAGTACCCGAGTTTCAGCCACTAAAGAGAGCCACAGGCCCCGTAGCCACGGCGTTGATCGAAACGTACGAGTAATTACCGTATAATTTTGAGATCACACGGCAGTTTCACATTGCATTTTTGGTTTTTGACCGTATCAACAGTGAGAGATGTTGACGTGTGATTCCGAAATCCCAGCTTAATACCATAAAATATCGTACAGGACTGCGCTGTGTGAACGGTCGCACACAGTATTTTTCCATTCCATAATCCAAATTATAAAAGTGTATAACTTCTTCTAATTCCCCATAAATCTAACAAAACATTTACTGCGGACTCTGTCTGTAAATAACTAAACATCTCCGGCCAAGCGCTGGAACCATGCCGAGAGCCCAAGACTCTTCCGCGTTGCAATATTTTCGAAGACGTGTTGGAAGGCCGGCTTATCAAATGTTATTAGTACATTATTAAAACATTTGTTTAGCCTTGGAGTTGAAATCTAAAAGTAGGCATCGTATTTTAAACCTAGATTTACTTAAAAGGTGTATTTTGTATAACTACCGGGTCAAATTGCATTAGTTGGCGAAACTTCAAATACTTGATGGGTCGATATCTAATGCCGATAAAACAAAAACAAAAAAGGTTTTTCTAATCTCATAATTTCAAGTTGCTACGCTATCAGCGGCCATTGACCCAGTAATCAGCTCTAGTTACTTGAAATTAGGGGTTTAGATTTTTAATTTAATGACAGACGTCGGTTTTGCCAGCTAATTTAATTTGACGTTGTTAACTTGGTTTTGGGATATTTTCAAAGTTACTTTTAGCGCATACTCACTGTTGTCAATTAAGGTAATAATCTTACTTTAGTAATAAGATCGAATAGTGATTTACCGCAGATGTCCGCGATGGTACCTTCTTGTGTTATACTTCATAGCTTTGTGCTTAAATGATATAGCCAATAAGAAACTAGATGTTGAGACTTAAATCACCTAGTTTTCCAACTGTTGATACTTTTGAAAGGTTATTTTTGCATCTGGTTTATTATTCATTCATCGTCTCATTTATTTTCCCATAAACGGAAAATCTTATAGAAACTCTAGAAAGAGTAACGAGGTGAGTTGGTATTGTTTGTTGTAGATAAAGATCACTCAATTGGTTAAGTCGGACATGATGATAATATTAAGAACGTATATGGTACCTACCTATAGAAACTAGAAGGTTCTTTAATAGACTAAAGATAATGTTTAAGTGCTGGCCATCAGTTAAGGCTCCTGCAAAAAGGCGCGTCACGCGACGCGAATCGCACGCGACACAAAGGCACCGCGTGTTGCGCAACGAGCCGCGCCTGTTTGAAGGAGCCTTTAAGAAAATTGAGAGAGCAAGAAACATTGAATTTGAATTGATTGATTTGAGGTGCCGCAGCGAAAAGAGCGTAGGTACCTCTTAAATGGGAGAAGAAGATCAAATCTTGAGTACTTTTCATGTTCTTTACCTTGACAAAAACCGCGTTCCCGTAGTGCGAAAAGTCACTAAGTCTAAAAAGTAGAGTTAGAAGTTTTTCTCAAGTTATGGTTCATATAACAAATATAAACTTTATTTTATTTCCTTTAAAATAAAGCTAAAAACAATAAACGTATGTAATGGCAAGCCAAAATTATGACGATTTATTTTGTATTTTCAAAAACTTTAACTCTCATTAACTCAAAACGGGGTTTTACGACTTCATGGCTTTCTGCTCTACGGGGAAAAGATAACTTTTATTCAAAAGACAAGATTTTATTTCAGCTAACCTTCACTTTTTATATCCATTTCAGCCCCTCGTGGAAGCAACCGTAGAAGTGTTAAAACTTTAATTTACTTTTAAACTTAACGATAAACGTGGCGAGGGTAAAGAGTTAACCTACAAACTTCCTGGTCCTTTGAAACTTCGGTAAAAAGGACCAGTTCCTGATATTGCAATCTTACTTTCACAAGAAAGTAAATAAGTTTATGCAATATTAGGTACAATCCTCTAAAGAAAGGGACGAATAAAATTGGGTAAGGGACAGATAGTGATAGTGAACAAGTAACGAGGGTTGTGGTTGATCTAAGAAAGTCAGTTAGTGTATTATCTATTCATTAGTGTAATTATCAAATTATTAGAACGTCACCTTTAGCAAAAGATGCATGTAATCAATAATTTTAGTCATTTTTTTATAAGGAGATTTTAAATGTATATAAAAACAAAAAAAAAAAAAACTAATAAGAACGTGCAATGTGATGATACGATATCGAACATTAATAATGTGCTTTAAGATGTAGTTTATTTATTTAAATAAATGAGTTTAATAGCCTCTGAATAACGCACTATCGCAGTTTTGCTCGGGGAAGTACCTTAAGTTGGGAAGAGTTTATTATGAGTTCCTAATAGACTCTTCCCAACTTAAGGCACTTCCCCGAGCAACACGTAATTATGTGTTAAGAGGTCACCGTGAAAGTGTAGTGACCCTGATTATTTAATAAATAAAATAGGATACATCTATAAATACTTTACTGATAATCAAAGCTAATTATTGGCTAGAAGAAAAGGTCCTAACGGAGGCAAGTCTACTATTAAGACTAGGTAATATAATTCGGGGTAATATTAGTCCAGGATTTCGTTTGGGTCTTCACAGGAGATATTCGAAGAAATGAGCACGAGTCGCCTGCTTGCTGTTCCTGAAAAATTAAATAGCGGCCAAGTGCGAGTCGGACGCACACCGTACCATCGTACAATATTTAACACTACGTAATTTCGTTTCTTGTATGGGGACCCCCTTTAATTTTTAACTTTATTTTATTTTTACTCAATCAATCTGTCTAGCCTTGTCGTTTGGGTTGGCTTCCAATCTAACCGGATGCAGCTGAATACCACCAGTATTTTGCATGGAACGAATGCCTTTCTGACCTCCACAACTCAGTTACTGGATAACTGGTATTTTTATTAGGTATTTGTTGTAATAGCGGCTATAGAGTACCTACACTCTCTGTGAAGATTTCAAGTGTCTAACTGTTACGGTTCAAAAGATTCAGCACTGTGACAGATGGATGGACGGACAGCGGAGCCTTAGTGATAGGGTTCCGGTGACACCCTTTGCGGATGGAACCCTAAAAAGGCAGTTTTAATACTAATCTAGGCCTCGAGTTGATCACCGATAGTTAAGAGTTTGGTCGTGCTACATCCAACAAGATTCGCAGAAATCCTGTCCAAAATTCTTCTTGTCTTTGGTCCCGAGGCCAGACATCAAGCAACGGACAAAATTTTTTCAACTTTATACGGATTGAATATAAGGCTCTTGGATACTTTTTGTGTGTATTTTATGTCATTTTTTTTGTAATGTGCGTTTTGTTTGTGCAGTATAAATAATATTTCTTCCTTTCTAACTTTTGAATAAATTGAATGATGAAAGTAATAGCATAATTTCCACAATATCCTCAAGTTAAATTTGAACTATCCTTAAGTGAATCAGCATGGATATTAAATGGGACCATGTTTTGTTGGTCAGCGTCATGCGAACGTGACAAGTATCAAGTAGTGCACTGTGTAGCATGTCAGTAGACAGAAACATTAAATATTTGTGGTTTTTTTTTGTTGGTATTTAAGGTGATTTCTTGAATGTACTTTCCCATACGTTCTCATCCCTGGGAAATCTCGACGACAGTTTTCATGAGCTTTCAGGTGCTCAAAGGAAAACTCCTTAATAATTTCCTTAATGTTTGAACTGTTTTTTTTGGGAGGCTATTGTCTAGGTGATATAGCCTCATAATATCATAGATAGTAGGAAGTACCTAGCACCTATTATAAGGTTACCTACAGCCTACTATACAGGATGTATCAGAAATGTGTGGTATACATACCATCAAACTGAACAACTTTCACTATGGGACCAACATTGTAATAGAGAAAAAATTATCAGCACGACCATACATATGGTTCGAGTGGGTATTGTAGTTCTGTACGGGATGGCTGATAATTTTTTCTCGACAACTCGTTGTTCAGTTTGATGGTATGTATACCACACATTTTAAGAACACTACCTTTCTGATACAGCTTGTGTATATATAATACTATAAAATATCCGCAAACAATAGTGAAATCATTGCATTTGCATAGTTTTCACAAGGTATGCAAAATCGCACCATGTTATCTAAGTGAACTACTAAGTACTAAGCATTAAGTAATTACAATTAACAAGGTGTAAATTATGCCAGCGTGACACGACGAATCTTCAAAACTTCAAAAGTCAATAAGGAACTCTTATAGTTTCGCCATATCCGTCCGTCCGTCCGTCCGCAGCTTAGCTCAGAGTCTTAGTACTAGAAAGCTATAATTTAGCATGGATACACATATTAATCACGCCGATAAAGTGGCAAAATAAAATCAGGATTTTTTTTTTAATTTTTCCTGGAGCTAGACCACCACCTCTTAACGCAGTATTATTGTGATCTTACTTGAGCGTGGGAAAGAGATGGAGCTAGACGTCCTGTATAGCCTCATCTCTTTCTCACACTGAATTAAAATAATACTGCTTTAAGACGCGTTGGTTGGCCTCCTGTACACGTAAAGTTGGGATGTTTTTTTTCTCGTCTACCCTATGGTGTGGGGTGTTGTTGGATAGGTGTTTCAAAAATATTGCAGCTTTGTGAAAACAATTTTTCGATTAAGGGATCCGTTTCTGAAATATTAAGCCTTAAAGTGCTAATTTTTGTTAGTCAAGTGTCCCCTTCCCCTGCCAGCTAAACGGTTAGTTTTAGGTATGTGAAAAAAATCACAGTTGTAGTATATACAACGATGTTAAAAGGAAAACTATCACGACTAAGTAGGCTTCACAAGTTTACGAGTAAGAATCGACCAACTTACATTTGCAGTATGAGAGAACATGTTTTTCAACTACAATGTTTGTTTTTTCATCCCAACTATGGAACCCTTCATTGTGCGTGGTCCGACACGCACTTGGCCGGTTTTTTTATTGTCTTTTGCCGCTACAAAGTCACAGTTTGGACACATTATGGCCGGACCGCGCCACAACGCAACCCATTGCAAAAATCCTCATTGGATTGGAGTGGAAACAGTTCAAATTCATATTCAACATTTGAATCTGTCTGAAACAATTATTGTGTTGCGGTGAGACCGCCACGGTGCTTAGCTCTAAGGTAAAAGCGCCAGGTAGCCCGGGAAATTCTAATTTTCTTACGTTTTTTGCAATTTGCAAGTCAGTATTAGGTTGTACCTATGTTGATTAAAATATGATTCGCGACCGTAACCGAATTTACATAATTATAACCATAGAAATCATCAATACATCTCTCAAAGTTAGGCCGGACACATGCAGTCGGAATTCCGGAACGCAATTCAATATTTGCAATTCGGTATTTTATTGGACTGTATGTGTCCGGCCTTAGATTTGTTCAATGACGTCATGATTTCAGAAATCATGACGTTTTATAACAAATCTAACATTCTCTGTATGCAGCGCTCCATTTATGTAAATAAAACAACAAAACAACACAAACTAACATAAATATTCCTCCCTTTTTATATACTTGTACATAAAAAAATCAGTAATGGATGTTGAAATACTCGGCGGCCGAAGGCTCGCTGCGCTTCCGTTCGCTACGCGCGTTTTTCCACGGTAACGATACATTGCGTGTGACGTAATAAAACAAATCAGATTTATTGGATTCCCATAACGTTCCTGAAATAATTTCGTGTACCGGTCATCTTAGTGTGATATACTGAATTAACCCCATCAGTCTGCGGAGGGCTGTCCCTTACACCCTGTATGTATTATATATCCATGCCAAATTATAGCTTTCTAGTACTAAGTAAGAGTCTCTGAGCTAAGCTGCGGACGGACGGACGGATATGGCGAAACTATAAGGATTCCTTGTTGACTACGGAACCCTAAAAAGTCTTCATCGTTAGAAGCACAAAATTATTTAAGAGATTCATTAATTAAAAAAACGTACATTATTAGATGGTAAATAATTTTTTAGACGGTCAGTTAAATATTTCCCTTTTTAAAATCTCCTTCAGTCTATAAAATAATAAAAACGTGATAAACGCTTGCTCTCCTTATCTGCACACAATATAGGCGTATTGTTTATAATCTCGTGTCAAGTCGTAAAAGTCAATTGATGGAAATAGGGAACAATGGAATGTGATTCGTTCTTTTAATGTAATGATTATGCGTTTATGTATAACTCGTGTAAGTAAATAGACGGTTTTCAAGATT
Source organism: Fissipunctia ypsillon (assembly GCA_947568875.1). NCBI lineage: Eukaryota > Metazoa > Arthropoda > Insecta > Lepidoptera > Noctuidae > Fissipunctia > Fissipunctia ypsillon. The sequence goes on from OX387643.1 coordinate 5,533,402, forward strand.
TTACTCGTCGGACGTCATCATCACCCACATCCCGAATTCACCCACTGCTGGGAGGCATCTCTTTTCTTGTGCCAATTCCATGCTCCTGTGCCAACCTCATCCAGGTTCCGCGATGGTAACAATGTCGTCCGCCCGAGGTACAAGTTTTTAACCAACTTTACAATCTAATTAACTGTTCATGGGAGTTCTGGGTGAAGGTAACTAAATTAGATTTATGCTTAGCAAGTGAATCACTATGTTTGAAGAAATCAACTGAATGGCTGGTCCTAGTATGTCTTTCGTGCTATTACGTAAATCTTCAAACACATTTTCATATTATGTCTACCTTTTTTCTGTAGACGTCGCCGTCGTTATTGAATCTATATCCGTAAAAATAGATGTGTGTATGTATGTTATCCCCATGGACGATTTTGATGTAATTTTCAGGCAATCTTCAGATTAGTCCAGCGGGTGATCCTGTGATTTTTCTTTCAGCGATCGGGCTACCCGTGCGAAGCCGTACCCGGTCGCTAGTATGTTATAAAATGACACTACTCTCCATAGTATTAGAAAGAAAGAAAAAAGAAAGAAAAATATTTTATTTGGGACACGCACAGGAAATACAACAATAAAAAGAACATTAAAACTAACAATATCATGAACACAAATAAAACAAAAGGAACGAAAAAAAAAAACAAAACAAAGAAGACCTGTGCGAGGCCAAAAAGGCTCCTAGGATGTATTATGCTCATTGCCTTATGTATAGTAGAACTAGTCGCACTTTAGTGTGGAAAACTAAGAAAAATATGCTAAATAAAACTAACAACAAAGGAGGTACTTAGGGGAGTTTGAAAGTTTTACAGTCTAACATTTTTAAAATTCACGCTCGCAGTTTCCTAGCAAGTGGTTTCAGCTCTCACACACTCAGTGATCGCAGCATCTCGCGAGCTCTCGAGATCTGAAACAGAATCAATACTAGATGCATTAGCTCTGTTTACCGCCATTTTGTGGCCATATGGCGGACTTTTTCACGGTTATAAATGAGCTCGGGGATTATTTGTCTAATGTTATTAGGTAGAGCTAATGGAAAAAAAATCAATTCTCAAATATTATTTGTCTTTACCATATCTCGGGCCCTGGGGTCCCGGATCTTTGGAAGGCATACGAGGAGCCGATGCCAACTCGCAGAGGCCCGTTACACGTTTTTAATGAAATGAGGCACCAACCGACAATTATCCTTGTTCGCACTATACAAGTGCACCCAAACCAATCCCCAGTTGGTGTAGGACTATTGCAGGATATCGAAACAAAGATATTGAATTATGGGTTTGGGTGGCTAAAGTGAACTGGTTATCTAGAACTATGGAAAGACTATAGCCTCTGCCTAACCAATGTCAATAAATCTGCCTAGCCTTTTCCCAACTATGTTGGGGTCGGCTTCCAGTCTAACCGGATGCAGCTGAATACCAGTATTTTACATGGAGCGACTGCCTATCTGACCTCCACAACCCAGTAACTGGGTAATACGATACCCCTTGGTAAGACTGGTTGTCAGACTTTCGATCTTCTGAGGACCCGTAACGACTGTCAAAGATCTACGAATGACAGCCGGGACCAACGGCTTAACGTGCTTTCCGAGGCACGGAGGAGTCTCGGTATGTAAAGATGGTCACCCATCCACGGACAACCCCGGCAAGCGTAGCTTAACCTGATGGATCGACCCGTGCGGCTGTTATTACTTAGCCACGAGCTCCTCTAACCAATGTTTTATTTAAAATTATTACTTGCACGCTCTAACCGTTTTCGGGGGCACATAGTGTCGGAGTCCTGAGGTACTTAGTGGAGAGGTATTCATCATCTTACTGGAATACTTTCTTCCTCCGAGCACGTTTGCTCTTGCGAATCTCCACTCAAGCCGGCCAATAAAGGCAAGAATGAGTTGGGAGTTTGGGAGCTCTGTTCCTCGTCAGTGTTCACTCTAGCCGGTCAATTAAGGCAAGCCAGAGATGAGTAACAAGACTTCTCCCGGCGGATAGGGTCTACTGCCCAACAGCTCGCCACATGCTGTCCTGCGGGTTTCTGTATCTCTCTTGGTCTGGCTCCTCATCCTAGACCTGTTCCGGCAAAGTAAACTCTACCGGCACAGACCTAGAGGTTGGAGCGCACAAGCCCCACCACGACGTCAACGTAGAGAGAGGTGAGGTACCTAATAATAGAAAAAAAAGTAATTCTCAAATATATGAATTACTATGTAATTTAATAACCTAAAACCCAATGCTGATTACACTCATGTAGGTATCTACGTACCTACTTATTATTTTAGTGAAACAAAGGTAAATTAATTCTAAATTGAAAGAAGCTACTCAGTCTCTGAAACAAATTCACGTGCTGAAACATCGTATAGATCAAATTAGGTTAAACAGCTTGTAATTTGTTATAATCACAATGCTGTTTTTGTATCAGTCAAAACATGAGTTATAATAGCCAATCAGCAATGCTAGTAGCTGACTGCGCAAGAATCGACAAATGTACTGACATATTGCTACACGTGGAGGCATTTCTACTCCAATCTATGTCATCTATATATCTACGTAGTTGTGTTCTGTTTGTAGCTCTAAAAAACGAAACTTCAATACGTTGGCATTTCGCCGCGCACCGGTTAGTTCTTCTCTATCTTTTTCTCGTCAAAATGCAATTTTCTTCGCACGAACTACTCCAAATATATTGCTGTTCCTTACGAAGCACGTATGTTTTCTCTTTCCCATTCTCATAATACCAAAACAATATTTGCTGAATCTACGTGCGACCTAGATTCCTTGAGGATGCTGTAACGTTCCTGTCAGCATGATAGACACATCTAATCTAATATAATCTAATTTGCTCGCTCCAGATTCTGGTCGGGTCCTGTTGCCGCTGACGTATTGTTTAGGCTTATTTCTGGATTATGTTGCTTTTTTCTTTGGCAGTAGGTAATGAGCAGAATGGACATAAATGTTGTGTTTTCAATTAATTGTGTGCGTGACTGGGAGGCTGAGTTAATTTCTGCGGAATGTTATTTTTGAACGACTGCACGTATTATGATTTTTCTGTCTAAATACTTTAAAGAGAACCAGCGAGGCAATTGCGTAACACATTATCAATCGGAATCGGTTTCATATTGACTCTTCAACAACATTCATTGGGTGATTTACGTGTTGAGCAGACAAATTTTTAGAATTTATGAAGCAATGGATTAGCACTTTGCTTCATAATGATTCAGATTCCGATTGATAGTGTGTTACGCAATTAGGGTGCAGGCTGAGACCCATTTTTGAAGTGGACCCTTTATATGAAGTGAAGATCTTATGAGTTCGCGTCATCGACTTGCTAATGTTAACAGCTATAAGAATGATCACTGTTATTTCATAGTTTTAAGTTTTTACTTCTGTCGACCGTCCCCGTGACTAACTATTTTTTTTCTCTCAATTTATTTTATTTATTTGACCTTTCAATTCTCATCGCTTGCGGTTTTACCTACCTACTTTCCTTATGTAAAAGGACGGAAAATTGGAAGAAAATGATGAAATGAAATGAAATGAAATGGTTTATTCTGTAAATAGGGTATCGAAATCACTTTTACACGTCATATTAAAAAAAAATTGTAGCTAGATGGAGTCGAGATTTTCTATCTGACTACCCTTTAGAAGAAATGGCGAAACTAACTCAGGGGTCCAAAGTCTTTTTTAAAGTCCAGACATAATCTTGGTCAAATCATGTGAGGACCATGTAGATCCGTGTCTGAAATGGTCTTTTGAGGAAAGAACCTAATACCTAATCGTGACAAAATTGTCAAAATCACATTATATACTCATCGACAGACACTGGTACAGGTTTCAGATATTTTCCTCTCAAAGCAAACATCAAAGTTTATAATGGAGAAAAACGAAATGCAATATCAAGTTGCATTAGTCATAATCGAAAAACTTCTTCAAGTTCAATTGCTAGTCCGAGTATTAAATTGTTCCTGGATACGAAGCAACTATTACATTTTATCCTTTTTTCTATCATTTCACTTCTTTTCAAGTTTGTGCCATTCGGTATCGAAGTATTGTTTAGTTTGATAGCTTTTCTTGTATTTCATCTAAGTTTGCTGCGATTGGACCGGATTGGATATTATATTTTTCATAGTCGGTATATTTTCATTAAAAAGACAATACCTTCTTCTATGAGGTTTTAGGTTATTACCTATAGGTATTTTTTATTTCACGAAGCGACACGTGCTTTCCTTCAGGGCTAGCATGACACACGCGACAACTACTCACTCTCGCGTGAGTAATTGTCGTCTATTTCTGTCACTTTTCTCGTTTTCTGACAGCGCTGCCATACAAAATACTCGACTCGTTCTATCCAACTTGATGTTTTCTCAATAAACCCTAACATGGTAACCTATCTCGAATTTTGACAATTCAACACGAGACAAACTCCGATTCTTCTCTTATTTATTCGTCGTCGATTTTGACGATGAAAGAGAAAAATAGACAATAATATGATTTAAAAAAAACTCCAAATTAACATGGCATTTAGTTTCATAACTGTACTTATTTTAGTCATACTTTCATTTCATAATAAATTCATAATGAAAATACTTAGTTTAAACTACTATTTATATTGGAATTGGAACAAAATTCCTTTCGGCGGCCGCGAGAGAAACTTATTTATTTATTATTTTTTTGATATTTCTCGGGACCCTAGGGTCCCGGACCTTTGAAAGGCATATGAGTGGCCGAAGGCAACTCGCAGACGCCCGTTAGACGCTTTCAATGGAAATGAGGCACCAACCGACGATTATCCTTGTGCGTACTATGCAAGTGCACCCAAGGACAACTCCCGGTTGGTGTAGGACTATTGCAGGATATGGAGACAAAAAAAAAATGGGCTATGGGTTTGGATGGCTAAAGTGGACTGGTTATCTAAAACTATGGAAGGACTATGGCCCCTGCCTGACCAATGTTTGATAAATACAATACACGGATAAAATGGCAGGGGGTGACTTGCACACTCAACAATGGGCCCCCGGAACGTGTCGTAGCGACAAGGGGGCAACATGTCTTGAGGTGCTTAAGAGGAGTGGAGAGGTATTCCACGGCTATCAGGACAATCCCGGAAGTACGGTCAAGATCCCTACCAGCATCTTACTGGACTACTTCCTTCCTCCGAGCAAGTTTGCTCTTGCGAATCTCTACTCAAGCCAGCCAATAAAGGCAAGAATGAGGTGGGAGGTCAGTTCTCGTCAGTGTTCACTCCAGCCGGCCAATAAAGGCAAGCCAGAGATGAGGAACATGACTTCTCCCGGGAGATAGGGTACGTGGGGTCGCTACTGCCCAGCAGCTCGCCACATGCTGCCCTGCGGGTTTCTGTATCTCTCTTGGTCTGGCTCCTCACCCTAGACCTGTTCCGGCAAAGTAACCTCTACCGGCACAGACCTAGAGTTCGGAGCGCGCAAGCCCCACCACGACGTCTACGTAGAGATACGGCGATGGGTTTATTTATTATTATTATTATCACATGTTTCTTTGCCATTACAGATAACTAATAATTCTAATGCGACAAAGTAACTTAAAATATACTTAACTAATAATACCTTACATGCTACACAGTACGTGGCCCTTGTGAACTCACTCAGACTGTGGCGGAGGGGAGCACTATTACGTAGACGATCACCACTTTCAGTAATAACCAGCCACTTCCCTGTTTATGGTGATTAACGAAATCTAGGCAGTTATGACTGTATGGCAATATCAAACCTTTGCAATATAATTACTAAAATCGCCAGTTCATTCTCCAAGGGTGGTGAATGTGATGTTTAAAAACGTTTAATGTTTTATGGTTATAACAGCGAAATCAGCCTCAGCTGCATATTTAATTGAACGCCAGTACTTTTTAGTAAGTGTGGTGATTAACAAAATTTTGCACTATCATGGGTTTTAGGTGATTGTTAAAATATCAACCTTCGCTTTTTGATAGTCGCCCTTTTGTCATTTGTGGTGATTACCTAGTGAGTATATTGTGCCACTAATTATCATTTTGTAATTTCGGCATGCCAAATAAAAACATTTAATTTTAATAAAAAAGGCGGTTACAGAAAAAACTAAACACAAATTAAAAGAGGTAATGATTATGGTAATGGTAATGATTTACTTACATACTAATTCCATGCGTAAAATCGCCGATGTTGCTACGATAAAAATGATTTGTTTTTAATAAATTGCTACATCGGTCTCTCGTCGCGAGATCAAGAAGTGTCAAAGTGCCTTTTTCGCGTTTACTCGAGCCTAAAGGCCATGTTAGGCATTAGGATGACGTCATAATCGTAGACAAATTTCAACAAACCGCGAAAGAGAGCGTTCTCGTGCTTGTCATGTTAACCCTGCTTGTGTTAACCAAGAATACAAATACGCTGTGAATGTGTGCAAGAAGACGAGTAGCGTCAGCACATAACACACACACGCACATATAGGTACACTTCCGACTTCGCCATTGTCTCGGACGGTACCGAGAGCTCCTGCGCTTAAACACACATTCACTGCGTGTTTGTACACTTGATAACCACAGGTAAAACCCGTGTCGATAAAAAAAAAAAAAAAAAAAAAAATTAAGATAAATAAATAAAGATAAAAATATTATATCACAGACGACAAATGACGATCGCTGTACTAAAGATGACCAGACATGGTAATAAAGAGAGTAACCGGAAACGAACGAAGCAAGAATAAAGCCTGTAAAAAACAATTCTTTTCTCAGTTGAATGCCTGTAACTCACTTAGCACGTATTTTTAACAGAAACAAAAAGCTGGCTATTACTTACATCAAATTAGCAAGCTTGTTTCACAGCAAATTTTACGAGTAGTAATTAATTAACTTAGCAGCCCAGGTGCCTGCAATCGGTTTGTGCAAAGAGCCAACATCCATCCCGGTTTAGTGCCGATGTAGCTCCTAAACCTAGCATCCTCTTACACTTAATCAATTAATGGTTTCTACACTTTTTTACTGAACACCTGGTTTAGTGGTTTAATTTCTGTTATAGGTTTAGGAAAATAGTAGTTTGACCATCTCATTGAAAAAGTGTTGAAAGAATATTTTTGCCAATAGTTTTTAATCACGTGAAAACCAATGAAAACAAAAGTTAACATGGTTTTTCAATATTGTTTAGGCCAAATCGCCAGATTTTTCTTGTGGTTATTATGGCATGTGACGTCAAAAAGTCAAAGTCAAATTATTTATGCACTTTTGAACGTTAAAATTTACCAAATTGATTCTAGTCGCCCCTTCCAAAAGGTAGATTCGTATGAAGAAGAATGGGCAAGAAACTCCACCGTTACTCTTTTAAAATGTTATACAATATTTTTTGTAAGTACATTTATTATATTATTATATGTGAAGACGATATAACCCTATTACCTATTTATTCCTTTGGGTGTTGCCAGAGGTTACCTGAAGAATGGTCGACATTATAACACATCCGTAGTCCAGTTACTAGGCAAAACTGATATCTCATTTATAAAATCTGGTGTCCAATTTTAGTAAATAGATCTGACTATCTACTATTTTATACTAGTATGTAAGTATTACTAAGTCTAGCAGTCTTAATCGTTTGATTACCTTGACCGACGACGTAACGACCGACTTGCTTTCCAAAACATGAAGCGAGAACTAAATACGCCTCAATGTGTCACCCATCTAAAGACTGACCTCGGCAAGGTTAGCTTAACCTTGCAGATCGGTCGATTCTTATTTAAGCAACGAGCCCCTCAAAAACAATGACGTATAAAAACCGTAATTTATCGTATATTTTGGCATATAGTGATGAGTAGATTGATGTTTTCCGTAGTGTGCTGTTGTAAATTTTATAAAATTTATGCGGTTGTAAACACTGACGTTTTATTTACTGTACCTAGTTATTTTAAATCATTTTTATTTTTCATGTATTTTGTAGGGAGAAGCTCATTGCTAACTGATAACAGCCGCACGAGTCGATCGATGGTTAAGCTACGCTTGCCACGGTCGGTCCGTGGATGGGTGACTATCTCTTAGATATCGAGACCCCTCCGTGCCTCGGAAAGCACGTTAAGCCGTTCATCCCGGCTGTCATTCGTAGTTATTTGCCAGTCGTTACGGGTAGTCAGAAGCCCGAAACGTTCAACGACATTCATCGCGTTATAAGTACGTTATCGAGCGGACAATTTTTTTTAAACATTCAAGCAATGGATTAGCAATTTCCTTAAAAATCCTTCGAATTGTGATCACAATCACAATTTGAATGATTTTGAAGCATACTGCTAATCCATTGCTTCATATGTTTGAAAAATTTGTCTGCCCAACAACGTAAATAACGCAATGAATGTTGTTGAACTGTCAAAATGAAACCGATCCCTACTGTAAGTATGTTACGCAATTCGGATGCTGGTCTAACTAATAGTCTACCTAGGTTAAGTGTTGTAAGCCAATGGCAGGCCCGGAATCTAGTTGCTGCTCATTCAAAACTTGACGAACTTCGATTCCACAGTCCCCAGAACCAACCAGCCGCAATTGCGTAACACTTACAGTAGGAATCGGTTTCATTTTGACAGTTCAACAACATTCATTGTTGAGCAGACAAATTTTTCGAACATATGAAGCAATTGATTAGCAATAAGCTTCAAAATGATTCAGATTCATATTGTTAGTGTGTTATGCAATTACGGTGCTGTTTACACAGAAAGACTAGTAACATTTAACCTTAGATCATCTTTTAATAGCATCATATAACTCAACAAAACCGCTTCCTACTATCAATTGTTAATTAATCATCATTTATCTAACGCGACATCTGTCCGTCTGTGTCTGTAAATAACTGTTCCTTCGAGATGGACACTTTTAGACACACGATGCCTGGACTATGTATCCGGATTGTGAAGATATTTTTAGATAGACGAGGTCTGGCATATAAATGTGAAACGTTTAATTGAAGGGGTAGACAGAGGTGGTGAACCTTAAAATAGAAGGGTAAGGCCTCGTTTACGGAGACGCGGGGCGTCGCGCGTCGCGTGCGGCATGGCGTCTCGCGGCGCGTCGGACGTTTTTTCAGTTCACGGACAGGTGGCGTGTGCTGCGGCATTTCACACGCAAAGACAAACATAATGGTAACTAGTGGCGTCGTCAGCTGTCACACCCGCGGCTACCCCTCACCGCACCTCTCCCTCCCTTTCCTACACACATCGAAGGGCACGCGGAGATGGCTGCTGCATCACCCTCCGTGTTGGTCACCGCGTCGCCCGTCGCTTCATCCGCCACGCGCGACGCTACAATTCAAACAAAGGCGTACAAAAACGCTTCTCCTTGAACGCTCTATACATCGCCGTATGTTTGTGTTTCCGGCAGCCCGCACCGCGCACCGCTGCGCCTGACGCCCCGCGTCTCCCTGAACGAGGCCTAAGGCGGTCGGGAAGGTCGGGCAGTGTTATTGGGTTTTTCTATTAGGAATGTCTCAGTATCAGCCCGGAGTCTGGATTTGTGCCCGGTTGCTGGCAATAGGTTCGCCCGCTATTACATGAGACTTGAACATAACTGGGGTACATCTCTGCCTAACCCTTCGGAGATTACGTGATGTTATGTTACGTAAAGCAGAAACGTGTGCTTTATCATAAAAATAACAAAATTATTGTTTATCTACATAGGTGCTAGTCAACTAGCCAGGTGATATGGGACCACGAAGTGATAACATTAATCCAGTCATTAGTCCCGTACAATATTAAGGCTAAGTAACCACAGCCGCACGGGTCGATCCATCGGGTTAAGCTACGCTTGCCGGGGTTGGTTCGTGGATGGGTGACCATCTTTACATACCGAGACTCCTCCGTGCCTCGGAAAGCACGTTAAGCCGTTGGTCCCGGCTGTCATTCGTGGATCTTTAACAGTCGTTACGGGTCGTCAGAAGCCCGAAAGTCTGACAACCAGTCTTACCAAGGGGTATCGTATTACCCAGTTACTGGGTTGTGGAGGTCAGATAGGCAGTCGCTCCATGTAAAATACTGGTATTCAGCTGCATCCGGTTAGACTGGAAGCCGACCCCAACATAGTTGGGAAAGTTATGCTCAGTTATGCTCCTTATAATCCTTAAAACGGAGCTTAGTGGCCACTATTTTCCATTTTAAGGATTATAATAAAACTTAAGGTGAAAGCGCCAGGGTAGCCCGCGAAATTCAAATTTTCTTACGTTTTTTGCAATTTGCAGATCAGTATTAGGTTGTATGTTGATTAAAATATGATTAGCGACCGTAACAAATCTGAGTTTACATAATTATAATCATTAAAGTCATCAATACAACTCTCTAAGACAAGTAAGTCTATTGAATGACTATTTCATAAAATCTTAACATTTCAGGATTATACTAACTTAAGGAATTGTGTTACTAATTATAATATTATAATTCTATAAATACATATTTGTTACGGTCGCGTATCATACTTTGATCAACATACACCCAGATACCGAGCTGCAAATCGCAAAAAAAATATCAAAAAAAAAAAAAAAATAATAATAAAAAATCGTAAGAAAATTTGAATTTCGCGGGCGACCTTAGCGCTTCCCCCTTAACAATGTAAAACTACTATTTGTAATAATAATAACGTGGAGCACAACGTAACATTCTTATTTTCTGCATTTTCATTATAAAATAAAAGAGATAACCAAACAAACGATGAGGGCGCCACTGCGCGCGCGATGTCGTGTTAATAATTTGCGTGAATAATAAGCATATACTCGTATATAATAATTCATAGAGTTTTATGCTATAATTCATTGTTATATACATCGTATTGTTGTAAACTGACCTTAACAAGAGTATTTTCTCAAAATAACGTATTGTTAAATGCTTTTAGGTCTAGCACACACGAATGGGAACCTTTTTAAAGGCCTGTCAGGACCATTGTCGTGTGACGGTGTGAGCTAGCCTATCTAATGTGAAACGGAAACCTCTGCCTTACATTTCATAGCACTTCTGCTGAGGAATAGACCTGAGTATTTTCGCACCATTACGTACTTACATTGCGCTCAACACACAGACAAAAAGCTGAAAAGTCTTATGTGTAGCTATCGTCACTCACTCGCTACGTGCCCATTGTTTTCGTCAGTGACATGTCATACCTATTGATGTGTCAAAGTAGGGTGACAGTGGACAGATAATCTTAAATTCGCGACCCTTTAACCCGACTTTTTAAAATTTAGAATAGAATAGAATAAAACTTTATTGTAGCCAGTATTACAGCTAGTAGTAGTAGGTACATAATATAGTATTTATACAGGCTGACTTTGAAAATATGCGGCAAACTTTAAGGAGGTTTTTTACCCACCAAGATTAACAACTTTTACTATGGGACCAACTTAAAATTCGCAAAAAAAAATTAGACCTTCCCATATAAAAGTACCTACATACCCGATCGGGCCATTTGTTATAAGAAGGTCGAATTTTTTTTTGCGAAGTCTAAGTTGGTCCCATAGTAAAAGTTGTTCATATTGATGGGTAGAACTCCCCCTTAAATTTTGTCGCATGTTTTCAAAGTCACCCTGTATATCACGTAGCGATGCGCGCTTTACTTGTGGTTGGTTACCAAGTGTACAAAACAAACACGCTGTGAATGTCTGCGCAGGAGCTCTCGCTTGTCTCGTCCGAGACAATGGCGATATCGGAAGTGTGTGTTATGTGCTGACGCTACTGGTCTTCACGCACACATTCACAGCGTGTTGTACACGTAGTTATGTGTAAAGCGCGCGTCGCTTCGTGACATAAAAATACTCTACAAATCTGTATTACCGGAAGCAAAACGTTCAAGCGTCAGCATTATGCCTAGGTTCCCTAGCTAAGCGCTGGTTTTTAACATCAACCCTGGACTACAACTACAAAAAAAAAAAGATCTTGTATAGTGTCTCCAACAATTGAATGTCTTGTTCAAGATAATCTAACAAATGGTTTACGTTTAGTAAAAAAAAATACATCGTCTACTTTAACAAGTAATGCGGATTCGTAGTGACAATGATATATGTAGGAAAATCTAATGAATGGTCGCGGAACGCGACAATTTATTGTTCTAATTGTCAAAATAGTCGCACGGGAAAGTGTGTGCGTGCGAGATGTAGAAATGAACGAGATGACGGATGGAATTTATAAACGAATTATCGGATGGATAAAAGTAAGTGGAAAAGTTTAATTGAACTAATCGGACAAGATCCTTAAAAAGAGGCACTACAACAAAATAGGTTAAATTATTTAAGGTGAAAGCGCCAGGGTAGCCCGCGAAATTCAAGTTTTCTTACGATTTTTGTAATTTGCAGCTCAGAGTCTGGGTGCATGTTGATTAAAGTATGATTCGCGACCGTGACAAATATGTATTTACAGAATTATAATCATTAGAATCAGTAATACAATTCCTTAAGTTAGTTTAATCTTGAAATGTTAAGATTCCATGAAATAGTCATTCAATAGAGTTACTTGGTCTTAGAAAGTTGTATTGGTAATTTTAATGATTACAATTCTGTAAATACATATTTGTTACGGTCGCGAATCATATTTTAATCAACATTCAACCTAATGCTGACATGCAAATTGCAAAAAAACGTAAGAAAATTTGAATTTCGCGGGCTACCCTGGCGCTTTCATCTTAAAGCAGTCATTTTATTACTTGTCCAATTTTGACTTTTAGATGTTTTTGAGTGATGGCAGAGTTAATTTTAAATTAACCATAGAAAGTATTTTAACCCTACCATCATCAGATAAGTTACAAGTTTTGGTAATTCTTTCCAATAACTTTTTAAAACGAAAAAGAAATAACGCAGTAAGCGGTCTAAACTGTAGAGGTCAATTTACAGTTTTCATGTGAAATAAAAGTTTAATAAAAGCATAAAAAATAACATTCACGTTCTATTTTTAAACCGCTTTTATTCATTTTCATTCGAAATACAAAACAGTTTTCGAATAATATTCCGATTCGGTTTCGTTATCATGATAGACTCCATAGCATGAGAATGAGAATGGACTATTCAGCTTACTTATTCATATCGATTTTATCATAAAAAATACGAGCCATATTTTTGTTGTGAATAAATCGAAACTTATTTAAGTATTCGTTTACTTATCTGGAGCTAGACCACCATCTCTTAAATGATAAAAGATTTTATTTCTGTAAGTAGGTTTATACAAACACTTTTACACGTCAAATATTTTTTTTAAACTAGATGAGGCCGGCGTTTCCTATCTGACTACTCTGAGAAGAAAGGCCGAAACAAACTCAGAGGTCACAGTCTCTTTTAAAGTCCAGACACAATCTTGGTCAGATCATGTGAAGACCATGTAGGTTGGTGTCTGAAATGGTTTTTTGAGGAAAGAACCACACAGCACACTCTTAAAGCAGTATTATTGTAATCTTACTTGAGTGTGAGAAAGAGATGGAGCTAGACGTCCTGTATAGCTTCATCTCTTTCTCACACTGAAGTAACATTAAAATAATACTGCTTAAGAGGTGGTGGTTGGCCCCCTGGCCTCTCAATATTTAGGCAGACAGACAGACACACGAGTGATCCTATACGGGTTCCGTTTTTTCCTTTTGAGGTACGGAAACCTAAAAATAAAGAGTTTGCATCTTTTTGCGTTATTATTCTGTGGTTGTTGGATCATTATCCATACTAATACATATTATAAATTCGAAAGTAACTCTGTCTGTCTGTCTGTATGTTACCTTTTCACGCCTAAGCCACTGAACGGATTTTGATAAATTTGGCAAGAAGATCTTGGGGAAGGACATAGGCTACTCTTTTGTCTCATAAAATAACCCTACGGGTGATATAGGGGATGAAAGTTTGTATGGGTAACCCTGCATTTTTTAAGTTAGGGATATGAAAATTAAAATTTATGCTTTTGGTAGGAAATAAAGAATTATGTGGTTCAGCATTTTTGAAAAATCATCTCCTAAGGGAGTAAATTAGGGGTTGATTTGAAAAATCACAAATACCTAATATTAAATATTTAAGAGATTGGAAATGTAGTCATAGTTCGTATCTTGAGTTTTTGAGATAACATTTTAGTCTTTATTTCTAACCGACTTCAAAAAAAGGCGGAGGTTCTCAATTCGGTTGTATGTTTTTTTTTAAACCGATTTGGAAAATTCTTTTTTTTATTTGAAAGGACATACACAAATTGGTCTCATTTTTATCAAAATCCTGTTCTGATGATAATTATTAGATATAAAAGAGGTTGACATAAAATAACATTTGAAGAGTTTCCTCAATTCCTCATGGATCCTATGAGGCATTGAGGGAAATCCTGCACTCCTGAAATATTATAGGCATATACATAATATTATTTATGTATTTTCATCAACAAGTCAAGCATTTGCATTCAGAAAGCATCATTTGGTGAAGTGGATCTGATGCAGAACACCACATATGTCCACGGAAATTCCTCAATGATAAGTATTTCACGGGAGGCGGTAAGATATCTCGATTAAGATAGTTAAGCGACTATGACGAAGTAAATTTAAATAAATGGTTCTGATGAAAATGGCACCATCGAACTGATCTGATGATGAAGCCGGAAGGCAGGCACCGGAACTCCGTAATAAAACAATGTATCTTAGCCGCGTTTGGGCTTATTGGAAATTGTCATCAGATGCACTCTGGTTGTAAATGATTTTAATGGTAATATGCTTCAAATTGCGCTACTTGAGTTTGTTATGTGTGGCCTTGATTGTCGGAAGATAGATTTCGTCAACGATCTGTCGTCAAAACTTGATAAAAATACGCCTTCCAAACTTCTGACACGACTTAGCGCGACATATATTTGCCATTTTGCAAAGTTTTTATTTGAAAGGGTCCTGAGGTGGTTGCATATAAAGGACAAATTCTGATGAGTGCTTTTTGAGTAGCTGTTATTTACTTAGCAAGTAGTGGTAAGTATACGAATTTGGGTGAGGTAGGTACCATAACTAAAAAGTGGAAAATAAAAACTTATTTATAAAAAAAAACAACCGACTTTAAAAAAAAAACCACTAAAAAGTGAAGAATTACTTTTATTTCGGAAGTCGGTGGCAAATAACCAAAGACACCGACTTCCGAAATTAAAGTTATTTTTTGCTTTGTAAAGCAAAAAATAACTTTAATTTCGGAAGTCGGTGAAACACTACAGTGTTTTGTTGTTTTTTTTGGAAGCCGGTTTTTTTTATAAATAAGTTTTTGTTAAAATTGGTCCACTCTGTCAAAAGTTATTTCTTATTTGTTATTGAGCGGCATAATTTTAACTAAACAAAGTCCTCCCGCCGCGCCTGTCTCTGTGAACGGGATAAACTCAAAAACTACTGAATGGATTTTCATCCGGTTTCCACCAATGGACTGAATGATTCATGAGGAAGGTTTAGGTGTAAAATTTATTAAGGTTTTTTTATAAATTGGCTGGAATATGATGATTGTTGAAGATGTCGGAAAAAATCTTGCAGACTGGGAGCTATCTGGCGTGCGCCGCGTAAACCAATAGAGATTACGGAACATCAACTTTTAATCTCGGTACGTTCCCGTGGGATATTTTCCGACATCCACGCGGGCGAAGCCGCGAGCAAAAGCTGGTTTAAAAAAATCTAGTTATACTATAAAATAAGCTTGGCTGGTAAAGAGTATCTGCTTCAATCTAGACTCATTTAAATTCAAAATTATTCTATTTAATAACGTTGCATGTTTTCTCGTTTTTGCTAAGATATTAAAATAGTCATATTTCGAATAGAGATTGGTCGATTTATTTTAAATTTATGAGCGAGTAAACGTATTCACTCGTAAATTTTATAAACTGATGAACGGAAATAACAAACGGGCAGTGAACAATCGAATGAATTGCGAGCGAGTGAGCGAATTAACTAATTACAGAAAATGAAATTAATTACAGACACGGCCTCGGTACAGTTACCACAACGTTCTAATTTAAATTTAATTACTACTTTTATAGAATTATTATCTTAATAGGTAACTAAAATGAATTTAATGATGCTTGTGATTAAATATTTATAGTGTTTAATGAATATCGTTTTATTCCCATAAATTACGTATTACATTATTGATCAATGATAAGAAAATAGAACTGTTTAATTTTTTTTGCATATTTACCTCTGAGTTGGGAGACGAACAACCTCAAAAAGAATTGAAGGTAAATTTACAAATAAAATCAATTAAGGCCAAGGAAGCCTGAATCATCAGCATCACTGTCATCATACTTTCAGCCAAAAGACGTCCACCGCTGGACATAGGCCTCCCCCAATCATCGCCACTTCGACTGGTTCTGTGCTTCTCGCATCCAGCGGATTCCTGTGGTCTTCACAGGGTCATCGGTCCACCTTGTGAGAGGTCTTCCAAAGCTACGTCTTCCAGCACGCGGTCGCCACCCTGCAAGTAAGTGGCAGCACTTATATTTGGCAATTCTTCAGGCCTTTAGCTTGGTTCTCCTGCGGATTCTTCATTTCTGATTCGGTCACATAGGGAAACTCCAAGCATAGCCCTCTCCATTGCCTTCAAGCCTGAATATCAGAACTGAAACAAACAAAAGAACACTGTCGCCTCTAGTTATGAGGTAGGTACTGGGAGAACAGAGTGCGTCAATAACGTTGATATAAAAACAACAGCCGCTAAATATGCACGTGACGTAAATCAGACAACGGGAATGAGTTTTTTTCATGTAATCTACATAATAGTGTCTGCGGCGTACGCTTTATTTTTGGAGCTAAATAATTGACCTACACAACACAGACTTTTTGTAAGTTAAGGTTGAGGTTAAAATTGAAACAAAAACAACAGTTTCGTTTCAAAAATAGCTAGAATATTTAGAATTTACCTACGTTGAACGTTGTTTCCACCAGTTGGCAAAAGGCGTAGCATAGTACGGGTTCTGGGACATTCTACTGGTACACCAGGGGCGCAGCCTTCATACAACCCGATTCCTTTCGGCTTCTCTTCGGAACAACCACACTTCTTAGTGTCTAAAGAAAGAAAGAAAGAAAGAAAGAAAGAAAAAACGTTTATTGGCACATGCCACAAGTGCACACAGTATCATGAATGGAAATAGAAAAAGAACTTAAAACTAACAATATTTGAAAAGTACAATTACCTACATCAAAGCCAAAAAAAAAAAAGCATGTAGGTAAATACTGTGCGACTCACGGCTGCGCCAAATAGGCCCATTTCAGCATAATGTCGGACAACAATGGTGCCCGACGCTGGTTTTCAAATGAACCTAAATGGTGAGTGTACGAATGTCAATGTTAGTTTAAAATAAAAGTAGTATATGAGAGAAAATATATATATAAATAAGAATAATGTTACGGAAAAATTATGATAATATAGTAAACAGTACATGCGGTACAACTACAATACAAGAAATAAAAAAATTAAAAATACTGGTATCAACCGGTTTCCGGTAAATCATAAAGTCCGAGGCAATCACAGTGCGCTGCATGCAGCCTCCTGTGACGCACGAACTACCGGTCTAGCTTGCACATTTAAAAATAATATGGATTATACTATATTTCGTGTGCGGGTATTTTAATCTACATACCAGTTTAATACATCACGAGATTAAAAACCTACAGTTTTTTGTTTGAGGTTATGAGGATTGAACAATTTTTTCTTCGGCTTCCCTTTAATGATAATTGCAGCTGCGCCACTGGTACACAACATACTTACATATGAGGTGAGGACAGCAACCGTGACGTTTCAATTCCACTGCCCCTTCTATTTCATAATTTTCTCCGGGTGGATGGATCATCATCAGTCTAAGTCGGCATCTACAACGTCACATGCGAACTTCGCATCATAATGACATCACGTAAAATCCTGCATCGCGCAAGCAGAGTTATCCGCGCGCTATCGACATCAATCGTCGGGCAGTAGCCCACCAGACACAAGACCTGTCTGGTAGAAAGATCCTCCCTTTTCTATGCAGGATGAAGAATTTTCCATCCTGTTCCTCATACCTCAATAAGTCTACAGCTGTCCACTGCTGGATACAGGCCTCTTCAATCACACATCGGTTTTTTTTAACCAATCAAACTGCAAATATCGTCGCTTCACTTAGCCTGAGGGCGTCATACTTTACTGCGCGTTCTCACTGGACGACACCTGAATGAATGTCTAAAATGTCTAATTAAAAGCGCGCTCTTGGATTTTCAAGATCACGGCAGGCCAAGACTATTCTCGGAATGCACGTGATAAAAGGTACTATGGACTGCACGACATTAGTGGTATAACTTTAACTTTGAGCAGGCCGCGTAGTACGGAGTTTCAATAGAATAAGACACCAGCTTAAACTGGTTTTGTAACCACTGAAGTACGGTCTACCGAACCTTTCAAATGTTACACCTATCTGTAAAACCTTTAGGTACTGCTGATACCCACATTATCTCACATATACCTAAACTATGACATTGTGACGTCACTAGGTTATTAACACATGTACGATTCATTTGACTATCACGTAGTCTGTTAACGTCAGTAAAGATTTGATCACGCGTTATCGGCGCTATCGACTAATCTACGATTACCGCAATGTTCTACTCGCATTACACATAATGTAGGGTATTGATAATGGCGTAGGTAGTTAGCTACACTAGTAAATAGACGTCGGTGTTTCAGTTTCAGTTTTTCATGACAACATTTCGTGATGTTCTAGTGTCCATCCGAATAGCCTCCACGGGTGGGGATTGGTAGTCAGGGAAATTAATTGTTTAGGCAGTTGGCTAAACTTCGTCAAGTCTTCTAGTCGCCAATATCGCAGTGTTTGAAGACTAAGGCCTTCAACCAGTGCGTCCTGCCCGTTATGACATACGGTGCCGAAACGTGGACACTGACAGTCGGGCTGGTACACAAATTTAAGGTCGCTCAGCGCACTATGGAGCGGGCAATACTCGGAGTTTCTTTGAAGCATAAGATCAGGAATGAAGTTATCAAGAAAAGAACCGGAGTTATCGATATAGCCTGCAGAGTAAGCAAACTGAAGTGGCAGTGGGCTGGCCATGTTTGTTGAAGGACCGATGGCCGGTGGAGCAGACGAGTCCTGGAGAGGAGACCGTGTATCGGCAAGCGTAGTGTGGTACGCCTCCCAGACGCCTTCTAGATGAACCGACGACCTTAAAAAGGTAGCTGGGATAGACTGGATGCGGAAGGCGGAGGACAGGGTGTTGTGGCGCAGCCTGAGAGCAGCCTATGTCCAGCAGTGGACTGCAATAGGTTGAGTTGATTGAATTGGCTAACTTAAGCAGGGATGATGCCTGGATAAAAAAAGAAATGCTATTTAGTCCGTCAGTCAGATAAAAAAAAATATTAGATATGTATATTTTGCTTTAAAAAAAAATCTAAATCAGATTTACAGTATTACGTAGCACTTAATTCAGCAAGGCGCACTTTCAGGCATTTTCAGGATTATCTCGCTAACTCAGATCGTTGATAACACAGGCTTGCCGAAAGCAAACTGTCTCGGCATTTGCCTTCATGTACCTAATATAAATTATAATGTGCACAAATATTTGAAGAAACAAACAGTTTAGCGAGCATTTTTACTATCTTACTTAATTAATACGTGATTTTCTTGAGTATGTCTGGTTATTGTTCATTGTACTTTACGTAACAAGTTTTAACTTTAGTAAGTTAAAACTTGCAGTTGAAGTGGACAGATTTTGCAATACCTTTAGGTATCTAAGGCAAGGATGGTGTAGAATCCTGTTGAATCTGGTTGATGTATTTTATGTGTTGTTGTATTTAAGCTGATTATATCACTGCACTGGCTCATCACCACAGACGACACCAAGTCTCCCGTGCAGGCACGACTTCGCTTTCAACTATTTCCCGCCATTCGTAGTGAACTGACAGTTGACATTAGTGACAGCGACCTCACTACTGATGTGCATGAGATAGCCCCCCTTTATTCATAAACGTTGCTTAAAGTTAAGCAACGTTTATGAAGAAACTCAAGTGTTTACTTATCTATTAACAGCTGAACCCAATAACCTATCTATCACCAGTTTTGGCATACTAGAGATAGAAAAACCTATATATCGTTATTACGTCCCAATAATCTATAAGAGATTATGGAATCTTACCGGCCTGATATAAGGACAGATAGAATTATACTGTCTACCAGTGGCGCAGATACAATCATCATTAGAGGGAAGCTGAGGAAAAAATGGTTCAGTTCTCATAAATTCAGACAAAAAACTGTAGGTTTTTAAAAATCTTATGATTTACTGGTATTAAATATAATTGTGTAATGTGTTGTGATACACAGGTACACACACAGGTGTACCATATTATTTGGCAAAAGTTGACATTAAGAAGAGTGGTTGTTCCGAAGGGAATCGGGTTGTATGAAGGCACCCCTGGTGTCTACCATCAATAGCGATCTGTCTTTTACTGAAAATAGGTTATTGGGTTCGGCTATAAGTATATACACTACAGATAGCTATTCGCATTAGAAGATAATCGATCACAAGATAGACGTGATAATCGCATAGCATCGTGAAGATGAAAGTGGAAAAGATCGGTTGAAGGAAATTCTTAATAGTAGGTTAAAACTTAGAAGCAGCCTTTGCCCTGCTGGGACAAAATCAAACTGGTTGCTAATTAAATTGTATAATTTAGTAAGTTTTATGACACTGATTTTACATTCTGTGATTACTTTGGCTCACACACAGACTTATTACTTGTTAAAATTTTAGGACAATCGTACACTTTTACTATGCTTGTGAATATGTGAGCACCGTGTATCTAACACATATTTAATTTATCTGTCTTTCCTTCATTTTTTTTTACCTATTGTGGTATAGTAATTTCATTCGAGGTGCTTCGCCTTCACATATAATTATATAATAAATGTATACAAAATATCGTAAAACATTTTAAAAGAGTAACGGTGGAGTTTCTTGCCCATTCGTCTCCATACGAATCTACCTTTTGGAAGGGGCGACTAGAATCAATTTTGACGTTCAAAAGTGCCTTTTAAGTGCCTATTTGAGTTAAATGTTAGACTTTTGACTTTGACAGTTATAAGCTGATGCTGGTATTCTTAAAGGTGTAAGTTCAAACAGTGGTCATTTTCAGGCTGACCTTCATAATGGGCGGTCGCTAAAATTAACGAAAGGCAAGACAGATATTCTAAGCATCAAATCAATAAAGGTTGACATTATCACCTTGGGAGCTTAGGACAATAAGGTTGTTTGATGAACTTTAATTACAGTCCCGGCCTTCGAGAGAACGCGTTCTTGATACCTGTCAGTTTCGTACTAACGAATATGTGTTTTGCAAATTTGATCCTTATTAGTACTAGAAATTGTCCAACTGACAGGTGTTAGGAACGCATTCTCTCGACGGCCGGTTACAGTTTTATTAAGGCTAGATACACAAGACTGGTCTTTTGTCTTGAATTGTAAGTTTGACCTGTATAAGCAACTAGCTTCCGCCCGCGACTTCGTCCGCGTAAAATTTCTTGTTCCCCTGACTCACCCCGTCGCATCGCATCGCCGGCCCGTGCTGTTATTTCGTTTTCGCTTAGCGCTCGTGCTTCCTTTTTTTTTTTGCTCGTAACATATAGTATAGTATAGGGAATGTAACATTACGATAGAAACCGTTTCTACGATTTCTAGCGTAATGTATACATTCCCTATAGCCTTTCTCAAGAATTGGACTTTATAATGTAAAAATAGTTTTTCAAATCCGACTGGTAGTGACAGAGATTAGCGCGTTCAAACAGTCAATAAAAAATAAAATGTGTCGGTAACTAATAGACTAAGCGCATTTTTCTTACTTTAAGCATTTTTATACCCGTCGTAATTTCTAAACGAAAGGTCCGAATTGAATAGTTCAAAAAGAAATTTATACTTAATTAACCTTGATGATGAAACTATTTATTTGGATAAGGATTAATACCATGTTTATGAAAACACCTTCGCAAGTAATGTATTATTTTATAACAAATTCGATTACCATTAAAAATGTTATAGTGAGCCAACCTTAAAAGATAGACAGGTGCTATCGCGGACTTTTTTTTAGAACATTTTAAGAGGAACAATCCCGTCATACATGATTTTTGCGTAACTTTGACCGTTTACGCAGCGCACGCAACGGAAGCTCGCCAAAGGAATAAATTTTCCCCGTTTTTGCAACATTTTTCCTTAATGCTCCGCTCCTATTGGTCGTTGCGTGATGTTATATAGCCTATAGCCTTCCTCGATAAATGAGCTATCCAACACTAAAAGATTTTTTCAATTCGAACCTGCAGTTCCTGAGATTAACGCGTTCAACCAAACAAACAAACAAACTCTTCAGCTTTATAATATTAGTATAGATTATTCGCATAAAAATAACTTGTGTAGGTATCCTGTTTCTTTATGCTTGTGGTCTTAAGAAACATTTGGCAAATAACATAAAGGTTACGAACTTCGCCCACCATTTGTTGGCAGAATGTTGTAATTCCTTTGCCTATCCCCTATTAATCTGTTGGTTTCTCTGACTTCTTTTTGGACTATCTTTTTTTCTTTTCATCGTGAAATGTTAAAATGCGTAGGCAGCTTTTATATTGTACGTACTTTCATAATGAATACATGTAATTTACGTTCTGTTGAACGCTGTATATCAGGCTGTTTTAATATTAATGTTAAGAGCCAGAGGTCGATAACATTTTAAACGACTTAAAGCTTATTTTGACGATCCAAAACTTTACTATAAATTTTTGATATCCGTTGTAGGTTTGATAATGTATTATAGTTAGGACTGTCTCGTTGGTCTAGTGGTCGCAAGCGCTACTGCGGAGGTCCTGGGTGCGATTCCCAGATAGGTAAAATGTTATTGGCTTTTTCTATCAGGAATTTCTCAGTAGCAGTCGGGACTTGTGTCCGGTTGATGGCAATAGGCACGCCTCTATTACACGGGGCTTAAACATAACTGGCGAAATATGGGTGCACTATGGGTACATCTCTGTCTAACACTTCGGGGATTACAGGCGTGATGTTATGTTATGTTTATAGTTGTTGTATTATAGTTAAAGCTTCACAATATACGTTCATATGGATTTGTCGTCGATATCGCTCAGAATTTTATCCACACAGACATAAAGTTAATCCTTATCCGCTTTTTACGACGTAGCAAGGAAAGTGGATTCCTTCATCCGCTTTTCTGGTAGAGATGGGAAAAGTCGATTAAAACATTATGGTTAAAGATTTTTTTAAACGTATGTTATAATCATCTTATTTAATTATTATTAAATAAGATGCATAAATCCTAAAGATGATTGTGGGCAGACCAGTATCGGCAGCTAAAAAAAATTTTGTATTTTAATTTAATTTTTTTTTAATTTCTCTTAGTTATTTAGTTCAATTTAATTAAAATTTATTTTCAATTATTTATTTCAATTTTAATTTATTTTCAATCGACACTCCTTGTCCCCATTTAATATAATTATTTAATTATTATTGTAGATAAAATAATATGTTACCAATTATAGTAGATAAATGCGTAACCTCTATACCTATTACACATTCAGTTATTTACATTTATATAGGCACTAAATTAACTAACCAACTATGCATTAATTGATCACGTCATTACTAACATTGTTTTAAGATCATCATCTGCCTGCCTTTTCCCAACTATGTTGGGGTCGGCTTCCAGTCTAACCGGATGCAGCTGAATGCCAGTATTTTACATGGAGCGACTGCCTATCTGACCTCCACAACCCAGTGACTGGGTAATACGATATCCCTTGGTAAGACTGGTTGTCAGACTTTCGGACTTCTGACGACCCGTAACTACTGTCAAAGATCCACGAATGACAGCCGGGGTTATTACTTAGCCACGTGCTCCTTGTTTTAAGATATTAATGTAATACTAACAAATTATGGACAATATTATGTCTGCATTAATTTTTATTTTTTTGTTATTTTTATTTATAAAACAGATACGTTCGATTAGGCCATGACGGCCATCTCAGCGGAGACATAGCCGGTAGCCGGCGCCGAAGCCGGAGGTATTATTGTGCACAAGTGTGCGCGCAAACACAATTGCACTCCAACTTTTCTTCTTTCTTGACTGCCCCGTTGGTCTCGTGATCGCCAGAGCGACTGCTGAGCGTGGCCGTGGGCTCCATTCCCAGATCGGGCAATGTGTTATTGGATTTTTCCATTAGGAATCTCTTAGTAATCGCCCGGAGTTTGGGAGTTGGCTGTTCGATACCCCCGTGCCCCGGAAAGCACGCTCTCAGGTCATCTTATTTATAACTAGCTGTGCCCCGCGACTTCGTTCGCATGGATGTCGTAAGATACACAATATACTAATAACAGCCTCATTTTAATAAAACTCCGTCGTTCCCCGATCCGTCGCCAACCGTCGCGTTAAATCGCCCGCCCGCGCTATTACTTCTTTTTCGCTTATTTTCTGACTTTTTCATTTTGCTCGGCTCCTACGGGTCATAGCGTGATGTTAAATAGCCTATAACTATAATCGAGAATTGGGCTACTAAATGCAAAAATAATGTTTCCAATCCGACTTTTTGTTCATAATTTCATGGGTTTTAATTTTTTTGCGCGGAACCCTAATTATTTTTCTAAAATAAAAGTAGCCTAAGTTACCCGCCGTAATATCAGATATCTGCCAATGAATGTCCCGTCAAAATCGGTTCAGCCGTTTCGGAGATTAGTCGGAACAAATAGACAGACAGGCAGACAAAAATGTTGAAAATTGCTGTTTTGTTATAAGTACCGTTTATTCTTTCTTATGCATTTAGTAAAAAATTGTTATTTTGAAATTACAAACAGACACTTCAATTTTATTTATTTGTATAGATTGACTCGCAATACACAAACGTTTACAATTCAAACAAAATAATAATAGAACATTGTCATACAAAGAATTATTATGATGTTGAACCATGCTCACAATTATTATTGATTTATATAGCTTATATTATGGGTGGTGCTACAGCTTATGTATCTAGGGTTGATTTTTCTAATGTCAGGTATCTTTATCCGAGGAATAATTTTGATTTTTTTGAAAACTGACGTCAACTTTATTCGACGGATATAAGATATCCGGAAGGATTAAATAGACGTGTACCTACCTTTAGTACATCCACACTTCGCCAGTTATGTTTAAGTCCCATGTATTAGGAGCGAGCCTATTGCCATCAACTGGGTACAAATCCAGACTCCGGGCTGCTACTGAGAAAAAAAAAATATCTGGCGTTGGAAAAATCAGTCCTTAGAGAAAATAACACGCTGCTTGGTATGAATGTATATGTATAGTATGTATGTATATGTATGTATATATTGTAGGTATGGTATACCTTCCGCCAGATAACCGTGGAATAAAAGTCGTTGAAGCCTTCCACCAATGTATTCAAATATTTCAAAACAATACGAAAAAATGTTAAGGCAGTGTCGCTGACACGATCAAAATAAACGTATCGCGGTACGAGGCGTCCTTGATGCATGCACGTGGCATGGTTTTTTTGTGGTATCTATGTTTCGAGACTTTTTAGTACAAGTGGGGTCAATGAGTTTTATTCCACTCTTATCTGGCGTAAGGTATAGTGTTCGTTATGTGGTAGGTATTTAGGTAAAACGAAACTGTATGAACAAGTCAGGCGCCTAATTTCAGTGCATTTATAAACATTTTGGGAACATTCAATTCCTATCGAAAAAGGAGCCAAAAACTATAAAAATATTTATCGACCATTTTTAGGAAGAACATCGTAAGCGACAATTTGCACTTTTTACACGCAAGCGTTTTTTCATTCCTAACTAACGATGTTTTTCATTTACGATGATAATTTCTTACGACAATAAAGTCGTGTAAATTTAAAATATAATTTAAGAGTAAACGCGACAAGATGTAAAACTGTCTAATTAAGAGGTTACGAATAAAAAATAATTTTGTAATTTTTGGCACTTACGATGTTTTTCCTGAAAAGGCACGATATTTCTTTGCGAGTTTAAAGTTTTTACACTGATGACTGCCAAAATTTTGTTGGCTCTAACGCTACATTTGTTGTTATTTATTGCGAACATACGTCAGTTCTGTAAACCTCGCTAATTTGAGGTACAAAACAGATATGTTTGCCGAAGGTTCATCAAGCACCATGTATTATATTTTTCGTTGAAAACAACACATAACATCACGCCTTGTTTCCCCGAAGGCTTGGGCAGAGGTACAGTACACCCACATTTCACCAGTTATGTTTAAGTAATAAATTTTGTAAATTAAATTAAATTTATATCGATAAAGTTCCGCGATTGGCTCAGCTCTAGCCGGTCTTTCAATCACTGAAAACTAAGAAATAGGTTATTATCAAGTGCGTTCCAACAGCGAAAAGGATCATAAGCAGAGCAGATTCCCACGATTATTTGCTCGATTTACTTATTCCTCTGTGCCTGATCTTCTTTGAAAGAATTAGCGTAGTAAGAGCTGACGTGGAGATAAGCTGTCATTATTTATTTCCTTTATTTCATTCATAATATCCACATAAATTACATTTTTAAATATTAGCTATATAAACAAAAAATAGGTAACTTCCTGACAATGCGAGCCGAGTGCAGAAGTACCACTTCCTGAATCAAGCCCTTAATCCAGCTGCCCAACGAGAGCCTCCTTAGGTGTTGGTCGAGGCTCTTGGCAATTAAGCCATTGGCTGTTAGGACTATCGGCACAATGATCACTGAGTCACTTGATTAATTTATTATTTATTATTATTATCAGTAGTTTGTGTCCCACTACAGGACAAGGGCCTCTTCTCATACAGAGAAGGGATGCACATTGATCACGACTCTTTTCAAACTTAAATTAATTATAAGTCTTTCCTCACGATGTTTTCATTCACCGATGTCGGTGATGTCCAAGATTAACTTAGAAAGTAGATATGAATTGAACATCACGCCTTGTTTCCCAGAAGGGTTGGCAGAGGTGTAAGTACCTGTAGATAGTACACCCACATTTCGCCAGTTATGTTTAAGTCCCATGTAACGGGGGCGACCCTATTGTCATCAATCGGGCACAATTCCAGACACCGCGCTGCTACTGAGAAATTCCAGATAGAAAAACCCGATATCAATTTTCCCGACCCGGGAATCGAACCCAGGACCTCATTCTCAACAGTACGTAGCGCTTGTGAACACTAGACCAACGAGGCAGTCCTTATAATTAATTAGTTGAGATTCATTGTTACGTCTCCCTACCTCTGCTTTGCTCCAGCATGGGGATCATAAAGATGTTCATGTGTGTGTTCCCCATGTTCCCAGAGAATGCAAGAAGACTGCGTTGGGACGCGGAGCATCCTGACTCCAGGTTCTGGAGGTACACCGGTGGTTTTAATTAGAAAAATAATGTCTCATCACTAAACGAGTTCTTACTGTAATCCGAGCCCAAACTTATGAACCAGTTATTGTATTTTGAACTTTATTCCAACAATCGTAAAGTTCTTTATTAAGAACTTTACGATTATTGGAATTGTTGGACTCGGGCCGTCACAGAACCCTCTTCTCGCCCTAAGCAACTTCAGTTTGCCACATGAAAAAGAAGTTGACGACGAAGAAACAAGAAGATATACTTACAACAGCTGCTTATTGTGAGTGATTCCTGCTTATTATCATACGGCCGCTTTCTATATCTCCATCCCAATCTTAATCCCGATCATTGTTTGTAACCAATCAACGGCCGAGTTTGTCAATGAGTCTTTATCTTTAAGAGGGCGAATCACAAGCAGACGTCAAAGACCTGGGATCAAGATTGCGATTGAGCTACATTAAAGAATTGTAGCTTTAGTGAACCTTCTCTAACTTTTCTCTTATAATTTCCGTTATGAGCTGACCGCTCAATGTACGGAAATCTTATAAAATCCGAGATCAGCTTATACTGGAAATGTGTAGCTTGATATGTAGCCGTGTGTACAAGTGTCCAGTCACAACACTTTTTGAGTTCAATGCCTCCAATTTACGTCAGTAATAACTTTGGCAGAGGTAAATAATATATTTTTGTTTACGTCTCAGATATGTAGTTGTGCATAATGGGGGTTTTAACGAGCATTCCATTCGCTTTTGGTTTGCAGCTATTCCGCTATTATATAATGTTGTGTGAGGCGACAGATGTAGTATTAAATGGGTATTGGAATGAACATGAGAAAATAATATTTGATGATATTTCATTAATATACATACAGGGTATACCAGAAAGGTGTGGCCAAATTGAAGGTTGTGGTACAGATCATCAAACTGAACAACTTCCTTCATGGTACCAACATCGTAATCGGGAAAAAATTATCAGCTGTCTCATACAAAACTTAAATTAGTGCTCGAACCAAATGTATGGGACGGCTGATTATTTTTTCGCGATTAGGATGTTGGTCCCATGGAGAAAGTTGTTCAGTTTGATGGCCTGTACCATCATCATCTTCCTGCCCTTGTCCCATGTTACTTGGGGTCGGCGCAACACGTTTTCTCTTTCCATTTTCCCCTGTCAAAAGTCACGCTATCATTCACTCCCTTCTCTTTCATATCATTCCTCACACAATCCATCCATCTTTTCTTTGGCCTTCCTCTCCCTCTCCATCCATCAACATTTATATTCATCACTCTTTTAGTCACATGCATTTCCTCCCTCCTCTTCACATGTCCATACCAAGCCAAACGATTTCCTTTCAACTTTTCTGTCACTGGCGCCACTTTCAAACTTCCCCTTATATACTCATTTTTTACTTTATCCAATTTCGTCACTCCACACATCCATCTCAACATTTTCATCTCCGCTGCATGCAATCTTTTTTCATCCGTCTTCTTCACGGCCCAGCATTCCGATCCATACAGAACGACGGGCCTTATCACGGACTTACAAATTTTTCCCTTTAATTGATGGTCTGTACCATAACCTTAGATTTGACCACACCTTCCTGGTACACCCTGTATATTCATTAAACAAGATGGACGATGTGGAAGGAGTAGATAGGTATGTAAGGGTCGTAGCATGTTACGTTATGAAATTGCCTACTGTTCATATTTATGTAATGTAAGGCCTATGTTTCTGTCTTTAGAGCACGCAGAAGAGTTATGAGTTGGTAAAGTACATCAAAAGCGTAGTTTATTAATGCACAGAAAAAAAACAATGGTTTGATTCCTCAAATGCCTGTCACTGTCATCATTAGACGGAAACAGCAGACATGCATATCACTAGTAATGCGTAAGTTTACACGCACATACAAGTTCTGTGGTCGTAAAAGTAGGCGTGGTCAACCAGAATGCATGCGTGTGCGCAAATATTATGAACATCCATAATATGTTCAAATACTGTTATCGATACAGGGAAATATCAAATGTTGTGTACCAATTTACCTGTTATTGTATTATTTAGAAGTTGCGATTCGTAAGTAACAACACTATTGAAATAATAACTGAAAACCTACCAAGAATATTTCAATGTTCTGAGTTTTTTCCACGAATCGTGAAATGACTCTCGTTATCTACTTGATACACCTCAGAACACAATAGCACTTGAAACTGAGAAAGTGTCACCATCAGATGACATTGATCCAATTTCTTGAAGATGGTACGTGTATTAATGTTCTATTGATTCAGCGAATTTATGGTAAAGTTGACACCGATATGATGTCATGGGTAGTATACAAGATTATTTTAAATTGGCTAGCTAAACTCCGCAGAGGCGATGGGTAGCGAATTAGCGATATCTAAACATGATAGTTCGTTTCGTGGAATCATTTCATAGCAAATCGAGTTCCTTTAATTTTTCTTCAGTTGGCAACACTGGTCATCGACTGACTGATGACAGGCAGAAAAAACCCGGCACTCGTACGTTTTGTTTCGTTCTGAGCGCGCACGTATTTTCCATGTTTTATTGTATAACCTTTGGTTTTGCATATTAATTTTACTTTACCTTTTTTAAAAGGTAGAAGGTACCTACTGCTTCTAAGTGCAAGATATTGGATGTAGAGACTTGTCTTCGACTGTAGCGACTGTCCAGGGCGAGCTACACGTGATAGATCATCGACACGTCACACATGGAGGCTCTCTACGTGCACTCCATGCATAAAACCATTACATAACCAAAGCCATTCAAAAATATTTCGCAAATAACATCAAAATACTACAATGTCATAATGTAACCTCACTTTTACCATATACCTACTTCATATAACTTGCTGCACTCGAAGCCAATTTGTAATTCTGTACGATGTTGTGATTAGCCCTACCTCTCATCCATACTGTATGTAAGTAAATACTAGTAATATGTGGAAACGTTGTTGATTGTACGTTAACCTACTTAATTGTATACTTAGACGTAAGAAAAAATGTACAATTGTTTGTTTTCCCTAATAAAATAAAATAAAATAAAATAAAATAAAATAAAATAAAATAAAATAAAATAAAATAAAATAAAATAAAATAAAATAAAATAAAATAAAATAAAATAAAATAAAATAAAATAAAATAAAATAAAATAAAATAAAATAAAATAAAATAAAATAAAATAAAATAAAATAAAACTTGATTCCTGGATAGCCAAATTTCACCAAATTTTTAGTGAGACCTTGTTATTATATCCTCTTACAAATAAGGCTAGTTTGATTGAGTTAACACTTGGTCCCAGGAAACTATGGAGTATTTCCCTTGTCCTTTACGACTGAAGCCGAATACACGCGATTCAGCGTCTCCGACCGACTGGAGCCGAGTATATCCGATTCAGCGTTACCGACCGACTGGAGCCGAGTACACCCGATTCAGCGTCACCGAACGACTGGAGCCGAGTATACCTGACTCAGCGTCACCGACCGACTGGAGCCGAGTATATCCGATTCAGCGTCACCGACCGACTGGAGCCGAGTATACCCGACTCAGCGTCACCGACCGACTGGAGCCGAGTATATCCGATTCAGCGTCACCGACCGACTGGAGCCGAGTATATCCGATTCAGCGTCACCGACCGACTGGAGCCGAGTATATCCGATTCAGCGTCACCGACCGACTGGAGCCGAGTATATCCAATTCAGCGTCATCGACCGACTGGAGCTGAGTACACCCGATTCGCGTCTACGACCGACTGGAGCCGAGTATATCCGATTCAGCGTCACCGACCGACTGGAGCCGAGTATATCCGATTCAGCGTCACCGACCGACTGCAGCCGAGTATATCCGATTCAGCGTCACCGACCGACTGGAGCCGAGTATATCCGATTCAGCGTCACCGACCGACTGGAGCTGAGTATATCCGATTCAGCGTCAACGACCGACTGGAGCCGAGTATACCCGACTCAGCGTCACCGACCGACTGGAGCCGAGTATACCCGACTCAGCGTCACCGACCGACTGGAGCCGAGTATATCCGATTCAGCGTCACCGACCGACTGGAGCCGAGTATATCCGATTCAGCGTCACCGACCGACTGGAGCCGAATATATCCAATTCAGCGTCATCGACCGACTGGAGCTGAGTATACCCGACTCAGCGTCACCGACCGACTGGAGCCGAGTATATCCGATTCAGCGTCACCGACCGACTGGAGCCGAGTATATCCAATTCAGCGTCATCGACCGACTGGAGCCGAGTTTATCCGATTCAGCGTCACCGACCGACTGGAGCCGAGTATATCCAATTCAGCGTCATCGACCGACTGGAGCTGAGTATATCCGATTCAGCGTCACCGACCGACTGGAGCCGAGTACACCCGATTCAACGTTACCAACCCGAGCGTGACGGTTCAGTTTCGTTCATTGTTCAGAAAGAGCGCAAATTGCGCCTAAAGAAACTTCACTTCAAAATGAAGAAAAATTTGTTTCAATAAAAAGTGTCGTGGACAGAAGAGAGATCACGCCTTATCCTACGGGTTCGGTTAATCTAACAATCCAATGTTTTTCACGTAAAATCTTTTCCAAGCAGAGTCGTTGTGGAAGTATTCCGTTGAGATACTGTTAATTATAGCGGTCGGGGCAGTATAACGTTAGGGGCGTTCTTGTTCAACATTGGATATAACCAGGCAATCAGGCTAAATGTCCACTAATTGCAGCAAGACCTACTTACTTTCTACGGAGGGGCTCGTGGCTAAAATTAAATACAGCTGCACGGGTCGAGTGAAGGTTAACTTACGCTTGCTGCGGTCGGTTCGTGGATGGGTGACCATCCATTACATATCAAGACCCCTCCGTGCCACGAAAAGCCGTTGGTCCCGGCTGTCATTCGTAGATTTTCGACAGTCAGAAGCTCAAATGTCTGATAACCTGATAAGGCTTATCGTGTTACCTTGTAAACGGGTTGTAGAGATCAGACAGGCAGTCGTTCCATGTAGAATACTAGTATTCAGCTGCGTTTGGTTAGACTGGAAGCCGACCCCAACATATGTATGTAGTTGGGAAAAGGCTAGGCAGATTTTTTGCAGCAATACGAAGACATATGCGTTCATATTTTCATGATATTTGACATTATAATAAATAATAAAAATTATGTTTATTAATCTCCACAAATTACATTCTTATACTATTTATTTACTATTATCATCATGTAAAAGATTTTTCACTCCACCGTATGGCAAAGGCCTGCTTCATTTTACACAATTATTCTCCTTTGTATTGTATGAATTTTGTCCAGGGGGCCAGAGGCAACGACTTTCAACAGGATTCACTTTTTGCTCATCGATAGCTTATGTCAATCCCATACATTATAGACTTTTCTAGTATCCTTATCGCTGATCTCTTTGTCTAGAGTAAGGTCCTCAGGTCTTCTGAACAAGCCTCGATTACATTTAATATTATAAATTTTAATTAAGTTTATTTTGTAAACTCGGTTTGTCGAAGTAATATTTTTTGGTTCCACCTTCAAAACCCCAAAGGGCAACAGGCAAAGAATGTCATGGCATTAAGTCTGCCGCGTGTAACCTCAAAGTAAAGGGTGTCTCAGTAAGAGTGCAAGTATTTTATGACAGAGTTGTGATATTTTTGTTGTATTGTAAAGAAGACATGTTCCGATTATGTATGGAATAAAATATCCGGCAAATGACCCCCACGGCTCCGATGACAGGCCATTACTCTTTTCATGAAATTTTCCATGACTTTTGCACAGAGATGTGGCTGTATCTCACCGATGACGCGTTGGATTTCCGATTTGAGCTCAGGAATTGTTTCGGGTTTATTCGCATAAACCCGAGATTTCACAACACCCCAAAGAAAAAAATCGCACGGCGTTAAATCGCACGATCTTGGTGGCCAGTTGACATCAGAATTTCGTGATATAATGTGTTCTGGAAATCGTTGCTGCAATAAGTCGATTGTTTTATGCGCGGTGTGGCAGGTTGCGCCATCCTGCTGAAACCACATATTGTCCAGATTCATGCCGTCCAGTTGAGGCCACAAGAAGTCCGTTATCATATTCCTGTAATGAATGCCATTCACCGTTGTAATG
Source organism: Fissipunctia ypsillon (assembly GCA_947568875.1). Classification (NCBI taxonomy): domain Eukaryota; kingdom Metazoa; phylum Arthropoda; class Insecta; order Lepidoptera; family Noctuidae; genus Fissipunctia; species Fissipunctia ypsillon. Next base: position 5,566,855 of record OX387643.1, read on the forward strand.
AGTTTTCACAATTATAACGCGTTGTTCTTTCGAAAAGCGCTCCATTTTTAATAATCGGAATAAACAGAGGTGACAGCTGTCAAATTTCAGAGTTGCCCCTTGCATGAAAAAATAATATTCCAATTTTAAAAAGTGCACTCTTACTGAGACACCCCTTACAAAAAAAATAAAAATATAAATAAAACTCAAGTTGACAAATACATAGGAAATTAAAGAAAATTACCCTCTGCAGATGCTAAGTTCCCAAGCGTTAAATATTGATTAAGGAAGTGGTGTTATTAAAAACTAAGGTCGGACTAGGGAAATACTTATAACAGGTTTAATATAGTACTAAATTACTGGTTGTCGCCTAGGCGTAGATTTTCAAGGCGGTGTGGTTGTTTCTTCGTACAGTTAAAAAGTATATAAACATAACATCATGCCTTGTTACCCCGAAACGTTGGCCAGAGGTGTACCTATAGTACACTCTCATTTCGCCAGTTATGTTTAAATCCCATGTAATAGGGGGCGAGCCTATTGCCATCAACCGGGCACAAATCCAGCCTCCGGGCTGCTACTGAGAAATTCCAGATAGAAAAACCCAATAACACTTTACCCAACCTGGGAATCGAACCCAGGACCTCATGCTCAGCAGTAGCGCTTGCGACCACTAGACCAACGAGGCAGTAAAAAGTCTATGAAGTGAAATAAACCCAAAAAAAAAATACTAAAATGCTCAAAAGCTAAAAATTTCTTGAAATTAAGATTTTCGCTGTGTCATGATTAAGGTACATCATCAGACTATTGCAGCGCACCGCTGGATATAGGGCTCATCATTTCGTGGTTATTCTCACTTAGATTAAAAAAAAAAACAAATATTTCACGAACTCCACACTGTTTCGTTCTTTTTCAAACTACATTTTTTTCCTAATAAACATGAAACATTCATTGCGTTTGTCATATATGCCAGCATCCTAATTGCGTAACAACTTTTAATCACAATCTGAGTGTTTTGTAGGAAAATCCTAATACATTAACGGCCGAACCCAATATCCTGTCTATCACCAGTTTTGGCATACTGGAGATAGAAAAACCTATCTATCTGTAGTTTTAACGTCCCAATAATCTGTAAGAGATTGTGGAATCTTACTGACCTGACAGTTAGAATAATAGCGATCTGTCTTTTACTGAAAATAGGTTATTGGGTTCGGCCGTAAAACGAACCGCGCGCGCAGTGGCGCCCTCAGTGTGTGTTTGGTTATTTCTTTTATTTTAGAATGAAAATGCCGAAAATAAGCATGTTACGTTGTGCTTGAAGAGCTAAACTGTCAAAATGATAGGGACTGCGGTAAATTGTCAGTTCAGGTGGGTTACGCAATTACCCCTCAGTTTAATTTTCGTTACCTATAACATTTCTGAAAAACCTTTTTGCGAAATTACCTTTTTATCCATATCATTAACAAAAGCGCTGTTTTTGATCTCAGTAAAACAAAGGAGCGAAGAAATATACCAAAATATCAACAAATAAACCAAGTTGTATGTTTTCTGCGCATTTATGTGCGGTGGATATGGCCCCAAGCGGTGCGAATCTGAAACAAAGGCGGGACCGACAGCTCCGCCATTTTGGTTTCCAAAAATTATACTCTATGATAAAGAGTTATAATTAGCGAATTTTGCAGTGTGTTGTCTGTTCCTAAGAGGCGTCAACAGTTAATTACGTGTAGTTGGAACATGATACTGGCCATTATTGGCACTAAATGTTCTGGTGACCACGATGACAACTTTCGCTCAGAGAGCTAAGGACTACTTTTTGGTGGATCTTATTTAGTGAAAGAAGAGGAAGTTTGAAATAATATAATGGGTCGCCCGTCACAGTGATCAGTTTCTTTTCTATTAACAGTTTTTTTTTTAAATGTGTCTAACAACAAAAATATAACCATTTTATGAAATGACCGAACACTTCATGAAATGATCAGTTCTAAGATCTGGCCCCGACATAAATGCATGATAATCGGCTACGATGTAATGCTTCTAAAGTTCATGAACAAGGCCTTTTTATCAACCAAAAAGAGGCGAATTTCAGAGTTTTTATACCTAAGTAAGTTTTGTAATCCGTGTCTACATTCAGCAGTGTAAACACTACTATTACATAAATAGATAAAAAATCTGCTTACGACATAATTTAAGGACACTCTCGGGCGCTCTAATTTCCATCGGAGTCTCGCTCCCTCTAGTGAAGCATTCCGAAAAATATGCAGTTCTGTGGAGGCGTTGAATGCATAATGAATATTATAAGCTGGTATGCAAACGACTGTATTCGTTAATGCATTTGCTTACTACAATTTGGAGCTTATGAAAAGGAATGAAAGTGGACCACTTAAGCAAACCCGTGGAAAATTTCGGACGCAGTGGAAAATTCGGCGTAAAGGATTTGCTTACTTACTACATCAAACAATTAGGTACTTATTTATTTTAATAAATTGGAAGGCAAATTTTGTTGAGAAAAAGATTGTTTTATTTTATTAAAAAGAAAAGTAATGAGTTCGTTAATTTTAGGCTTAGGACTCCAGCAAATTAGACAGGCCTGCACAGAAGCAAAAAAGGTTTTCACTGTCAAAATATTTTGTAGTCTTATATTATGAAAAACATAATCGAAACAGCCTACAAAATTATAATTTCCGTGCTAATTTCTCACACAAGATTGTCTCACTTCCAACAAGTCGTGTGGTCACGTTTACACACAGACTATACGTCACCGACACATGGTAACCGGTAATACCTGTATAAACTGGTCTAGTTTATTGGTTTGCCGTTTTTTCATACTGGAAGTGTATCAACAAGTAATACAAGGTTATTTTAAATTGGCTAGCTAAACTCCGCAGACGCGATGAGTATCGATATCTAAACATGTTAAACAAAAATGAATTTAGATGATTTTTTTTGTGTCCAATTGTAACTTGAAATATCAGTTTAAAAAATCAGTTTTTTTTTTGTGTAAACTTCACAGACGTTATAGGTGTAAGAATAAGAATAATCTTTATTCACATAACATGAGGTTACAGAATCAAATGAAGCCTCTGAAACCCAAACTAGGTAAAAACCTGTATGTCAGCAGTCAGCGCCTTCTCCCATTTTTATTACACTACATTGTTATGCCAAAAAATACATTTTAGATTTACTCTTAAATGAACAAAAAAGAAAAGAATAATAAAGTTTAAGGATGAGAGCATGCAAAAATACAAAAAAAAAGATCGATCGAGTATCGATATTTAAACACGATAAAACATAAGAAAACAGGTTCAACTTCAAGTAACAACGCTAACAGCGGTCGTTGACCTCCCAAAAAAAAAACATAAAATCTTTTTATTTTATCGCGTTTAGATATCGATACCCATCGCGTCTGCGGAGTTTAGCTAGATAATTTAAAATAACCGTGTATCTGGTTTGATTGAGGAGTTGAGAGATTGTTGCAGATCACGAGATGGATTGTTTTGAGTTGAAGATTAAAGTAAGAATACAAATTGAATCTAAAAACTGCCCGTTTAAAAGAGATGTCTTTTCCCGCGATACCCCTTTTAGTCAAACAGTGGTGGCTCTAAGTCGTGGGTTTGAACTCAGGGAGACAAATTACTCTATGTAATTTATTTCATCACCACTTCTCTCAAAACGGTGATTTGAAGATATGTGACATCCATCCATCCAACTCGCACTGAGCCCTCGTGGTGGATTACAGCCCATGCACTCCCTCTCACAGAGAGGTGGCCTGTGTTATGCTGGTGGTAGGCTGACTATGCTATGCTCTTTTCATCTACGTCTCTGGTTGCACTCGTCTTTTCAACTTCACCTGAACCACCCACTGACTTTTTGCCTCGCACCACCCTTCTCAATCTTTTCCTGATTATAAATTCAGAGCCCTGTTATGTCTTCATTCTGTTGCGTGAGAGATGAAGCTGCTTGATTTTTTTAAACCTGAAAAAAACAGTGCAACTGTAAATGCGCTCTTATTAGTCATGAAAAGTGACAAACAGACATCTCGCATTAATCCTAGAGTGTTTACTGCCATATCAATAGTCTTCCACAACACGCTATAAATATTTGACATACATTAACATATTGTTTATACACACAGTTGTAAACGGGATCAGAATTACAATATTTACATTTGGTTGTTGGGCAAGATATCAATCTTATAGCTTCTGGGGCATTGACAGTAAAGCTCGAAGAGTTTGATATATGTAGGCAGAAAAATAATTGCGTTAATTGTTTTTCGTATAAATTGTGTAATTGACCTCGTAATTGCGTTATCACGCTAGGGTTGAATGACACTTGCACATTACACAACGAACGACAAGGTCTATTTTCTATGTAACAGTTACATAGTTTCAACCTTAGTGAAATTTCAATTGCATGGGAATAGGCTAGTTGACGTAAGAAAAATACCTTATGAATTTTATCATGTAGAAATTGTAGAATGGTTGTGAGTTAAAAGTATCAAGAATCAACTTAGTTTTGTAAACTTGAACTTGTTTTGTCAACTTAGTTCTGTTTTGTTGAGGGAACTACTCAACGGTACAAAGTACAGATACAAAATTTTATATAGGTACGTATTTAATTTTGATAGTCTTTCCTAAAGTCCACCATAACCTGTCTACTGCGCCCAGGATTGGCTCCATACGAGAGATGTCCTCAGCGGTCAATAGCACAGGCACAAAACTTTCAAATACTCCAGATAGCCGTGTTTGGTTTCATTGGATATGTATTGACAATTGCTGTTAAATTAAGTGGTGTTCAGGGCCTGATGATGGAGCCAGTAGATGGCCATAAGAACTTCTCAAAAAAAAAGAGATAGCACTCTGGGAGTTTGGACTCGTTAGCTTTGTCTTGACAAGTACTATCAGAGTACTCGTAGTATCCAGGGTCTGATGTTAGATCCGGAAGGTGACCATAAGAACTCCTCAACCAAACATGATAGTAACATTGTATTTGAACTCATTGGATATGTATTGACAACTGGTTTTACACTAGGTGGTGTTCAGGGTGTGATGATGGAGTCGGAAGGTGGCCATAGAAACTCCTCAACCAAACAAGATAGCACCATTGTGTTTGGACTCATTGGATATGTATTGACAAGTACTTTTACACTAGGTGTTGTCCAGGATCTGATGATGGAGCTAGAAGATGACCATAAGAACTCCTCAACTAAAAAAGATAGCCCCGTTGTCTTCTGGCTATTTAGGTATGTCTTGACAAGCGTTAGCCCAAGGTGTTGTCCAGGATGTGATAGTGGAGCCGGAAGCACGCCATAGGAACTTTTCACAGATACAAGATAGCCCTTTGCTTTCGGCTATTTTGATTTGTCTTGGCAAGTACTATAGCCCTGGTTGAAGTCTAGTGTGACGGTGGAGCCAGAAGGTGGCCACAGGAACTCCTAAGATAGCCCTGATGTGACAAACACCCTAATCCCAAGATGTAGTTCAGGGTCTGATGATAGCGCCGGAAGGTGGCCACAGGAGCACCTCAAATTTACCCCTGTTGTGTTGAACTCGTTGGATTTGGCTTGACAAGTACCTTACAAGTGAACGTGATAGAACAGATGTTTTTTTCAAATTCTAATGTTAAAAAGTACACAATAAAATATTTATAAGTAAAAATCTTTTGAAAAAACAAGCGTTTAATGAACTAAAAAGTACTAAATTAAACTTACGTAAACATAGAACTTGTATCAATGTCAACATTTCAAAACCACTGCAAACCTGTGACTAGAGCAACACTAAGGCCTCGTTTACGAAGACGCGGGCCGCCGCGTCGCCTGCGGCATGGCGGCCCGCGGCGCGGCCGTTCAGTTCAGTTCGTTTCAGTTCACGGACCGGCGGCGCGTGCTGCGGCCTGCGTCATTTCACGCGCAAAGACCAACATATGGTAACTAATAGTTTTGTTTATGAAGGAGTGGGGCATGCGGAATAGCAGTACCACTACAACAGCAGGACTGCCGCGTCCTCCGCAGCGGCGCACGCAGCGTCGTCAGCTGTCACACCCGCGGCTACCCCTCACTGCACCTCTCCCTCCCCTTCCGACACACATCGAAGGGCACGCGGAGATGGCTGCTGCATCACCCGCGGCGTCGCCCGTCGCTTCACCCGCCACACGCGACGCTACAATTCAAACAAACGCGTACAAAAACGCTTCTCCTTGAACGCTCTATACATCGCCGTATGTTTGTGTTTCCGGCAGCCCGCACCGCGCACCGTTGCGCCTGACGCCGTGCGTCTCCCTGAACGAGGCCTTACACTTGTGTGAATAAATCAAACACACACACACCTACACCACAAAATTTTGCTTTCTGAGGTAGGTCTTTATCGACAATTTCTAAAAACCAAAAATAGCACATCATTATCATCATCTTTTCAGCCGTCGCCGTATAGACGTCCACTGCTGGACATAGGCCTCCCCAAGCACCGCCACTCGACCGTAATAATGGCACATTCAGACTATATTTTCAGTGGACGTATTATTTGCTAAAAAAGCAGATTTGTGAAACAAAATACTGTTGATCCCCGACATCATTTGAAGGCTTATTGTTACTGAAATAACACAGTCACTTCCATCGCCCGCCAATTACTGATTTTTTGCTGACTCGATATGACAAACCGATTTTATTCGCCGCTTCTGTTTTCATTGTTCAATCAAAATGAAACAATTACAAAATAAAAAGGATTAAAGTGCTTTTATTTCGGTTTTGTAATCACATTTCTCCGATAAGCCAATTTATTGGTTCAGGACAAAGAAACTATGTAGATAGGAACGTTGAGCAATTCATTAGTTCATACTTTTTAGACGAATCTAGTTTCTATAAATAGGTTGTCTGGTAGAAAACACTGTTTGCTATCTCAACCGACGAATAATTGCATTGTACGTACGTATCAATATCACTCCAGTCCTCTGATACTGTTACCTACAATGGTGGCAAACTCTTGTCAGACCCGGGCTTAGAAAATTAATTCATAAATAATATTCTTAGCACATCTTTACGTTCTCTGAGAAACATCTAATAAACACGTCATGTTTCAGTAGTTTGAAGATAGCTGGGTATTCAATCAGTAATTTGGTTAATTGTTTTATACAAATGCATACGGTGGAACGATATTCTCGCTCACACAATCGCCATCTGCAAAAATAATTAAGCCATTGTAACCGGACGTTAGCACTTTGTGAAAATTTAGCTTCACAATTCGAAGCTGTAGAGTACATCTACATCTTCGCAAGAGCAATAATATAAAGAGCAATGACCAGAAATCACTATAGAACAAGAAAAAACTAGTTCTAAACGACCTAGTCTGTTACTGTATTGTATTTACAATACAACAAAGTAAATCAGAAGAAGATCACGAGTCGGCAAACATGGAATGACGTTGTTAAACAAATGCTTTGATGCGTTGCTGTAACAACACATTAATTTTGTATAGTTCTTGTTTTCATAGTCGTAAAGATGTCAGCTGTTTCTGATAGTGGTGAAGTGGTGTTAATTAGATTACTAAGGTAACATCAACCATGACTGGATGCAATAAGGTGGGGAGCAAATCATTTTGCTTTTATGTGTGCTAATATGATTGTCACTGTAGTAGTTGATAGATCTTTGGATGTCTGCAGGTTCAAATTTTAACACATAGTAACTATAGCAATCAGAAGGTCCCTTATTACCTGACTTAATTTTCGTACGTCTTTTTCGGGTGACCACTGAAAATCAGCGCTGTGCTATGGGTCCCTCATAGCACAGCATCATGCTGAGTGGAAGCCTTCTTGTCACAGTCATGACGTGCAGCTGCCGACTATTGCTGTTTTGAGCTCGTGATTATAATGTGGATCTATTTTGTTTTATTTTTCTGATTATTCTTATCGTTTTGTATGCACGTGTTTCTGTGACAAATAAACCTATTTTTCTTTCTTTCTTTCTTTATTTTACTTATAATAGCAGTCCTTTTAAGCACACTTTCCCATTTTCAGGGTCTCTGATAATGATAATGTGTGATCGCCTGATTATAAAATAGTAAAAGATGCGGATCAGTCGCCTGCTGATCCAGAGGAATTTCAATTCATGTTATCAGTGTCCCAGGTCGGGCAATGTTATTGGGTTTCTCCATCAGGAATTTCTCAGTAGCATCCCGGAGTCTGGATTTGTGTACGGTTGATGGCAATAGGCTCACCCGTATTACATTAGACTTACTATAACTGGCAAAATGTGGGTGTACTATAGGTACACCTCTGCCTAACCCTTCGGGGATTATAGGCGTGATGTTATGTGTTATGTTATCAGTGTTTTGCTGCCTAACAAAACAATTAAGCATCAAACATATCATTCACTGGTCTGATCGACATTGTTATCATAAACGACGCAGAATATCTCTAGGCCTTACATAAACCCACACTTAAAACTCCCAGTGAGCACTTGAATGGGTGCATATAAAACCCACGCCCGGGGAACCTTGGTGGTTCTCAGACGGTACATTAACAGACGCTGCTGAGTCATATTCTGCTTACATACGCGATTATTAAGCGTTGTACAGACAAGATGGTTGCCGATGCGATTTTGTTTTTCAATATTTGAAATTTTAGAACGGATACGATTGGGACTAGGACAGGTGTCGCCTGAAAATTGGGTTTTGGAGGTGAAATAGAAGTAACTCCGTGTATTGATACGTGATTATGAAGACTGCCTCGTTGCGCTTCTGGTTGCTAGCACTACTGTTGTGCACGGGGCCCTAGGTGCGAGCCTCGAATCGAGCAGTATTCTTGGGATTATCCATTAATATTTTTTAGTAGCTCGGAGCCAGGATTTGTGCACAACTCATAAATTCACTGCTGAAATATGGGTGCACTATCTATACGTCTGCCTATGCCTTCAGAGTATACAGGCGTGATGATATGTTATGTTATAAATGTACTTTTAGATATAAAACATTGTTACAAACAAAACATCTCAATGTTATAAAGCGACTCCAAAGTCCAACATGAAGGTAATAAAGAACTCAGGTTTTGGAAAACGTTAAAATGCTAGATCGTGTGCTAGATTTGTGATGCACACAGCAAAGGAGTGGAACTCTCTGCCTGCGTCGCATACAACCCCGATCTCTTCAAAGTGAGAGTGAACAGGCTTCTTCTGGGTAAGCTCGCTCCATCGTCGACTTTGTCTCTGTCATCTCTGACCTGGACTAGAGTCAAGAGCCAACCTATCACAAAAGAAAAAAAAAAAGATCGCCCGGAGATAGGGCTCCCTCACAAAACTGCGAATTCGAATCGCATCGCAATAATCTGTGAGCTCGCATGTGTGTTATGTTTGGCAAAAGGCATAGTTTTGCGTGCGATGCGAATTTGCAGATTTGTGTCTGAGCCCATAGATATGATAGGAGTGGAGAATGATAGACGCAACGTTTATATACTGTAATAATATACAGCACAACATTCAAATTTGTCCGAAAAAATACAAGAGTTATTTCTCTTTCACACTGTACTAGAAACGATTGCAAAACATAACTGACCAACACGGGGCAGCGCGTTCGCGCTCGCGTCGCGCGACGTATTTCGACGCCCGGGTACAAAACGCACGGAGTCGTCAACATTTCGGTATTCCAGCGTAATAATTTTTTTTTTGTTTCCTGACTTTCATGTTTTGTGAGTACCGCTTCACTCACTCCTATTTTTATTAATTGTTACATAATATTTATGTGCTTATTAAACCAGACAGATGTTATAGTTCTTTTCCTATAAATAATATTAGATAAATGTGCCCCTATAATAATAATTCGTCATTTATTAAGTACGAATACAAATTAGTTTTATTTTAATACGCCCTGTCCAAATCAAGGTCACCGTAGGTACTACTGGAAGGGCCAAACAAAATTTCATACAAACTGCGTATTGCGTAACACACTATCAAGCACAATCTGAATGATTTAAAAGCAAATTGCTTTTCCATTGCTTCATATGTAGGTGTGTCCGCAAAATTTGTCTGCTCAACAACGTAAATAACGTAATGAATGATGTTGAACTGTCAAAATGAAACCGATTCCTGCTGTAATTGTGTTACGCAATTGCCCCGCTGGACTCGCCGCAGTCTTCCGGCAGGACACGAACCCGTCCTTCAGGAAGAGCTTCCATCAGGACGAGTCACCGGGCGATCTATCATTAAGTGCGATACTGGTGTCTAAAAATAGGAATGAGACCAATAGCAGCTATCTTGGCTATCTAAACCACGTTGATTGATACGTGACGTCACAACTGAAAGGGCATGATCATTATGATTCATTCCGATATCTGTATTTTACAAGTCAGCGTACAAGATAGTAAAAGTATTTTAGGAACATTTTTACTCACCTAGTATTTGTTTGGGTATCGTTGTTCACTTGATTCATGGTATTTTGGATGGAGAAAACTCGCGCTTTTTTAGGAAAACAACATTTTCGCAATTTATTTCCACTTTTTTTTGGCTGCATCTGGATGCTGGCATACTCCAGAACCTTGAACATATTGTCAGTCTTTCATGTCTGCCCTATGCTGTGCTTCCTGATCCATGGCCACTATACCAAGACTTCGATGAATCAAAATACCAATGCTTACCACACTTACGTACCAGTAAGATCCCCTCTCTTTACTATATTATTCCATTGTCCCATTTTTAGAACTAGTTCTTGATTGCAATATCAAACAGCTTCAAGAAAACTCAAATTTTTTGACTCTGTCCATAAAAATAACACTCTTGGGTCATATTCAAAATAATTGTATATTTATTTAGTCTTATTGTCCAACCCAATTATTTTTATAACGAGATACAATTGACTAGAATTTCATAAACACACAGATTAAATGTTTATTTGAGCTTAATAAAAAACAACGAAACATTTGATACAGCTAAATAATTCTTAAAAAAAAATGAAACCAAACATTGCGTAGATTCCGTTTCATACAAGTATTCAATGTCCACGTCTTTGACGGTAAACTAAAAAAAATAATTTAACTATTAACCATTACACAAAAGTTAAAAAAAAAAAAACTATTCAGAGAATATTGTTTAAACTTTCAACACTTCACTAAACAAAATATAAAATACTATTTATTGTTCTTCAAATTTAATTTATTAATGAGTCTCCTGATTTTACACATATCTGTTATTCTTCTCTGTTATGCTATTTTAATATTATTTCCATGGTAATAAAGAAATTTGATATACTGGCAACATTAGTCCACTACCTGTCACTACACGACGTAAGAATAAATGATCGGCCGTTTTGTTCAATATAGTTTCTCAGCTCGTTTCGTTGTCGAAGAAAATTAGACTTTTAAAAGTAAATATTCAATGTGAGACGTTTAAAATAGCGGTTAGTAAGTTTACTGTTTTATTACTCATACTAGAAAATGTCTGTATTGTGCTAATTGTTTTAAATATAAAATATTCGTATAACATTTGAATTAGTGTGGAAATAAATAGATTTGTAGGTTAGACACGTGCAATTAATTCATATACGTTATTTTATCCGTCACTTTGTCTGTTACGTAACAGATATGAATGATTAGGCGTTATTCACATGGTGTCACATATAAATTAATGATAATAAAATATTAATTATACTTACTGCACCTCAAGTTAGCCAAAACATTTTTTTTTTACTTCAATTTATTTGAAGTATGTAAAGTTTTCGAATAATGTGCCCTGTATTGCATTGCTGTGCCATGTATTGTCTGTGTATGCATGTTTTACTGGGTATATCACCGCTTGCGCCGTTTGTACTAACCGCACAGCCTCGCCGACGCGTACCCGGCCTCTCGTCGTCGGCAGTCTCAGAATCAGTTAAGGGGGATGCGCCAAAGTAGCTCGCGAAATTCAAATTATCTCACGTTTTTTACAATTTGTAGGTCAGTGGAAGGTTGTATGTTGATTAAAATATGATTCACGGCCGTAAAAATTATAGTATAGTATAGTTATAGTTTTACATAATTATAATCATTAGAATCCTTTCGCCTTAATATTAATACCTACACTACCATCGTCGCGTATCACATTTTGATCTACATACAACCTACTAGAGCTGCAATTTGCAAAAACCGGCTAAGGGCATCGTCGTCGTGTCGGACCATGCACAATACAATGTAGGGTTCCGTAGTTGGGATGAACTTATCCCAAGAACAAACTTGGGAGATTTACCGTGTTATTTTCAGACCATAGAAACCTTATCGCTCACCTAGCAATATATTGGCACATCTACATTTTTCATATTGTGCAGTTGTCAACAATTGTCAACACTTGCCCTAATAATTCCTTTCTGTTATTTTTCTGTTACAATCAAATAATATTCATATTTGTTTCCTATCCGTAACTTACAATTATTTTGAATATGACCCTCTTACTAACTCTTTCTGTTCTAAAATCATCATCACTTTAAAGTCAGTTGTTTAATTCGTATCCTGTCTAGACGACTTTTATATTCCTGTTACCTCACAGACTCAAAGGGGACTGTAATACAATTTCTGGAGGTGCATTTTCAAAGCATTTTTCGGGATTTCCAGTTAGTCGTGGATGGCTTTTACTAGTTTTCGGGAAAACACTAAGTACCTAACTCCGTAGCTCTCGTATATTTGTATTCTTTAATTGTAAACACCTAAGTATAAATAAAGTCAAAATAGTACATATTTCAGTCACTCATTCCAATGATTACAATAATCAACTACATGATGCTGAATCGCTCTCTAAACTGGAAATAATAGTCCATACGAGAGACATTATAATATCCATTAATATTTAACACGTCTTCACACACCCATTAAAACAAAGCATTTCTACAACAAAGAGCTACCCTGTCTTATCTAGCACTTCCAGCGCTTCGCAGCGACACATATTCGTCTGAAAGTCCCTAAGGATTACTCCGCGTATGAAATTTTAACAAGAGCTACCATATCCGTCGCATTAGGCATACGAATGTACGTAGGAGACTGTTTGCGGCAGCAGTGTTCATTTTAAACTCAAAACAGTACCGGTTTGAGCTGGTTTCAGCTGGATTGAACCGATTTTTCGGGTCTTTGTGAAGTGCTGTTATTATTGTCGGGTACACTCGTTAGTTCGCTTCTTTTGAGCGGTTTCGTATACTTTTGCGTTTCTTTTGCTTTGGGTAAACAGTTTTCTTGCTGCTCGAGCATTGTTAAGGTTTAATCTGCTTGCTGTTGCAGTTTTGCATTGGTTTCAGTCGCGCAGGATTTTTTTAGGATTTTCTTTCCGAACTATCTATTTTTCTTGATTTTGAGAGAAGATATATATTATCTAAGTTAAAAAAAAAAACCTTATATGCGACGTTCCACATAAATATAGGGTTATGTTAAATTGGCTAGCTAAACTCCGCAGACGCGATGGGTATCGATATCTAGACACGGTAAAATAAAAAATAAATCATTGACTACAATAACTGCAGTTAATACCGTAGTTAAAATACCAGTTCAAAAATCTGTTTTTCATGTGTAAACTTCACAGACGTGATGGGTCTTAACGTATCTTAACAAGATATCGATAACACATAAGAAAACAGTTTTTCTGAGACGAGGGAGTTTCATTAAAATGTGGCGGTTATTTTAGTATACAACATGCCCCGGAATTATCGCATAACCTCTTAAGGGGTCGTTGTACCATCATTATGAACAACTTTTACTATGGAACCAAACCTGAAATCGAGAAGGAAAAATCGGCTGTTCTCTACATTTTTGTTCGCACAACTAGTCAAAATGTAGGGAACACCTGCTTTTTTTTAAGAGGTTGTGCGTTAATTCCGGGCCACGTTGTATTGTGTATCTTAAGACTTTCACGCGAACGAAGGCGCGGGGCACAGCTAGTTGAGGAATAAGAAGAAGCTGTAATCACGAACTCCGTTGATAACGCAGAGAGGTCATGATTCGAATTGACAAGCTTGACCTCTGGACCTCAGTTTTGGACAATCCCGAAACATACACGTGAGTCAAACCGTGAATAAATTATTATGAAGCCCTTTTATGAGTTCCTTTAAATGTTCTTTTGGTAATCTGCACGATGACTACCCGTGCGTCTGCGATGAGTGAAACTGTTCCGAAGATAAAATTGGTCATTGTTATCTTGTTCACTAATAAATCAACCGTTTTGTTCTGTAAAAATCTCCCCGTGGTAATTCAGGTGAAGTGAACTATCATCTCACCTGTCGCCAGGGATCGACAGCTCACTTGAAACTCACTTCACCTGAGTTTTCACAGTGAGATTTTTACAAAATCGCACTGCAGGCAGCATTGACATAGATCTACATAATCATAAGTATCTCTTAAAGCTATACGTTCATAAACTTAACATAGTCAATTAGTATGTACCTTCATATCTGATAGATTTAGGTTCATTGCTACGATATCTATTGTTTCAGCTGACTCATAAAGATCCTGTGATAATGATTAGCTGATTACTAACACATTGTTTTTTCCTGTAGTGTACTGCGATCCTTTTGTTGTGAGGAAAGCTACAGGAAAACATAAAACTCGGAAAAAAGGAAAGCAAAAAACTATGTTGCTTTAAAACGTAGTTCTGCAGCCACCATGGGAAAAAGTAGTGGATGTATGTTTAACGGGTAAAATTACCTGGTTTGTAAATAAGAATAAATAGATAGAAATGATTAATATTTGTAACTGTATTAATATGAATTAACTAGCTGTGTCCCGCGACTTCTTTCGCGTGGAAGTCGTAAGATACACAACACACTAAAATAACAGCCACATTTTAGTAAAACTCCCTCGTCCCCCGACCCGTCGCGTTGCATCGCCCGCCCGCGCTATGACGTCGGTGTCGTTTAGTGTTCATTCTTTTTTCTTTTCACTCGGCTCCTAAGGGTCGTAGCATGATTTTAAATAGCATATAACCATCCTCGAGAACTGGGCTACCAAATGCAAAAATAATTTTTCATATCCGAATTTTTGGTCACAATTTTCCCCTAATTAGTTTTCTAAAAGAAAAGTAGCCTAAGTTCAGTTATCTGCCAGTGAAAGTACCGTCAAAATCGGTCAGCCATTTCGGAGATTAGCCGGAGCAAACAGACAGACAGACAAAAATTTTAAAAATTGCGTTTTTGTTCTAGGTTACCGTATATACTTTCTTAAGCATTTAGTAAAAACTTGTTATTTTGACATTACAAACAGACACTTCAATTTTATTTATTAGTATAGTAGTATAGATTAATTTGTATTGCAGGCAGAGGAATAAAAAATAAAGGATTCTATAATCGCGTTGGATTTTCATTGGATGGGCTGGTCATTCCTAGGTCTGTATGCACCAGGTGTCCACAAAAATAAATTCTTTTACTAGACAATATTATCCGATTTTGTTAAAAAAAATAGACAGTCGTGGGAACTGCCGACAGAAGTGACTGCGCAACACGTCACATTAGCGTTCATTCAAATTCAAAATATTTTATTTCACATAAGCCTACATGAGCACTTATGAAACGTCAGAAGCTAGGTGCATGGTTCGAATTGGTTGTTTCCTATTGAGAAGAACCGGCAAGAAACTCCACGGTTACTCTTTTAAAAATAATTGGCTTTTATAATGTTTTCAAATTACTGTGTTATTAAGCGTGGGAGGATAGTGTAGGCCTGTCAATATGTACTTAACAAAATAGAAAATGGTCTACAAATCTACAGTCTATTAAGCCTACAACGTTCTCACATTCACGAAATATAAAAGTTAAAAGTACATAGTTAAAAGTTGTAACGTGAGAATATCGCATGTCGCGAACCCGTAACATTACGACGTACCAAAAAGCGCTCAACGCTCCTAAAGAAGTTTTCACTTCAATAAAACATTTATTCCGGTATCAGGTTGCGTTTCTGGACAGAAATCTCAAATATTAAAATGCGAGATCTATCGAATATAAACCCTACACCGCAGAAAGTCAATCTCAGGCTCAACAGCTGAGCTCCTATGCCTATCAGATCATTTCAGATTCCAAGAAATCCTTCCTATATTTTATACCTAGACCCAAGATGGCGCTGCTATTTAGTGCTAAATTATTCGCCTTGCTCCAGTTTCCAGCGTTCATTAGTGATTCTGCTGCATAATAGGTACTGAACTTCTTGTTGCACCGATCTTGTATTAAAATACAATGTCAGCTGGTTGTTCTCATAAAATGTGGGGAAAGGAGATGGAGTATCGTTACTTATTTTTAATGGTTTTTTATAGCTTTAACTAAAAAGATAAAACATCACCGGCTCCCTACATTTTGACGAGTTATGCGGACAGAAATGTAGGAATCAGGAGCTAGACCCCCCCCCCCCCCTCCCCTTACCTCGTAAAGCAGTATTGTTTTAATCTTACTTGAGTGTGGGAAAGAGATGGAGCTAGACGTCCTGTATAGGTCCATCTCTTTTTCACACTGAAGTAACATTAAAATAATACTGCTTTAGGTGGTGGTTGGCCCCCTGCTGATTTCTTTTTCACGATCTCTGGTTTGGTCCCATAGTAAAAGTTGTTCATAATGATGAGTACAATGGTGAATTTTAGGTCTTTTTTAAATTACTTCGAATTTTCACACTAAACTTTTAATTAGAAAAAAACAAATCATGTTGATTGGGTTCATTTTTATTTTTATTTATAGCTAACATTCTAACAAAGATAATACAGCAGTAAAATGTCTAAAAATATCAAATCATTTCAAATTACAACAGATTATTTAAAAAAATCAAGTTTTTGTATTACATTTTTAAACAAAAAACGTACCCTAGCTAAAAAAAAATAATGTAACGACTCCTACTCGTAGTTTGATTTTTTTAAATATTTTTAGATATTTTACTGCTGTATTAGCTTTGTTAGAATGTTAGCTATAAATAAAAATAAAAATGAAAGTTTAGTGTGAAAATTCGGAGTAATTTATAAAGTACCTAAAATTCAAATATCTCTAAAAGTATTAATTTTCGGCCATACATATGGGAGGTTAAATTTGTCACATTTTAGCCCCCCTATCACCTCCTGCAAGGAAGTGGTCGAGTTTCCAGTAACCCTGTATAAGGAACTTATGTACATTTCATGCTTTTCTAGACCCAACAATTGTGCGTTGTCTGTCAGTGAATGAATGAAATTAAGTTTATCTACAGGTACATTCAAATAAATAAAATTGAAGTGTCTGTTTGTAATGTCAAATTATCAGCTTTTTACTAAATGTATATGAAAGTAGGCAATACTAGTAGGTAATACTTATAAAGAAAAAGCAATTTTAAAAATTTTTGTCTGTCTGTCTGTTTGTTCCGGCTAATCTCCGACTCCAAAACGGCTGGACCGATTTTGACTGGACTTTCACTGGCAGATAGCAGATATAAAAAGGAGTAAATTAGGGTACCTACTCTTATTTCAGAAAAATAATTAGGAATCCACACCGGATTTTTCGGATAAAGGGTTTATTAATTTTTAAAATAAAAAAGTTAAACGGAAACTGTAAAAATAAATATTGAAAAGTAAAGGTAAAATTTCCGGTTTTAAGTCAGGAAATTTTCAATTTTTAGTGGTAACCCTAGTGTCCCTCTCCCTAGTTAATTAATGATAATGAAAAAAGATTTTATTTCTGTAAGTAGGTTTGTACAAACACTTTTACACGTCAATCATATTTTTGAAAACTAGATGAGGCTGGCGTTTCCTATCTGAGTACCTACTCTGAGAAGAAAGGCCGAAACAAACTCAGAGGTCACAGTCTCTTTTAAAGTCCAGACATAATTTTGGTCGGATCATGTGAAGACCATGTAGATTGATGTCTGAAATGGTCTTTTGAGGAAAGAGCCACACAGATTGAGTGGACCTGTCCAGTCAGTGCACGCATCTGTCAGTAATAGTACAGCTCAACTTAGAACTTAAGGAGCTCAACGATTCGACGAACAATACCAAAGAAAGGTCATTTGGGTAGGCCGCATAAATTACTCAAACTGCCAGCAGGACTCGTAGTTTGATGCTTTTTTTTTTTTTTTTTTTTGTGGATGGGAAATCATCAAATGACTTCTCCCGCTCTGGGCGGAGCGGGAGGGCGTGTCAGACTTTTACTGACTAAAACCCACCCGTGTTCCTTCTGTTGCCTGTGCCGGGGCCACGGTAACTCTTTCGAACATCCCGCAACCCTAGCTGGCATCGGCCCTAGCGGACCCCGTCAATAGTGCTGACATCTCTTTGAGGCGCGCGTGGAACACAACGCGCCGTCGACTCGGGCCTGGTCCTTACCGGACGGCGAGCTACCCATTGCTCGCCGTCCGCAAGCCCGCGCCTACGGTGGCCGGGAATCAGCTGCCGATTCCCGACGCCCAGGGCGTCTCCTGCGGCGACTAGGGGCGTGAGGGTGCAAAGCTTGTAGTTTAATGCTTGGCTTGGCTTTGAAATAAAGCGGGTAATTTAATTATTGAATGTTGGTATTCACATATTGTTATTGTAGTGGTGTTAATTAGGTTTCGCAATAGCTGTCTGTCCTCAAACGTTATCGATATACCTCGTTCTAGTTTCAGTAGATAGGTATTCGTATAATACATCGAAGTATGCATTAACAACATAGTTATTTATTTATTTATTTGGGATCTTCAACAAAGGATACACATATACAATTTTAAATCACATTAATAAAAAAGATTCTTTTACGTGTGCTCCTTCAATTACTGGAGACCACAGCGTGCACATACATATAACTAGGTGTAAACAAGATAATAATAAAAATAGAGAAAATAAATTATGAAAATTGAGAAAAAATAGTAGGTAATAATAATTAACATGTCAAGATTGAGCATTTATAATACAAACAGTATTATTATTCAGTTTATTTTTAAATAAAACTGCATATTATTAAAAAAATCTTCAATATGTCTATGTCGCAGCCAACTAGCTTAATTAGCCTTTTAGTTAACAGCCTAATCTTTGGAAGTAGCGCTCGTCGGCAGCTGACGCGGCACCGCTCGCTTCGCTCGTCGGCAGCTGACGCGGCACCGCTCGCTTCGCTCGTCGGCAGCTGACGCGGCACCGCTCGCTTCGCTCATCAGCAGCTGACGCGGCACCGCTCGCTTCGCTCGCTCGGCTCGCGTTCGGTTATTCACAGTATTATTGTAATCTTATTTCAGTGTGGGAAAGAGATGGAGCTAGACGTCCTGTATAGCCCCATCTCTTTCTCACACTAAAGTAACATTAAAATAATACTGCTTTAGGAGGTGGTGGTTGGCCCCCTGAGCTAAACCAGCCCTAAGTCTGAGGGCTACTAGGTCGGGGTGCCCTGACTTAGTTACTGCGACCAATTCGGCTCAGGCGTGGTTGGTCACAGTTGAAACCTAAGCTATAATTCAGGCCGCTAGTTGAACGGCGCCTCCGTTTAGTTAAAAGGGTGAAAGGCTAATTAAGCTGCGACATCTACAACATGTCCTGGACTTAACGCACAATCTCTAAATGACCCCCATTGTACTCATTATTATGAACAACTTATACTATGGGACCAAACCAGAAATCGCGAAAAAAAATCAGCTGTTCCCTACGTTTTGACGAGTTATGCGAACATAAATCCGCCTGTAGGTACTGTATATTTTACTGTTAACTATTATAAGGTATTTAAGTATATTTCACTGTAAATACGTAATAAATTAAGCTTATTAAAAAAAAAAGAAACGGAACTCGCATTGATTACCATAGCTACGTCTTGCTGTCTAAGTTAATATGTTCCGGCTTCGTAATGATGTTTTCCTCTTCAATTAAGTCAGCGTTGTCGTAGATTAACTTCGTTAACTCACACTGCTATTGAAAAGTCACTTTGGTAAATAAATATTATAAGTTTGGCACTTATTTTTGTGCTTTCACAGCCATTTTTGTCAAAATCAACTTAGGCGCCATTTTTCGCCCAAACTTTTACTCAAGTATCTGGAAACCTTTATAAATTCAGTACAATATAATGAGTTTCCCTACCTACTCGAAAGTTGATTCACGCCAAGATATTTCTATGTTAGAAAAGATCTATGGTCTTAGGGCAAGATTCAGAGAGTGCACGTGCACTTTGCTAAGTAGGTAGGACTTTCATATGAACATGAAGCTTATTCTTATAGAACAAGTGTACATAGTTAGTTGTATAATAATTTAAATACCTTCAGTTGTATGTAAGCATTACCATAAATAACTATATTGATCACATACGTAAAAGCGAATGTGAACAAGCTATTCACATGAATAAATTAACCTTATTCTTATAAGTAATGTTTATATTCGGAAGAAAAGCTTACTGTACTTAAGAGGGGATGGGGCCTGCGAGGTATTTGAGAAATAGGTATTTGAGGAATCTATTGCCGTAACGTAACAACTGAGTTATCAGCTCAGACCGATTAAATCAAAAACATTTTGACAAGATCGACGTACCGTATTCCCCTTTATTCTCCTCGAAAACTGAGCCAATTCAATTATTTTTACATTAAAATGTTAAGAAAGAGTCAATCAATCTGCCTAACCTTTTCCCAACTATGTTGGGGTCGGCTTCCAGTCTAACCGGATGCAGCTGAATACCAGTATTTTACATGGAGCGACTGCCTATCTGACCTCCACAACCCAGTAACGGGTAATACGATACCCCTTAGTAAGACTGGTTGTTATTTTAAGAAAGAGTATGTCTAGTTTGTAACATAAAAGAAAATGATAGGAACGTTTTCTGTTATGTTAAAAACTTTTCGAATTGGAACTTTTTCGAGTTGTCTGGAGTAATCACGGCGATAAAAATAGGGCATTTTTGTAATTTTTGGAGGGTCATATTTTCTTTACTCATTAGTTGCTGAAAACAGGAAATGCCAGGGACATGGCCTACAGCAAACCTTAATTTTATGAAAAATAATTGATTGCTCTAGAGGCATTATTCAGGAAGAAAAAAGGGGAATAAATACATTTGCTGGAGAATCTCAGGTCCTGTTCCCTCTTAACAAAGTAAAATGAAAATGCGGTCTGAATCTTGCCCTTAGGGACTTGGCCAAGAAAGTTTGCTCTACTATGAAGTTTATTATTGTTAATTTCTGAGATAAAATCAGGACTCCGTGGGTGTTTGTAAATGTCAGGAGTCTGTTATCTTTTGAGATATAAACAAAGTAATGCCATGTTGGAGGCTTTGTTCTTGATAATGATTTGTGTTTACTAATCTTATTGTGCGTTGGCGTGTCTGTATGTCTATTTGATAACTTTATACAGCTTAATTACCGAACCGAATATTTGATTACTTTTTGGAGAGAGGTAGCTTGATACCGGGAAAAGGATAATAATGTTATCTTTATACCGCGGCAAATTAAAAACTTTTTGGTGGAGACCTGAAAGTTTTTAATTCCGCGATATAAAGATAACATATTACCCTCGTGGGTACGGTTGTAACTAATTTATGAATTGCTTTAATACTCTTTCTCATATACATACCGTGAATATTTATGTCGTGGCCAGATCTTAGAATTGATTGATTGGACCGCTGGTCACATCATGATATGGTCTAGCCAGATCATTGAATACTCAACGTTTGACGATATGAACTGTTAAACGCATGACTGCTTCATGATGTGGCAAAGCATTAGTGATTGTATCGTAAAATAGTTAGATTATCCACCGCTAGGGGCGTTGATGTTACTTTGTTTTTGTTATGCGTATTTATTCCTACACGAATAATTCCTAAGTAACTGCGACCAACTTGGATGTAGCACTCGCCGTACGCTTCCGGAACCGCTCGCTACGCTCGCTCAGCTCGCTACACTCGCTCAGCTCGCGCGCGGTTTGCCACAGTTCTAACCTAACCTTACCCATTTGGTCGGGGTGCCACTAGCGGTGTGAAATGCAACTACTTTGTGATCTGCCCAGTGGTCAGCTGGGAATGTCGATAAATAGGTGGCTTTCGTCACGATATGGCCATTTCTATGATTGGACCACGACAGATACCCTCCATTAATGATATGGCCAAACGTCGACTGACATATCATTAAACGTTGATGTTTAAACGATATGGTCAATTTTAGCTGGCCATTTCGTGAAATGCAATGATTTCATGAAATGACCGAACACTTCATGAAATGATCAATTCTAAGCTCTGCACCCTAATTGCGTAACACACTATCAATCGGAATCTGAATCATTTTGAAGCAAATTGCTAATTCATTGCTTCATAAGTTCGAAAAATTTGTCTGTTCAACACGTAAATAATGCAATGAATGTTGTTGAATTGTCAAAATGAATCCGATTCCGATTGATAATGTGTTACGCAATGGCCCCGCTGGCCACGACATATATAACTCAAGCTTGCACTAGGGGCTATACATAGGTACATAATGACTCACGACGGACAAGCTTCAACATACATCACTATAATCACAAGATAAGGTACTCAATAATTCACCATAGAGATTCAAGCAGGCTCCTTCCTGAATGGTTTCCCAATTGACAGAGTTTCCTATATCGAAACATTATTTGTTCGGTAAACTTCAGCTACATATGTAAGTAACAAGTTACTGCCCGCTACTTAACTCTCGTGAAATCTCTTGTTTTAATTTAAAATAATAATATAAGAAGATACTCGGCAGTACTGTAGTTTCCTATTAGTGAAAGAATTTTCGGGATAGAATCAGCAGTTCCGAAGATTACCACCTACGTACAAACTCACAAATGTTACTTCTTTATATGATTAGTATAGATAGGTATTCAGAAAATTTATAAGTCTGATAATAATACGTCCGAAGTTACGAGTATTTAAGTCGAGGGTCGGTGAGTGTATCGTTCTGATTTTTTAAAATTAGATTTTAGAATTATTTATCGACTGTCATATCCGTAAAATTCGAAAAATAAACTTCAAAACGAGTTTATATTGACATATTTTTTATACACAAAACCGAAATTTAAAAATAGAATCATAAAACTTTTTCTTTAACAAAATAATGTTATAAAATATTTTTTTACCTTTACGATACAGGCCAAATCCAAGAAGTTAATATCACCAAGGAGTTTCCGTCAATTATGTTTTTCTAATGGACCGCATAATATATGTGGGGCGAACTATTTTAATAGCATTACAAAAAAGTTTTGATTCCAATTTTTACTTGTCTGTCGCAGCGCCGCTTTAGCGTACGCGCGGTGTTGTGCTGGGTTTTAGCGCCATTCATGTTTTTTTGTACTGAATTTCGTGGATTTTTTTTATTATTGCTTAAAAATGTCTGATATCAGTGAATGTTAAGAAAATTTGACTCCACCACATATTTTAGATGCGGCGACGGAAATGACTCATTCATTACCAGCAAAGTCGAGAAAATATGTTACTTTTAGGTACAGTGCGCTTCGAGTTAGCTCCTAGCCTACTGTACACAATCATCATTCCAAGAATATCACTGAATTAATTACTAATATCATAAACAATCTAATATTAGACGCCCCCTATTGACCTTGTACAGATTTATGCCATCCGACCTCCTGAGTTACGATCTATTTGCATTCGTAATTACTTTGGCAGAATGCTGGATTCCTTGGTCCTACTACATCAGTTTAAAACGTTCAATTAAGGCGGCAATCATTTGTGTCAAAGAGAAAATATTTACAAATA
This sequence comes from Fissipunctia ypsillon, assembly GCA_947568875.1. Classification (NCBI taxonomy): domain Eukaryota; kingdom Metazoa; phylum Arthropoda; class Insecta; order Lepidoptera; family Noctuidae; genus Fissipunctia; species Fissipunctia ypsillon. The sequence goes on from OX387643.1 coordinate 5,590,419, forward strand.
AATGCTTGATACATAATCTTGTTGTAGGTATGTAATCACTAAACGATGTTATTTCAGACAAAGGTATAATACGTCCGATGAATTATGGCCGGTCTGAACATAGGCTGTCCGAACTTGTTCTCTCACTCACACTTGCCTCATTTCATATGGTTCCTAAAAAAAAATTTTGCGCAACCTGCTGCGCAAAGTTCGGACCGGCCATGATTCATCGGCCGCATTGTTATTAAATTTGTTACATAAATACTTAGGTGGGTACTGTTTTTCAAAAATAAACCGTTAAAGTTTAATTGGTTCTTTGTAATGTTCAGGGATTGGCCTCTCCATTTGACAGATGCAGATCTTTCTACAATGGCTAGAAAGAAGGCTTTTTCTGAACAGAATAAATTCTTTGCTGGAACTAGAGTAAAAACGTAATGTCCGGAGGAACCCTTCGTTCCACCGCATTCATGGTCACTCTTGTATCCGCATCTTAAATAGAATTTTAATTCTGACCCTGTGAAAAGAGAAGTGAATTAATTCAGAATAACAAGGCTGGATAGGCTCGAACCCAAGCCAACATCGAACAGTTTTAGGAAATGGTAAATCAAAATGTCTTTAACTCTTCTGGGTAAATATATGTATAACAGGAATTATTGAAGTAATATGAAAATGTTTACGTAGTTGCGCTGTTTTTGTGATAAACGCGTAGATTATGAGTCGTTAATATTTCTGTAATTCAATATCGTCAACTGTTTATATTTGTTATGTTTTGGCTTTCTGCGTAGGTAGTTTTGCGTAGAACTTTCGGGAGTTAATTAAGGTTAATTCAAATAAATATTGTATGTGAGCACAGCTACCACTGAACATATAATAATTGTGATTTCACAAGGAATCAAAGGAATAGACAAGTGTAATGTGGCGGGAACTAACAGGTAATTTTTTTTTTCAGCTCCTAACTTTTCGCAGGAATCCTATTTATAGAGGTAAACAACATTGTTTAAAAAAATATATATATATATCATTATGTATAATAAGATGATCCTTCACGATACGCTCATGATATTAAAAAATATTCAAAAATAAATTAAGTAAGCATGTCAAAACGCGTGACTGTAAACATTTTATTTTGTTGTCAATAAAATAAATAATCCTACGAAATCCATCCATAGATTAGGACTTTCTTTCTTTTCCAAGATAAGTTCATATCGGCTTTAAACGCTTTTCATGCAAAGGTATACGCCCGATTTGCACGATGTGCACGTGCGTCGTGCAAAACGCTCGATTTGCATGACGATCGAACAATGCGTCGTGCAAATCCAGCAAAATGTTTTCCCATTGATTTGTTGGCCAATGAGGTATTGTGCATTACAGATGATACACGATGGTGCGTAAACCTGTTTAGTTTTACAAATACGTTCTCCAATTTGCACGGTCATGCTGGCAGCATTGTAATATTGTTGTAATGTATGCAAATAAGTTCGGAGCGTTTATGTTTCTCTTTGAGATCAAGAGACCGGCCATTGTGCAATAATTGTGGATTTCACGGGTACATCACCGTGTTCGTGGTTAACGTACGTACGTGGTATGTCTTGTGGTTATTGGGGCCTAGCTGTTTTATATGTTGGGTGGTATTTGTTGCTAACTGATAGCTAAATAACGAGTTTTTATCATCAGTTTACAATCAAATGAATAAAATCGAATGATGCAATTTGAAACAAATCTTTGTTGCCAGTGAGCCCCAAACTAGAAAGTATGTGTCTAGTTTGGGACTCACTAGCAATTAACACTAATGTCACTCATGACATTTTAATTTGTGAACATGCCTATTGAAGATATTACCTGGATAATAAACACGACTGCCTCGTTGGTCTAGTGGTCGGAAGCGCTACTGCTGAACATGAGGTCCTGGGTTCGATTCCCAGCTCGGGCAAAGTGTTATTGGGATTTTCCATTAGGAATTTTTCTGTAGCAGCCCGGAGTCTGAATTTGTGCCCGGTTGATGGCTCGCCCCCTATTACTTGAGACTTGCTTGCTTGGGCCTCTGCCTAACCCTTCGGGGATTACAGGCGTGATGTTATGTTTATGTATAATAAACAATTTTATTTATTTATTTATTTTATTCTATTCGGGAAACTTACAGTTAGCATATACAGTATTCATAAGCAATACAGATGAGATGAGATGTTTTTGTATAAGTACAGTCTTCAACTTAGCCTATCGCAGTCCACTGCTGGACATAGGCCTCTCCCAGGCTGTGCCACAACACCCTGTCCTCCGTCTTCCACATCCAGTCTGTCCCAGCCACCTTTTTAAGATCGTCGGTCCATCTAGCTGGTTGGCGTCCCACACTACGCTTGCCGATACGCGGTCTCCACTCCTGGACTCGTCTGCCCCATCATCCATCGATCCTTTGACAAACATGGCCACCCCACTGCCACTTCAGTTTGCTTACTCTGCAGGCTATGTCGGTTACTCCGGTTCTTTTCCAAATAACTTCATTCCTGATTTTATCCTTCAAAGAACTTCAAGCATAGCCTGCTCCATAGCGCGCTGAGGGACTTTGAATCTGTGGACCAGCCCAAAGTGTCCTGAACTGTATGTGTTTCTATACAGTAACAGGGCCCAATAAAAAATCACCAGTAATTTTAGTTTTTATCGAAATTGGCCCCGAGATTCATATAACATAACATTACGCCTTGTTTCCCCGAAGGGTTGGGCAGAGATGTATCTATAGTACACCCACATTTCGCCAGATAAGTTTAAATCCCATATAGTAGGGGGCGAGCCTGTTGCCATCAACCGGACACAGATCCAGACTCCGGGCTGCTACAGAGAAATTCGTAATGGAAAATCCCAATAGTACATTGCCCGACCTGGGAATCGAACCCAGAACCTCATGCTCAGCAGTAGCGCTTGGGACCACTAGACTAACGAGGCACCGAGATTCCTTTGAGTGTTTTTGGTTATTTCTTATAGTTCCGAATTTGGCCCTCCTCGCGTACCGATTTAGAAAATCACTCTGTTGGTAGTAGATTTAATAACTGCGGCGCTGTCACTTACACACCTTTTGCCAGACAATCTTATGAATAACATTTATGCAGATATCTAGACTAATAATAAAGCTGAAGAGATTGCTTTTTGTTTGTATGTTTGATCGCGCTAATCTCTGGAACTACCAGTCAACACCAGACATCACGCTACGACCCTTAGGAGCTGAGCGAACAGAAAAAAAGTCAGAAAGAACGCTAAGCGAAAACGAAGCAGGTAATAGGTCGGGCGGCCGATGCAATGCGACGGGACGGGACGGGGGAACATGAAATTTCAGTCGGCGTATTCGGATCTGTATTTTAGTTTTTTGCCTCCGACTTCCGAAATTAAAGTAATTTTTCAGTTTGTAGTGTTTTTTTGGAAGTCGGTTGTTTTTTTTTTTTTTTTTTTGTAAAAAGTTTTTAATTTTTCACAACAGTGACAGGATGTATTAATAACATTATCAAGGTACACAAAGTGGATTAAATACGTAATATTGAAGCTAACTCAAAAACTGCCCAAGCAAAATTAACAAAATTTATTTATATGGGACCACCGCGCCTCCTCAAATGAAAAAAATAAAATAAAAATCGGTCCACAATTGACGAATTATCGATGAAAATGCATAAAAAAAAAACAAACAAATATATTCAGACGATCATATAACCTCCTCCGGTTTTGAAGTCGGATAAAAAGGGTGCTCTAAAAAGTTTGCGTTTTTAATTTGAATAATTATGATGAGGATGAAAAAGGCGCCACCGGAGCGTTCGCCTGAAATCTTACAGTCCATGTTTCGGTTTAGAGTATTACGTTACAATTCTGCCTCACTGAGAGCAGCAGTGGCATTGTATGCAATGCCGACTTGCGAGCTGTAGGTCGTGGGTTCGAACCCAGGCAGGCGCTTTACTTTGTGTAAATAATTTCATCACCACTGCTCTCAAAACGGTGAAGGAAAACACCGTGAGGAAACCGGCATGTCCTAGATCCAAAAAGTCTAAGACACGTGACATCTACCAACCCGCACTGGGCCCGCGTGGTGGATAACATCCCACTCCCTCTCGAAGAGAGGAGGCTTGTATCCCAGCAGTGGGAACATTACAGGCTGATTACGATGATGGTTATGACTGCCTCATTGACTTGACTCACGAGCATTCGCCTGTCCATCCATGATATATGATCTTGTCACAAATCGGTAGGATTCGCATTCGTGTACAAATTGTATCACGGGTGCTCCCACTCAGTACATTACAGGTGAGGGAGCGCCATGAGTTGTAAAACTTGTTTCATTCTAATCAATATCGACCTTGAAATACTAACTGAAAAAGTTAAAATGATAATGTATTTATGTAATTGTTTAGACAACACACCATTTCAAGACGGCGAAGATTGGGTAATCTGATAAAAACGAGATATTCATGTCGTACCTAATAATATATTGCACCATAATTACGAAATCTGAAATGTTCTGAATAAGACATGTACCTGAATCTTATCATTACCATTGATGGACGTAATAAAGTAAGTATATTACATACAGAACAGTTATCACATAGTTTTAGACAAACGATTTTCAAGTGCTTGCCAAGCATAATACTTATTTCCTATGAAGATACAAGATAGCAAAAAACTAAAAAATGCATTTTGTCATGAAACGTTTCTTTTGTAGTCTCTTCTGCTGATTGATAAATCTTTTTACTAACGGCTGGACCCAATAACCTATTTTCAGTAAAAGACTTATCATCATCATAGTCATCAATAAAACTCTCTAAGGCCAAGTGATCATATTGAATGACTATTTCATGAAATTTTAAAATTTATCTGATTCTAATGATTATAATTCTGTAAATACATATTTGTTACGGTCGCGAATCATACTTTAATCAACATACCCAGACACTGAGCTGCAAATTGCAAAAATCCTATAATATCTTAGCGCTTCCCCGTTACGTACATACATAGTTACCCTTCAAAATTTCAAACAAACACAAAAAAACAAAAAAAAAAAGAAACAAAATACTTTTATTAGCGGTAAACATGCTACCATGCCACCTCGCCATATGTTTACCACTACTGAAAAGAAGGCATTTGATAATCTGTCGGCAAGTTGATTCAATCTATTATCTAGGTATGTTAACAAAACACAGTATAAAACGCTTATCAACTGTCTTGAACGTTAAGGTCAGCTGAGTAACACGCCTCTTATTTGTACCGCTCTCTGCCCTGCTTACCTAATGAGGTATAAAGCGTGAATGACACTACGTGTTTAATCAAATTACGTATGTTTTCTTGTAGGTTACTCTTGAAATGCACCTGCTTATTATGAACCACTACAACTAATAAACGATTGACAGCAGTACTGGCCTTCGGAACTGTGCATTGTGATGTAGAGCTTGCAAATGAATTTTAAGTGGGCACTGCATCCTACTTGCCTAACACACTATCAATCGCAATCCGAATGATTTTGAAGCATATTGCTAAACCATTGCTTCATTATGTTTGAAAAATTTGTCTGCTCAACAACGTTAATAACGCAATGAATGTTGTTGAACTGTCAAAATGAAACCGATTCCTACAGTCAATCAATCAATCAATCTTTATTTGTGAACATAGGTATTACAATAAAGGTCTTATGTAAATATTTTAGTCGAGCACTATGTCCTACCAATGAAATTGGTGTACAAATATATTAATTAGCTTTTAGCAATAAATTTGGATCTATATAATACAAGGTCAAGTTCGAGTAAACAAAATCAATTAAATGTTGTAGATTAATCATGAATAAATTATAATTAATTTTTTACATGTAGGTATGTCAATTGTAAATTATATTAAATGTCAAATAATGTCAACTAAATGTATGTATGTATGTACAGTGTGTTACGCCATTACCCCGCTGCGCGCTGGTCGGCCAAAAAGTAACAAAATAAGGTGTTAGGTAATATTATTAAATGTAACAAGGCAATGATTCATAATCTGCAAGCTATTGCTTACATTTTTTCTGGGAAGAATTTAGGATGGTCTTGCATTTGCACTGACATTTCAGGTTCATGTTTCATTATTTGGGACATCTTAATGAAATGGATCCGTGGGAAATAGAGTGGTACCTTCGTATTATTGACTCCCTTTTCTTAAATTGATTCATAATAATAGTTTCTTTTTAGACATTCTTGCCAAGCTGCAATAGGCAATATTCATTCATTTAAATTGCACTCTATTCTCATTTCTGCATCTAAATGTCATAGAGACGGTCAGTACCCGATCTGCTTGACGCAATCGTCTAACGATGCGCCTGCGTCGTGTGACCCCCGATAATAGCGATGTGACGTTTGTAAACAAGGCTCAAACGCGAAATAAACACGACGCCATCTTGGATATTTAGCAACTTTTATTTTGTGCGTTATTCAGTTTTGTTAACGTTTTTATAATGATTTTTACAGACGATAATTAAATAACAGTGTTTATTAGTATACCTACTGCCATTTGATCATAGCACCTCTGAGTTAGTTTCGGTCTTTAGACTCGTCTAGTTTTAAAACATAATTTATTTTTGACTCGTAAAAGTATTTTTACAAACCTACTTAACCTACAGAAATAAAATCATTTATCATTACAGCAGCGTCATTCTTATCAAAAACTGGATCTATTTGCGAATTTGAAGGTCTGAAGATAAAATTTCAGGAGCCATACATCAAGCATGGGCGCCGGCAGAAATAATTTCCAGGTGGTGCAGATTTTAGTTTTATTACAATCTTCGCCGTATATGATTGTTAATAAAAAGATGAAATTTTAGTCTGAATGTTCGAGACATCTGACTATTCATTATGAATTTATTATATAGGGTGACTGGTAATTAGTGACCGATACTTAAACACATGATTGTACTCATGATAACAAACAACTTTTACTATGGCACCAATCCTGAAATTGCGAAAAGAAAATCAGCTCTTCCGTACATTTATATTCGCATAACTCGTCAAAATGTAGGGACCAGCTGATTTTTTTTTCGCGATTTCAGGATTGGTGCCATAGTAAAAGTTGCTTGTTATCATGTGTAAAATCATGTGTTTAAGTATCGGTCACTAATTACCAGTCATCCTATATGTATAGGTACCCAGTCGTCACGGCTCACACCTATTTGTTCACGACGATCGAAATTAATCGCTTTTTAAATGAGAATTGTGTAATTACTGCCTACTAATTATTGTGAATAAAAAAATGATTTCCAACAGACGGCTTTTTATTTCAATAATTCCTGTTGATCCCGAGATTCCCAAGGGGTGCAAGTCCACCCCCTGGCACCCCCCTGCCGGCGCCCATGACATCAAGACTTTTTATTTAAACAGACGAAATAAACTATGGTTAATAATGTGAATACAAAAAAATAATCTTTTATTTTTCTAAATATTCAAGAAATAAAACGAATCACTAAACACATTCACACATTCTACATTTCTAAGCCGAATGCCAAATAAATTGGACCTAGGTAAGAATTTTACTGCGCCAAATGGATAGCGTAAAACAATAAATATTATAGTAGCACTAAGAGTTAGAATTAAATTCTCGGAGGTTTCTTGGCTCATACGCGCTTTGTTTTAATTCCTTTTTTAATATTTGGTCGCAATTCACTACCTAAGGACATCTAAAATAGGTACTAATGTACACATCACAGGTGCGGTGATATTCTAGAGATGTTAAAATGTCTCATGTTTTTATAAGCTCCTTTTTATAAGCTCTTTTTTATAAGCTCTTTTTTATAAGCTCCTTTTTATAATCTCTTTTTTATAAGCTCCTTTTTATAAGCTCTTTTTTATAAGCTCCTTTTTATAAGCTCTTTTTTATAAGCTCCTTTTTATAAGCTCTTTTTTACAAGCTCCTTTTTATAAGCTCTTTTTTATAAGCTCCTTTTTATAAGCTCTTTTTTATAAGCTCCTTTTTATAAGCTCCTTTTTATAAGCTCCTTTTTATAAGCTCCTTTTCAAGGAGCTCTACAACGACTAACATGAAATAGGTCTCATAAAACCTTCGGTTATACCTAATGATTAATTTGATTAACTATTACTAAAGAATTTCTTGTACAACACTTAGGTAATGTTCATGATTTTGGAAGAGTTCACCAATGCTTATCTCATCACCATCTGCTAGCCTTTTCCCAACTATGTTGGGGTCGGCTTCCAGTCTAACCGGACGCAGATGAATACCAGTATTTTACATGGAACGGCTGCCTATCTGACCTCCACAACCCAGTTACTGGATAACACGATATCCCCAACTACAATTTTTGTTTTAATAATCTATCTGATTTTTATGACCCTTTTTGAACAATGACTAATTTGTTCTATTATGTTATATATATATCTATTATGTTATATATATATATTATGTATATATTATTTCGCTATCCATATTTGACACCTACTTATAAAATTTTTGAAGAAACTAAATTGATGAATATTAAGCAACTTTATATGTATACCACTTGTATTCTGATAAGAAAAATTTTAGACAAAAAGATTAAAACCAATTTATCATTTACCAAAATTTCGGAGGTATCTAAACGTAGCAGGCGTCGCCCTAGTTTACTTGTATTACCAAGACCTCGTACAAATTACTCCAAAAGAAACATCACCTATGAAGGAGCAAATGTTTATAATAATTTACCGTCTAACATTAAAAATGTAGGCTCGTTCAACATTTTTAAATCTCAACTGTCTAAATATATAACAGAAAACTTTTCTTATCCTAAGTTACATTAATCCAGTCGAATAATATATAAAAAAAAAAAAAAAAAAAAAAAAGTGTTGAGCGGGTACCTATATAACATTACGCATTTTGTCGCTTTTATTGTTTTAAACTACCCTACCGGCTAATGATAGTACTTATTAAGTCTCTAATGATGTTACGTAAACAGTTTTTTACTTATCTCGGTGGCGGTTAATTAGATAATTAAACTAAATGTTATTTTGTATTCTCATGTAAGTGGCTTTATTGTCTTTTTGGGAATAAATGATTTTAAACCGATGTTAATCTCTGTGGACATAGAGAAACATTATTATAATGGTACGCAGTGTGACTGACTGCTTTATTATGTATGAGAAAGTACATAAAGGTGAGAAAAATTTCCCCTGAGCACTACACGCGATGAGACGGAGGGTCATTCATCAAATTACATGAGGGAAAAGTCTTTTCTTTTGTTTGCGCTCTGTGGCCATATTTATCTGAAAGTTCAATTTGTTTTTGTAGCCTGTGACAAGCTTATTTGGAAGCGCTTTACTCGGGTGTATTATAAAATAAAAAAAATGTTAGCTTGACAATATATTGGTAATATCAACAAACAGTTTTCTTTATTTACGGGAGAGATACTTCTTGCCTATTTGAAAAACTGCTTATATAAAGAATAGTAGAAGTACGAAAACTGCACACGTACCTTTCAAAATGTAGACCCATAAATGTAACCCCATATTTTTTCAGAGCCGTCCGAAATTTTACCTACGTCCCCAATTTTCGTCTAGTTTTTCACGATTGAAAAGAAAGAAAGAAAATAAATTTATTTGACCCAGGTATTATTGGCATTAATTTGATTGCTGAGCTAGAGCGGCCATGTTACGTATCGGGAATTTTAGCATCGTTCGAGTTTCCGCGAAACATTGCAGACAGAATTCCGATACAGGAAAAATTCAGGGATGGAAGTTGTCCAATAGAAAATCGAATGAAAAAGGTCTCGAACGGTTCACCGCTCATGGAGCGTTCGTAGTGGCGATAGATAAATTGAAAGATTCTGCGGTTTTAATTAAGGCGAAGAACGTATTTATTTCTGTTAAATTAATTGCTGGTTTGCGTGGTTCTGTCTCTTTAGTCATAATTGTTCATAGATTGTAATTCTCACTACTGAATGGTTTTACAAGGCATATGCGTCACAAGATCTAGGTAATACACACAATCACTGCTACATTATTATATAGTCTACCTAAGCTATGTTCAGCTTTTAAAAAGGATTAATAGGTACTTCCAGAGAGTTACCGTTCACTTCCTCTTCTGAATTCACGAAGGTTTTTTTATGAGTCATCTTGATCATCATTTCAGTCGGAAAACGTCTACTGCTATAAATAGCCCTCTCCCCCAAGCGTCGAAATGAATGAATGAATGTTTACAAATGTTCTGACAAAAATTCCTAGTAGAGCTCTTCTAAGCTGAAATGACGCGCCCCAATACCGTAAAATGCTGTAACTTTACCTGGATTTTGACGTTTTTTGTTCGTATCTCTGAACCTATTTATTAATATGGCTTTCAATGAGTTTTAAATGGAAAGCAGACCTTATGTCTTACCAGGTAGAGCCCAAATCATTTTAAATCGTGTTGTTTTTCCGAATGACAAGCATCCAAAGTCGTAGATAAAGTTGTATGTAAAAGAAACAACTTTTCACAAAAGAATATCTCAATAAATATAATGTTGATTCGTAATAATCCGCCCGGCACCATAACGTCCTGCGTTTTATTAGAGTACCTACTACGCTTTGGAATGGGCAACTAGCTTCCTCTTTCTGACTAACCGACCGCTTGACAATTTAAAAGTGCCTGTAGGTAATTGGTTTATTTGAAATAAATGCTTTGAGTTTGAGTTTTTTGCTGGAAATGTAGCCAGCCATAGTATTGCAACCACATATTTCCATGAAAGTATACCCCGCTTAGAGGCATCTTAACGTTTTTACGAGTAAGATGAAAACATTTTTAAGATGGAAAAAGTAAATATGACGCAAAGAAAAAACACAAACACAAAAAGAAACAAGTTGGGGGAAAATATGCGTCAAATCCACGCAAAACGGCCATCGTTCAGCATGCGCATTGCGACCCTATGCGAGACAGAGCCCCAGCGCTGGTTTTCAGCGACAGCCAGCGTTGACGGGATGAAGTCAGCCGGTGCAGCATGCAATGAAATTTAAAATAGGAAATAAAATAAATACACAATACTTAATCTAAATGTTCATGTTTTTTTACGATTCACAGTCGTCCGTCTAATGATCGATATTAAATTGATAGTTTCCAACGAGATAGTTTCGCATGTGCCAAGGTGAACCGTGACCGACCACCAATTATTACGATTATTGCAGTTATTATCAAAGATAATTAATTATTATTTAACACCGACCTTCTTCTCATGCGATCGTTGTTTTTACAAATACTACCTGAGTGCTAAGATTTTTTGGTTTTAACTTTTTTATTATTGACGATATTTGATTGCAATACCTACATTTATTGCCTCTGAAGATTTTGGTGTAGTATTTACTGTTACTGTTGGCCTGTGTCATCCCACTGCTGGGCACAGGCCTCTTCCCATAACTTCCAGTGCTAAGGTGGACCACTGGTCGTTTGTTTTGCCCAGCTCGACTCACCATCTTCTACGGTCTTTAGAATATAACAAAAAAAAAACAAAATATGGAATAGAATACTCTTTATTACGTACACCATAAACATAAATACATATTACAGATATAAAAGTAGAAATTATGATGTTATTTTGTTTTTTTTTTGTGTTTTGTTTTGTATTTTTTGTGTGATTTTTTTTATACTAAGTAGGGTAAAATTTGGCTAATTCGTGATATGCAGCTATTCGGTGATAGATAATATGTGTTTTATTACCAAGTTACTACTTACTTGATAAATGTATATACATTAAATTAAAAGACGCTTTGCTAACTTATATCTAAAAATGTGGCAAAAACTATAATGATTGTAAAATATTTTACAATCATTATAGTTTTTGCCACATTTTTAGATATAAGTTAGCAAAGCGTCTTTTGTCTACTATATCACAGTAAATTTAAAAAATAATCTGATCAATGAATCGAATTTTACAAGTAAAAAACAAAACTATCACCGATTACCCAAGTTTTGCCCTAAGTACACCAATAGTAATAAAAACATGCAAATTGTCACAAAATCATTTTAGTTTACCTACTTCAAAATTAGTAGGTAAACAAAAACAGCGAATCAAGTTTCTATTTTGTTTAGGACGTCTAAAGATGTAGATACTAGTATTTTACTTGCAGCTATTTTATATACACATGCAAATCAAATCTTCATTTCAATTCACTCCCACGACTCCACTTTGTCGAACCGAACCCAAACATCAAACATGTCGTGAAGACAGAGCGAATCGGATGTCTGATTTCACTGACATGCGAATGGAGAGATAGGCCAAAATCCAGAGCGGTCTACACGGTGACAAGACATTTATGCCACAGGTAATCGAATTTTTACTCACGGAATCGCAAGCTGAAGTGCAGCTGCCGACTATTTCTGTTTTGAGCTCGTGTAGATCTATTTTGTTTTATTTTTCTGATTGCTCTTATCTTTTTGTATGCACGTGTTGCTGTGATAATTAAACCTATTTTTCTTTATTTTCTTTCTTTCAATGGGCCGGTCATATTAGTCGGTCTAACTTCAGCTTGTAGCCGTAGAACCGTTGACCGTTGGGGTAGACGTTTTCTTGATTGGAGACCGCGAATCGGCAAACGCAAGGTAGGACGCCCTCAGGCTAGGTGAAGCGACGGTCTACGCAGGGTGGCTGGTAGCAGCTGGATGAGAGTTGCTGAGAATCGATCTGAATGGCTTGCATTCGGAGAGGCCTATGTCCAGCTACTGCTGGACATAAAAAAATCAACCCATCATGATGATGATGGGTCGAATTTTTTATGAGAAATCTGCGACAAAATCTGTAACTAAAATTATAAATTGTTATAGATCTTCTAAGTACTAAATATGCTAACGAAAATATATCGAAACTTTTCACTGTGAAAACTTTCCACTTTGAGAATATTTATTAGTTTCACACGCGTGCGTGTGAAAATAATAAATATCCACACAGTGAAAAGTCTTGATATTTTCGTTAGCACATTTAGTACTTAGAAGATAAGATCCTAATGCTTCAGGTGCTATTAAAATATGTGAACGCTATAATTTATGACAATAACATGACAAAGTTTATGTCTAGCCATATTCTTCGTGTTTGAAAAAGACAAAGGTTGTTGGCCGAATGAAAATTGATGAGTCTACACTGAACGCAACTTTATGCTACAAAGTTGGTGTGTTTGTATGGTGCGATAGGTTCTACTATACTTCATGGGCTGGAGCTAGACCACCACCTCTTAAAGCAGTATTATTGCAATCTTACTTCAGTGTGGGAAATAGATGGAGCTAGACGTCCTGTATAGCTCCATATCCTTCTCACACCGAAGTAACATTAAAATAATACTGATTTAAGGGATGGTGGTTTTCACCGCCTGTTATATCTATTTGTCATATTTTCGGAAAAGTCTTGTGAAACTAGCGAGACACTACAATATGAATATGTCGCAATACGATGGTAGAAGCCGTGATATCCCTAAGGATACAGCTATATACCGTAATAATTTCATAACTGTCGGAGGGCCCTAATTTTGTTACTGCGACAAATTTCGACGTAGCGCTCGCCAGCCACTGCCGCGGTACCGCTCACTTCGCTCGCTCGACTCGCGCGTTGGTCACAGTTCTAACCTAACCTAACCTATTTGGTCGGAGTGCCCTAATATATTACTAGATCGTGCTCGTATCATAGTTATATTCCTAGCAAGACAGATAGGAACCGCTTTCATATAACTATATTACGGTATATAATAGCTATGTATATCCCCAGATATATCTAGGGATATACTCGTAACTACATACATATATCACGGCTTCAACCATATTACTGCGACAAATATATGTAAGTAGGTACGGTTGAGCGCTCGTCGGTGGTAATACTTTGACCTATGATGTTTCATTCAATAGAATATGGCCGCGTCCTATCCAAAGCAATCGTCGGATAGGTGGCTAGTTTAGCCGTCGCACAAGCGATTTTTCCCACGGCGAATTCTTTTCGCGCACTGAATTTTCAACGCTCTGCTTAGCGCCGAGAGTTGAAAATCCAACAGTGTGTTTTTTCGAAGCGCTGGGATGCACTCTGTTGAATTCTCAATGTTCGGCTCAACACCGAGAGTTGAAAATCCAGTGTACGATAAATCCCGCCGAGATATATTTACGTCCGTGTGAACGTAGACTTGTTTTGTTTCATTACTTGTTTTGTTATCACTATCACTGACGTGTGACCTACTGTCCATGTATTGAATGATTGTCCCAGGTGCGCCGGTAGCATTAAACAAAATCAATACCTACACCATATTTTTGAGGATAATCCAACGGATTATCCTTCGCTCCTCCTCTCAACCTGACCGCTGTTTCGTTACGAACAGCATAATGAAATCAATAATCTGTTTACCAGGCGTGAAATCTCGACTCGTTCATTACATTAGTAGAGAGCACTGAGAGCTGCAATATCCAGCAGTAAATGTTCGAAAGACAACATTATGTACAACCATTTTCAAATTGTAATAACCCAGTAAATGAAGCTACCATTATTTCCAGGTGCCACTGCTTCAAGGAGTCTTTGAATGGGCGTTTAAACAGCAATAAACTAGCCACTGGCCATATTTTACTTTGACGTTTAGATGCTTACGTTATAGCGTTTGCGAGTTACGACCCAAGACGTCTGTAATGTCTTCATCACAGTAATTTTCCAGAAGAATATCTTCAATGAAAAATAAATGGAAAAATAGCGAATGGATAGACATGTGTCGTGTGCATTCTGCTAAGAATACCACTCCCTCTGCGTGGGTGATGCTAAATGCGACTGAGAGATGGTGTCAAGAACATGGGCAGGCGAAACATAAATCTATACATCTATACAAATAAATACAATTTAAGTGTCTGTTTGTAATGTCAAAATAACAGTTTTTTACTAAATGCATATGAAAATAAACGATACCAATAACAACAAAACAATTTTAATATTTTTGTCTGTCTGTCTGTTTGTTCCGGCTAATTTCCGAAATGGCTGGACCGATATTGACGGGATTTTCACTGACAGATAGCTGATGTTAAATTTTATTTTAGAAAAACAGTTAGGGTTCCATATTAAAACCCAGGAAATTATGAATAAAATACGGGATTTGGAAAATTCTTATTGCATTTGGTAGCCCAATTCTCGAGGATGGCTATAGGCTATTAACATCACGCTACTATTCTTAGGAGCCGAGCAAAAGTAAAAAAATCAGTAAGAGCGCTAAGCGAAAACGGAAATAAAAGCGCGGGCGGTCGATGCAACGCGGCGGGTCGGGGGACGAGGGAGTATTATTAAAATGTGGCTGTTATTTTAGTATATTGTGTATATTACGACTTCCACGCGAACAAGTCGCAGGGCACAGCTAGTAATATATAACTAGAGAATATTTAACTAAATAATATAAATGACTATTTTCATCGATTGATTGTTATGAACGCAGATTTGCGAATATTCTTTTTAATAGAAGTTATCTGACGATTGAGAAATCGTCCATCGGGGTCTACTCCGAAGCCATAAACCGAAGTATAGGCCGAATGTTGGATGTTTCATAATACACTTTTTTTCTATTTCGTTGGCTCGGTTAGGATCGGAACGAACTTCATTTTGACGTTTGATCCGAACCGACCGAACGGAGTAGAAAAAAAAAAACACGACTGCTCGCCCTGCCGAAAAACGAACTAAAAAGTAAAAAACAAGTTGTCTTAGTTAATCTTTATACCTATGCGAAGCGAAAAGTCACTCATTTACTCCCTGACTATAGATAAATAAAATTGTGATTGCTTTCAGGGAGCCTTTTAGATTAAACCCCCTGTGATGACAATTTTATTTATCTGTTAAGTCAGGGAGTAAATGAGGGACTTTTCGCTTCGTATAGATATATAGATTAATTAATACAACTTGTTTTTACTTTTTAGTTCGTTTTTTGGCAGGGCAGTCGTGTTTTTTAATTTTTAAAATTATTTATTTTAATTTTATACATTTTAGTGACAAGTCTACTTTTTGTTTTGTTTTGTAATGTGCTCACCAAGGTCTTCAATTTGATACCCAATTGAAGAAAAAATATTTTTTCACATTTGAAAATTAAGCCATACATACTGCCGCCATATTGAATTTTTAAAACGAAAAAAATTATGGTGGATTAAAGAAACTCACAAACATACATGAACCCTGAAAACATTACACTCCTTTTATGGGGCAGTCGTGTAAAAAGTGTAATATGAAAGATCCAATATTCGGCCGATACCTCGGTTTATCGCTTCGGAGTAGACGCCCTATCTTCAATCTTAGGTAAGTCGCACTTCAGTTCTAAATTAATATTAACGTGTAGTACAAAGGTAAACGACACATAACTGACTACGGTAACGTTAATAATTGGCTTCCAGTCTGTTTGTTCGAGATTACCAGCCCCTTGTTACTTTTACTGTTCTGGGCGGACCACCATCACCACTACCATTGTCTTGATGTTGTATCTTTTATCTTTGTACTTATCATGAAAATATGTAACGTTTGTTTAATGCTGTTTTAATGCCAAAATAAAGTAAGTATAGGATTTTTTATATTGTCACTGTCTACTTTATGCAAAATACTCAAAGTGTGCCTCTTAAAGCAGTATTATTTTAATGTTGCTTCAGTGTGAGAAAGAGATGGAGCTATACAGGACGTCTAGCTCCATCTCTTTCCCACACTCAAGTAAGATTACAATAATACTGCTTTAAGAGGTGGTGGTCTAGCTCCTGAGCTACTTTCATGATGTCAGTTTTCAGGATTGCTTGATTTAAATTAATGAGCATAAGGCGTAGTAAAGTTGATTGATTTTATTTTGACATAAGCACGTCCATGACGTTTCTTACTTATTGACAGGGAACCAAGCAATCATAGAAGAAAAAATGCAATACTTCATAGGCGTTATGTAGTTGCATAATTATTGACAGGCAACCATAGACGAAAGAATGCAATACTTCATGGAGGCTAAAGTAAAATAATTAGTTGGAAAGATTATAGTGATTTGTTGTTTTTTGGTTCGAACAGCACCTACAAGTGCCATTCAATTTGTTTACTTTGTCGTTAAAAGTATATACAAGGTGTAACATAATTAACGCATAACCTCTTAAGGAGTCATTGTACTCATCATTATGAACAACTTTTACTATAGGACCAAACCTGAAATCGCGAAAAAAAATCAGCTGTTCCCTACATTTTGACGAGTTATGCGAACATAAATGTAGGGAGCAGCTGATTTTTTGAAAAAAAATATATATTGACAATGAAACCAAACATAAGAATATGGCCGTGGTAGATATAGATTGTATCGTAAAACATATTTGCTTTAGTATCATTAAATTACCCAGGGACAAAACAGAGGAATACGTTGGTTACATGGAATAACCGTGAAACCGCGTTTCGCATTAACGCAATGACGTCACGTCGTGGAACAAACTTATCTCTTTCGGTAAAATACGTAATTTTCAAAGTTCCTGACTTCGAACACGTAGCGGTAAAACATTTATTACAGACCTTTCCCTGCTATTAAAATTTGGAGTGGTGAGACAATTCCCAGAGTACCTTAGGGTGCGTGCTCATTGAGGGTCCAACAAAAAACTTTATTATCACGTTTTAAAAATTACGGTTTATCAACAAGTTACAGTTAAACGTATTCCTACTGTCTTATTACAAAACAAGGCTTTATACGGTCTTATTATTATTAAAAAAGAAGTTTTTTCTTCTGAGGCAGTTTTTGTAACAAGAACGTAACTGTGATTGAAATACTGTTCTTTATTCAAAATTGACAACTTAGATACTGAGTTGTCAGTTTTTGTATATAAAACTTTACCATAATCGGAAAAAAATCAAAGTTCGAAAAAATGCCTATGATTGGGTCTGAAGATAAACTTTGTTTTGTAATAAGACGGATAATGGTGAGTTAGTTGTCAACATACCTAATACCGTACCTAATAATTATTTTATTAGTAGACTTCTCTTTCCATTATAGCCAGCAAAAGTAAAATATACTCGCGGTCGACACTTTTTAATTAATTTTTCCATCGGTTTAGATACTATTATCTATCCGATATGTAAATTCTAACTTCCTTAAAAACTTAATTGCTGCACTCAAATATGACACGTCATATTAGTGTGCAGCAACGAAGTTTTTGCACGCAACTCATACATGCATGGTTTGACAGTTTGACAGTTTAACAGATCGCGTGCATCGCTTACCGCGCAATGTGCACGCACTCTTACTAATGAATTTCCCATATACACGAATGCCATAACAAGGACAGCATAATCGTTATGTCGTCATTATCATGATGGTATTGTTTTCTTTTTTAAATTGCATGGGAAAGTGCATTTTATTGTTCGTTTTAAGGAAAATCCTGTTGTTTTATTTGAATCAGATTCAATCATCAAATGGGAATACCCTTGATTAGGCCAAGGTTCTTCACAGAGTTTGTATTGAGGATAACTGATAACAGATGGCTTTTAAAAAGTACATACATATTTACCTATAGGACTTCTCGGGGCCAAATTAACAAAAGACGAACATACGTTCTTCTTAGGTCATAGTTCGACCGCATTTTACCCAAACTATGTACTTACTTTAAAAAGCTGGCATCTGTTTTAAACTTAAAGTCTTGTCCATTCGACAGCCAATAAGAGAGCCGTTCGGGGAGCTTCGTTCGAGCCTGAAATAGCTGCCTCGTGACCGCGTGACCGAAATGTTAATGAATGATGTAACCGCGGTTAATGAAAATTGCCTGAGCAATTTTTTAAGAGTAGTCACAGGCTACCGACCGTGACGAGTAGGAAGCCAGAAATGTCAAAGCGTTCGCAGACAACAGAAGTGTGTGGAAAAGGGAGAGGTAGCTTTGCCCAGCGGTGGGACAAAACATGCGAGATATACAGGCTGATAGGTTAAACGAGGGACATCATCTAAGAGAGTATAGTACTCATAAATTGTGGGCATCCAAGCAAAAAGGATCCAGTTCTCGGCAGTTAGCTTCCGAGATATACGCAGTTATGTAAAGTTGGGTGAAAAAATTGCATTTCTCGATTTTAATTGATTATTAATTAATGCTAAATTATCTACAAGTTCATATAGTGAATGACTTTATATGATGTTTCTAAGTGCCAGAACATGTATTTAGAAACATCAGAAAATGTACTAAGTTGTACTAAAAATCAAACTTTGAAAATGCTTTTTCTCAAATCAAGTTTTTTCAGAGTTTCAACTTCAAATGTCTGATGAAAAAAAAGTGTGCCAGTTTTTGAATATTTCTTTAATCCTTATTATCAATTGACTATTCTAGATACCGAATCTGGTACTACTGGACCCTTTTTGCTTGGACGCCCACAGTTAAACAACTTTCACATAGAAACTAATCCTGAAACATCAAAAAGCAATCCGCTGTTTCCGACAAAATTCAATATCGACGCGATCAAAATGTAGGGAGCAGTTTACAGCAGTTTTTGTGTCGTTCGTTTAACCTAAAAGCCTTGTATGGATTGAATTGAAGATGTAAGCGGTCAAAAAAACAAACAAATCTCTTACCAAGATGTACGCTAAACTGACGAAGAATTGACAGCTCAGTTAAGGATAAACATTGAGGAAAACATTTAAAAAATATATAGATCCAACATAATAGTTATTGAAGTTCACAAGCGAAAACCTCCCGAGATTGTTAATAATAATAGGACTTAGGTTATCAGCCCACTGTCTTTCATATTATGTATTATGACATAGCTGATATTACTGATTTAAAATTATTTGAAATTTTGTATACCTACTTAGTTTATAAAAAAAAGTGACATTTTTGTAATTTATTTATTTTTTTGACATTTTTAATAATTATTGGACTTTTTTTTTTTTAATACAATTTTTATTTTTATTATTATTTTTATTGTGAATTGTTCAATATTTAAATTTAATTAATTTCAATTTTATTATTGGTGTTTATTTTGAATGTATTGTATGTGTTAATTATGGACAGGAATTATGTCTGAAATAAAATGAATAATTAATTAAATTAATTACGCTCGATAGGGTGAGGCAGTGTGGGCAGTAACACCCACGGATGTAAATGTGTGAACTTCGCGAAGTTGCTTCTTCTATTTTTATAGTCTCCTGGTAATTGTAGACAAGTTTGCACTATGCAGTTTGACCTGGTGGGTGTGAATTTTCTTTTTAGGAGTACCCACGAGCTTGATCGTATGTTAAAGTTTGTCTAACGCAAGTTTTCATGTTGTAATCTTCTCGGTTACATTTCACTAGAAGAGGGCGCAGGGTTGTATCAGATTCTTATCGACTAAAATTTAAAAAAAAAAACAAAGAGGCTGTTGTTAGCGCATTACACACAATAAATATTAATTGGATACCTATTGTAGGGAAGAGCACAATTTTTTTCTTAACACTTTCCCAACGTTGTTCATTTCCATGAGTACTATAAAAGTATGTCTCGCGTTGATGCTAACATCCTGTATATTGTTCAATATTGTAACACGATCTGTGTCACAGATTTGTCAATACATAAAATTCTACGAAGTTTGTGACACATTTCTTGCCATTGCAACACAAGTTGTTGAATTAGTTACTAAGTGCAGTACACGAGAGATTTCTGCATAGAGGCTCATTAATAAATGTTGCAAAACAGTTTACAACATGTAATGCGATGTTTCCATCGCAATCAATTATTTTCCCATCAATCTTCGTGCAACGGCTGTGACGCAAAAAACGTGTAACTATGTTGTCACGAGTATGATGTATGCACTATGCAGCTGACGTATAATGAAACATACACATCAGAGGCGAAGCGCGCTAACAACTCCATTCCTACCGGCTTCTCTTTGGAGGATCGAAAGAGTAACTTCACCTACCAACATTGAAAAATAGCACATTCAGTAATGTCTACGACTCCCAAATAAGATATATTCCAACAACAACACGAATTGTTCTAAACAAGCTGGCGCCACAACGTGATAATCGTATTTGTATGACTATTTATAACTGAACAATTTCTTCTTCGGCTTCCCTCCTACGAAATGTCAAGCATCGCCACTGATACACATTATACATTTCTACAGTATTTATACCATGCAAATGACAGTAAAATATGGAACCGTAAGATCAAAATCTTTTCGAAAATCGAACCTACTTGATAGGTATTTCGATTTATTAACTAATTTTCGAATGCAAATGTAACTACTTGCCTTAAGGGCCTATACTACCTCAAATAGCTTAGCATGATCCTCCGTTATGTCAAAAATACTGCAGCATTAATTTTGAAATAAATATATGGTAAAGTTGAGGATTAATGTTAAGTACTATGTTTGCCGAAAACACGATTCCATAAAATTTTCTCGATAGAAAAAATTTCCAAAGTTACCTCCAAACCGAACAATAAACCGCTGGTATTCAAAAAATACTTCAAATTAGATAATGAAACTTTGCATACTAACTGAACTAACTATAAAGCAGGTCTTATGTTTTTTATTTTTTTTAAATTACCAATATTTTCCCCGTAAAAAGCAATTACCTAAACTATCGGCGCTCCCTGCCGCCCAGCACCGCACTCCGTCCCGCTCTCACTCACTCCGCGCGCATTATCATACTCTGATCACTATTGACGTTCTAATTTTGAGCCAATAGGAATGATGCCTGAATAAAAAAAGAAATTCTATTTAGTCCGTCAGTCAGATAATAAAAAAAAAATATTAGACACGTAGGGCAAAACTTGGGTAATCGGTGATAGTTTTGTTTTTTAATTGTAAAATTCGATTCATTGATCAGATTATTTTTTAAATTTACTGTGATACAGTAGACAAAAGAAGCTTTGCTAACTTATATCTAAAAATGTGGCAAATACTATAATGATTGAAAAATATACATTTATCAAGTCAGTAGTAACTTGGTAATAAAACACATATTATCTATCACCGAATAGCTACATATCACGGATTAGCCAAGTTTTGCCCTATTTTTTGTTTTATAATTTTTATAAAAAAATAGATAAAACGCAGTAAATTTGGGGAGTGGGGGCTCGCTAAGTCACAACTAAGTATAAAATCTAGTAAGGTGTGACGTCATGCATGCCACATATTTAACTCAATGTATCGCCGTAATCTTTTGATTAGGTAAAATAATAAAAAATACGTGTCAAATATTTTTTAATAATCTACCTGATGGACACAAAAAGATTTGTCATCATCCCTATTGAAACCCTGTTCTTTCCGGACTTACTAAACATTTCCATTGTGTACGTATACGTGCATAAACTGCATCTTGGCTATTTATACCCCACACTTACCTTATCAAAGTCAGTTAGCCATTCGCGACTCGACTTACTGCGACTGAGGTCGGGCATTCACTGAGGTCGCCCAAGCCAATGAACTTGGAACATTTCCTATGCAGAATCACTTGGAACCAATTACCAAACATCGTCCCCTATAAATGTGAAGGGGTCTTTTTATTTGATGATCAATTGTGCAATTGTCTCTTATCGTTTAAAACCTTTTAGTTTAAAACGAGGCTAAATGATATCAGCCGCACAGGTCGATCGAAGGTTAAGCTACGCTTGCCGCGGTCAATTCGTGGATGGGTGACCATCCATTACTTATCGAGACCCTCCTTGCCTCGGAAAGCACGTTAAGCCGTTAGTCCCGGCTGTCATTCGTAGATATTTGACAGTCGTTATGATTCAGAAGCCTGAAAGTCTGACAACCAGTCTTACCAAGGAGTATCGTATTACCCAGTAACTGGGTTGTGGAGGGCAGATAGGCAGTCGCTCCATGTAAAATAATGGAATTCAGTGGCATCCAGTTAGACTGGAAGCCGACCCCTAATCATAAAACCAATCCTTTGATTTTAGCACATTTCCTCCACTATCTTCAATGAAGCAGATTATGTTTTTCCATGGATGGATAAATGGATACTTCCGTCTCATGTCATTCTAAATTCTTATGGTGGCTACAAACTGAAGATGACGTAAAGGCTCCCCCTTTCTGGTAGAACAATTTCCATTAAGTTTTCATATCGCGTCTGCCTGCGGGAGCCGTAATAGATCGCGCATGTTTCGTTTTTAATTCTAGTTTCTGTTGATTAGAGGTTTTTTTAGTTCGTAACCACCAGTTGGATATTTACGAAAATGTTATAAGAATTGAAAAAAAAATAACAATAAATCTAATTACTATTAGGTCCAATAACTAGTTAATTAGTGTTCTAAATGTTCTAAATCAGGCAGTTGTAAAACAATAAACAGAATCAGGGTCAAAAGCACATAATTGAATTTAAATTAAAACTATTTAACCCATGAACACGCAAGTGGACCTTATTGTTTCTGGCCGATTACCAATTATGAATAAGTTAAATTATTTTGAAATAAGATACTTTTGACTCTTATAAATACGGGCTGTCAGGCCAAATAAACCAGTCTACTTTCAATCTTCAAAAGAGTTTCTATTACATCCCAGTGACTACCGACGACCAGCTCAATGTCCTCCAAGAGGTAAATTACAACTGAACCACTCTTGAAAGTCTTTTTGATCGCTCCATACCTACCTAATAATTATTTATAACTTTGCTCTACAGATAAATCATGTTGACTGATAATAAAAACAAAACAAAATTCGAATCAAAACAAATTGTCTAATATCAACATTATTGAGAATAGGGAAAACAACATAATCTACAGTAATTAGGTTACATTCATGATAATTAACTGTGATCAAGCGAAAACAGTGCGAACGTCTGATGCCATTGCGCATTGTAATCAATGCGCAGACGTCATTCCTCGTCAGCGAGTGCGTAAACGATGTACCGTGTTGCCAGATATGGATATATTTAGCCCCCCTCTTTTAATAGAAGAACAAGAATATCATGTAAAAATTTGAGATAACGGGAAAATATTTTTTTTTTAGCCCGACTGCTGGGAGTTGGTTCTACTTTCGATTCCCAGGTCGGACAAAGTGGTTTTTCCATTAGGAATTTCTTAGTAGTAGCTCAGAGTCTAGTTTTGTGTCTTGTTATTCGCAACGGACCCCTTTATTACGTAGAACTATGGGACTTAAACATAACTGGCGAATTGTGGGTTTAATAAGCACCTTTTTTCTGTCATCCTGTCATCCAAGTAAGGTTGCCAAAAAGGTAGGCAAACCCTAGTTGAATGACAGAAAAATAGAAGAAAAATCACCCAGAAAGACGGCAAACTTGCACTGGTAACACAGAACTTTGACACTGACTAATTAATTGTGCCCGAGTACGGTGACCCAAACTAATTCATTTCTAGAACATTTTTTTTTTTCAATTAAAACGTACATTGTTGTTTTTGTTTCTTCCTATTCCGTTCGTGTGGAAATGAGGTCACTCTAATTTCTGGGACAAGCGGATTTTAGGCGAATTGGAACGTAGATCGGAAATGGACGTCTATGACCCTCTGGTCATAGACCATAGATCATAGATCTGGATATAGATAGATGGTGATGTTCTCTAACATGTTTTCGAAATATCATTGATTCGAACATGAAATGTGTTCCTTGAATTAATTGTTTATTATAGTAGAATGGCTTTCTGAACTTTCAAAGTTTCCTCGATTCGATTATATTATACCCAGAATCAGCGTCTGAAGGAAAAAAAAACTTTATTAAGTATTTTAATTTATTCTACCGTACATTAAACCTCTTACTGTAAAACCTCATTGCTATCCATGACAAAGTTTGGAGTTTCAATCCAAAGGTATACTTTCAGGGATTTCCATATTAAAATGGCATGAGAGTTCGTACTTAAACTTTTAAATAACCTTTCGTCGTTTTAATTAAATCTATTCAAAAGTATGCGGATGAAAATAATGAGTCTCAACAGGAATCAACTAAATGAAATCGTGCGATCTTACAGAAACAGTTAAAAGCATGTTTTTAGTTCAGAATATTCCCGTCCACACGTTATTCTATTAAGTCGTCTGTTATTGAAGAATATTAATAACTACAGGCTCTGAGGAACACCACGCGACCATAAATGGTACCTACGATACAGTCGGGTGACTATTATGTCATTGATTAATTTATATTTTGGTCTGAAGTGATCCACTTTGTCGACACTAAAATTATAGCGTCGAGCGCGTGTGGATGGCAGAAACCTTAAAAAAAACTAAGATTTAATGTAGAGATATTCAACCTTACCTAAATATTCTAACGGCCGAACCCAATATAAGTTGTATTAGTTGGTAAAACTCCTTGTAATAATGTTCATCTGGAACATTCTGCCTGCTGCAAGCATTTACATTTTTCCGACTTAAAGACTATAACTCCGGTGTGTTATCGATTACGTTCTGTGGTGCTATTCTGTAAAGATCTCACCGTGAAAATTTAGGTGAAGTGAGCGTGAGGTGAACTGTCATCCCACCTTACTCTACTAGGGATTGAGCTCACTTCAAACTCACTTCACCTAAGTGCTCACGGTGTGATGTTTACAGAATAGATCGGCTGGTAGGTAAACTTTGGCAGCGGTCGGCTTGTCTACCAATCTGTAACAAAAGAAGACACAATTAAAATATGGAAATCCACTATTTACTACAAGGCACAAGGTGGCTACCCTTTACATTAGCCGTTATATGAAGGGTAGTCCAAATTACTCGTGGATTCAATTTGGTGGGTGACGTAAACGTCCCTTCGTCGTTGCCGGTTATCGCGTGTTGCCATAACTGTCGCACGATTACTTTATTCTAAGAATAGCAGCAGGGGAAGACAATGAAAAAAAGACGGGAATGTTTTTTTTAGTTAGCTGTGAAGTTAGCATTTTTATATTGTATCATGCTTGTTGCATATCGGATGACATCTGAAAGGCTCGTTTGTTTTTATTTTTTTTTTTTAATTTGAGATAGGTTTGCTCTTGACTCTAGTCTAGGTCAGAGATGACAGAAACAAAGTCGACGATGGAGCGAGCTTACCCAGAAGAAGCCTGTTCACTCTCACTTTGAAGAGATCGGGGTTGTATGCGTTCGGAAACACAGACGCAGGCAGAGAGTTCCACTCCTTTGCTGTGCGCATCACAAAAGACATTTGGAAACGCTTAGTGCGAATTGGTGGAATAGCAGTTGCTATTCCAATACACGAAGATCTAGTTAGATAGGGATGGATAACCTGCGTGCGTCTAGATGTCCGATGGTCCGTTTGTAGTCATTATCAGAGATTTGATCTCCTCATTCAAAATACGTTATTACGACCTTAAACTACATTGCTGAGTCCAGTAACAACTTTTTAGCAAAGTAAGTACAAACTTAAACTTCGTGTATTGTTCTCTCTGAACACTAGAGCCTACACTTTGTATCACCACGGTGGCTTATAAGGAGTGCTCTCGCTAAAATATCACGACGCGGCCGGTATATGGGACACATCTCGCCCGAGGTGTGGGCGGAGATCGCTAGTGGGACCAGGCTTTAGGGTAATAATAGGACGTTTTGGGATACTAAAAAGTAGTGTATGACATCTGTTAATTATGTTTTTTTTTTTAAAAAAAAAACGTTGATTTATAATTATGACGACCAAACTATTCGGCCTCTTCTGAAATATATGTAAAATCGATGGAGTTTGACGCGATGGAGGGTTGAATAAATTTATACAAATAAATAAAATTGAAGTGTCTGTTTGTAATGTCACAATAACAACTTTTTACTAAAAGTATAAGAAAGTATATACAGTACTTATAAGAATAAAACAATTTTTAAAAATTTTCTCTGTTTGTCTGTCTGTTTGTTCCGGCTAATCTCCGAAACGGCTGGACGGATTTTGACGGGACTTTCACTGGCAGATAGCTGATGTTACGGCGGGTAACTTACGTTACTTTTATTTTACAAAAGTAATTAAGGTTCCGCGTAAAAAAAATAAAACTCATGAATCTGTGAACCAAAAGTCGGATTTGAAAAATATTTTTGTATTTGGTAGGCCAATTCTCGAGGAGAATTATAGGCTATATAACACCACGCTACTATCCTTATTATAGTACTAGCTGTGACCCGCGACTTCGTTCGCGTGGAAGTAGTAAGATACACAATATACAAAATAACAGTCATATTTAAATAAAACTCCCTCGTCCCCCGACCCGCCACGTTGCATCGCCCGCCCGCGCTATAACTTCGTTTTCGCTTAGTGTTCTTTCTGACATTTTTCTTTTTGCTCAGCTCCTATAGGTCGTAGCGTGATGTTAAATAGCCTATAACTATCCTCAAGAATTGGGCTATCAAATGCAAAAATAATTTTTCAAATCCGACTTTTGTTCACAATTTCATGGGTTTTAATTTTTTTTGCGCGGAACCCCTAATTAATTTTCTAAAATAAAAGTAGCTTAAATTACTCACCGTAACATCAGCTATCTGGCAGTGAAAGTCCCGTCAAAATCGGTCTAGCTGTTTCGGAGATTAGACGGAACAAACAGACAGACAGACAGACAAAAATGTTAAAAATTGATTTTTTTGCTATAGGTATCGTATAAATTTTCTTATGCATTTAGTAAAATATTGTTATTTTGACATTACAAACAGACACTTCAATTTTATTTATTTGTATAGATATTGTTTATCTTACGACTTCCAAGCGAACGAAGTCGCGGGGCACAGCTAGTTAAAAATAAAACAGGATTGAGAGTGGTTTTGGAAGGAAGATATCAGTCAAAGCTTATAATGATTTTTTTTTAAGTTACGAACGGTGAAAATGGTACAACACAACATTAACATTTTATCCATTATGCAATAACTTACTTATCAAAGATGAGCAAAGGTTGAAAGTCAAATTTATAAAAATAAATGTATGATAACTCATGTGTTTCATCTCCCTACGAGCCTCGCACTCGGTAGCTCGAGCGTTTACATTGAAAAGCTTTTCAACCTTGACCTGCAACTACAACACGATGTCTAGTGTAAAGGTCAACCACTTCACTTTTTGTTTGAATGCTCAGACATTAAGTAAAAGTAGAAATAAACATTAAGAATTTTAACCAGTATCAAATTAACCCGTAGTTGTGCACTACTGAACATGATAAATATAATTATGGTATGATATCGGGAATTATCAGCATCTTCAGCCTATAATTGTCCACTGCTGGTATTTCCACGAAAGATAAAATGAGAATTGGCAGTCCTATTTGGCAGGTAGGAGTTCGCTGCTCTCGAACTTGTTGACGTAAAATATGTAGTTTTTTTTAATACGGCCTTTACAGCTTCCACCCCTATTATCCAGTAGCTGGGATCTTTACAGGGATTCACGTTTCCATCCAAAACGTTTAATGATTCAATACACTTCGCAATATAAACTTGATTGACCGTTTCGATCCAAGCCATGACTGATACAGTAATTATTGGATCCATTAATGTGATACCCTCCAATATAAGGTGAGACAAAATGTCACAATAATGATAGTGATTATTGGTCTGTCACTCTTGTGGCGCGGACCGGTTTGTTATTTTATTCCAGGAACTAATCATTCTGATTCACGAGATTATGCAACGTGCAAACTACATCTCCGAAGTATTTGATTTAATTGGAATATGGAATTTATTTTCTTTCCCAACGAACCTTATCAAATTATTTTTTTTATTGTAATAATTTTAAATAATGTCCCATTTAAATTAATTCTAAAGCTTGTCACCCTACATAAGTGAGATGGGGCAAAGCTTTTGTGTGCCTGTTACGTGTCCCGTGCTTTTGTTCTTCCATTGGATATTCTTTTATCTTTTTTCTTTACTTTTATAAAAAAAAATATCCTTGAAATAACTGAAAAAGGAGAAATCTCGGAGATAAATAATTACTTAGAGAATGCTACAGATATGTAGGTAATGAAAGGAAAATGAAAGCCCTCATTTATTTGCTCAGACTTATGAAATGTCTGGCTTTATCATATTTTTTACGAGATGAAAATTATCTTTGTAAATTATTTTTAGTTCGTAATAAGAGTTTTTTCAAGTAAGTAATAATTGATTTGCTTTTATAGCGCAATTCATCCAAAGTTGATGAACTCAAAAATAAAAATTATGTACTTCTTAAGTCGGATATCAATGCGTTATGTTGTGATCAGTCAAGTCATAATCTGCAATTATAGACACAATTAATCTTTATCAAAAATAAAATCTAGATTTAGGCCTGCTTGCACAACATTTGGCTAAATACAATCATTGCGAAACATAATTTAAAACATCATAATTTTTTTCTGTGTACATAAATTGAATGACCAGAAATAAAATTATGTTTTATTAACTGACTTCAAAAAAGGATGAGTTCTCAGTTCATCGGAATCTTTTATTGTCTTTTATTTTTTTTATGTATGTTCCCCGATTACTCGAACTACTAGATAAAGACCACAGATGGCCATCGAAACTACTCAAAAATAAGTATTTCACGGGATACGATTCGGTTAATATGGTTGCTAAGCAATTTATGCTCGTCACAATGCATATGATGAAGTGGAGCTGATGGTAAAGTACGAGGCGAACTCTTCAACCATTAACGTCCCGCATCGGGAAAAGCAATGTTTTGTAAAAGGTAATGAGCAGTTGACATTTTTGTTATTTATTTGCTGAATGTACACTCTGTTACAGGCTAGGTCAACTTAAGAGCACATGACCCTGTTTAGGGCGCAGCAAGTATTACATAAGGTGTACTGGGGTAATTCCGACGGGAATTTTTACGAGATGTCTAGAGGTCTACATTTCGGTTAGTTATGTAAAGTAGTTTTATATTTACTGCCATTAATAAGCGACTTCGGTTAACTTAATGAAAAGATTTAACCAATGGATATATTAGATTCATAAATATGTAGTTGGATTCACTAGATAGAGCATTTTGAATTTTTGAATTATAATTTTTTGGTTTACGGGAAATTACGAACTATCTTGGGGTTATTCCGAAATTATTTAAACGTCGACTTTATTGTACTTTGACCAAAGGTTTACATTTCTTTTTCAATCGTATTTACCCCTTACACAAAATATCATGAGTTTTGTATTTCGGAATTACCCCAAGAAGAGAATTTTATGGATTTTCGGAATATACCCTTTTTTGGAATTACCCCAGTGCACCTTACAGTATTACATTTGACTTAGATAAATTACCAACGGACCTACCAAAAAGTGAAAAATTTAAAACTAAAAAAAAAATAACCAACTTCCAAAAAAAAACACCATAAAGTGAAAATTATTTTTAATTTCGGAAGTCCGTGGAAAAAAAATATAATACAGATCCAAAGACACCGCTGTCGTCGGAAACTGTTAGTTTTACAGTTCTGAAATTAATCAGTACCTACCTAAACCACTAATTTAAAAAGATCAAGTATTAGAAACTAGCTGCGTCCCGTAGTTTCACCCGCATAAGTCTCGATCCCGTGAGAATATCGGGATAAAAAGTATTTTATGTCCTAACCCAGGTCATGGTCTACCTCTGTAACAAATTTCATCCAAATCCGTTCAGCCGTTTTAGCGTGAAAGCTTAACAAACAAACTCATTTTCGCATTTATAATATTAGGATTGCTGGTAACTTTTCTTATTCCTCAAACCATTTTCACTTGCTTCGGATTCACACACGAGACACAAGTCTTACGTTGTTTGGCTATAATCGTTTCTTTGCGTTTTCCTTGTCTTTTCTCATTAAGGCACTGACAGACAAGTGACACTCCGCCGGCTGTTGTTGACTGTTGTTATGTTAATAACTGCCCGTAATCCTTTCTTTATTTGTCATTTGGTCCTTCCGGTGCGGTGTTTTGTGGAGAATTTTTTTTAGGATTTTTTTTTTTTATTAGGAATTGGCCCTGCTCTTGACCTCGAGGAAAGCGGTGGATGAGGTCTAAGATGGAACGAGCGTGCCCAGAAGATCACTCTTGCTTTGAAAGCAGACGGGTTATATGTGGAGGGAACACAAACACTGGCAAAGAGTTCCACATTTTGGCCGTACGCATAATAAATGTGGATGAGTAGCGCAGAGTACGACTGACATATTTTGAGTAGGCTATCGTACAGGTGAATAAATTTTACTCATCATCTTCCTGCCCATGTCCCATGTTACTTGGGGTCGGCGCAACACGTTTTCTCTTTCCATTTTCCCCTGTCAAAAGTCACGCTATCATCACTCCCTTCTCTTTTATATCATTCCTCACACAATCCATCCATCTTTTCTTTGGCCTTCCTCTCCCTCCCCATCCATCAACATTTATATTCATCACTCTTTTAGTCACATGCGTTTCCTCCCTCCTCTTCACATGGCCATACCAAGCCAAACGATTTTCTTTCAACTTTTCTGTCACTGTCGCCACTTTCAAACTTCCCCTTATAAGCTCATTTTATACTTTATCCAATTTCGTCACTCTACACATCCATCTCAACATTCTCATCTTCAATCTTTTTTCATCCGTCTTCTTCACGGCCCAGCATTCCGATCCATACAGTACGATAGGCCTTATCACGGACTTGTAAAATTTTCCCTTTAATTTGAGGGGCATCCGTGGGTCGCAAGTTGTTCCTGTGACCTGTCGCCATTTCATCCATCCTGAGTTGATCCGGTGTGCTACGTCTCGGTCTACTTCGCCATCCCCTTGGACAAACGACCCGAGGTACCGGAAGTCGGAGCAGCTCGGTACGGGCGTTCCGGCGAGAGATATGGGCACAGGACTGGAGAGACCGCCAAAATCACAATTTACTATATTCATATTATTCATGCGAAACCGGTTTAAATAAAGATGGAGCCGTACATACCTAAATTAAACACCTATATACTATAATTTTAGTTGTAGCGAAGTAGTCGGCATGTCCTTCTCGTATAGTGCCGATACTTACAAGAAAAAGGAATTTAAAAAATAAAAAAGATACGAAACAGACAAGTAAATAAATAAATAAATAAATAAATAAATAAAAATAAGTACGTACTAGGTTAACGAAAAAGAATAAAAAGCGGTCAAGTACGAGTCGGACTCGCTCACGAAGGTTAAATATTGTACAGTCAAGAGCACTAACATGTATAGCTGAGCAACTTTTAAAACTCATTTTCTCCTACTGTATTGATTGTAATTTTATGTTCTAACAAACATAGTATTTTGAAGCCCATACTATTATGAAAGAGGACTTATCTCAAAGTTCCAATCGTAATTCCACGAGAAAACCACTTTTGAATTGTACTAAGTGTATACTTATTAATGCTCGGGACTGTATTACCGTACAATATTTAACACATTAAAAAAAATAGTTAAAGGGGAAGCGCTAAGGTAGCCCGCGAAATTCAAATTTTCTAACGATTTTTGCAATTTGCAGCTCAGTATCTGGGTGTATGTTGATTAAAGTATGATTCGCGACCGTAACAAATATGTATTTACAGAATTATAATATTAGAATCAGTATACAATTCCTTAAGTTAGTATAATCCTGAAATGTTAAGATTTCATGAAATAGTCATTCAATAAAATTACTTGGTCTTAGAGAGTTGTATTGATGACTTCAATGATTATAATTCTGTAAATACATATTTGTTACGGTTGCGAATCATATTTTAATCAACATACAACTTAATACTGACCTGCAGATTGCAAAAAACGTAAGAAAATTTTAATTTCGCGGGCTATCCTGGCACTTTCACCTTAAACAATTAGGTATTAGTTCTTGTTTTAATTAAGAGTAGGTTATGCATTATAATGGTTATATAGTTAGACGTTTGTATGCATTGCCATTATTAAGATCGAGCAAAAAAAAAAAACAAAAAAAGCGAATGGGGAGAGTCCCTTTAATTTGTAACTTTTTTTATTTTTTATTGTTTGCGGTTATATCAGCCATACACACTGGGATAATTTCAAGTGTCTACCAATTACGGTTCAAAGGATACAGCCCTGTGACTTATGACAGACGGTCGGACAGCCGAACGTACGGACTCACAGCAGAGCTTTAGTAATAGGGTCCAGTTGGAACCAGGGTACGGAACCCTAAAAAGGTCAGTATTAGGTACATTGAAATAAACTCGACTACTAACACAAATATAGACAACAAAGTAAATATTCCACATTAAATCGTTATTGGTTTCCTAATAACATTACTAAAATTGATAACAATATGGCGTCTTGATAACGTGCCCTTGACTGGTTATCTGTACCTTGTTAATGTACTAATAAATATTTAATCTCAAAATTATTAATTGACGCATTAATTAACGAAACGTGTTTGTTATGTTTTAATTAACGAAACATTTTAAATGGAAGAATTTGGTAACTGGATGATAGGTATGGGGTAAATTAACGGGTGGATGCTACGCTCTGAATTGAGTGTTATGGCTCAACTTGGGGAGGCTTATCTCCAACATATATGCTGGAAGTCGCCAACCCGTCTTGAGCAAGCGGCGAGCAATGTTCCTGCCTTCTCTGTAGGGGAAGAGGCATTTGCACTGCAGTGGGACAATATTAGGGCGCAGCCTTCATACAACCCGATTCCTATCGGCTTCCCTTCAGAACAACCACTCTTCTTAATGTCTACTATTGCCAAATAATATGGTGCAACTGTGTGTGTAACTGTGTATCAACATCACATAACATAATTATATTTAATACCAGTTAAATACATCATAAGATTAAAATTGTCTGAGTTTATGAGAACTGAACAATTTTTTCTTCGGCTTCCCTCTAATAATAATTGTAGCTGCGCCACTGCAATAATAAGTCTTGTAACATTACGATTTAGCCGGAGGGCTAAATTGTAAGTCACTTCTAAAAGAGTGTCTTGTGATTTCATATCTGAAAATACAGGTAAGTAGCAAGAATTATTGAACATAACCAGCCCATTAACTGCAAAATATAGAAATAAATTAGGATGCGGATTCTGTGAAGCGAAATACCACAGTCTGTGAAAGAGTAATTTTATTGATTGTTATAGATTTCATATTTTATTTGCAATTTTATTATCTTTGATTTGATTTGAAGCAGCTATTAGAATTTAAAATATTCTTGACATAATGTTACCAACAACCTACGTTGTAGGAAATCATAGGTATGATCGAAAATTCTGACAGCCAAACTGACGTCATGGTATCGATATGCTATGCGTGAAGGTCAACATTGAATGACAGTCGCTTCCAATACAAATATATTGTGATATTCTGTGACATTCGTTTATACTTGAAGATAAAACTTAAGAAGTTGCATTCTGAAAGTAGGCATTGTCGGAATTAACTGTCAAATATTTCGTTGTTTTGATTATAATTATGAAATATCACTCTGTAGTGCACTAGACTAAACTTTCTATTACGTATTGCAATAATAACTACAACCAGTTAGGTTGCGCAGTTTTAAGTGCATTTGGAAACTTTCCAAACGCTTTTTTACACCTAATAAATATTGCATTATTGCGATATTAATTATGTTATTATCATTATTTTATTATTGCTTAATCAATATTTTGAAATTATTTGAATATTTTGTTAAGTACCTGGTACTTGTTGATAAGCCTACACTGTCCTCCCATGCTTAATAACACTGTATTTTGAAAACATTGTAAAAGCAAATTATTTTTAAAACAGTAACCGTGGAGTTTTTTACCGGTTCTTCTCCATAGGACACGACCAATTGAAACCGTGCACCTAGCTTCTGACGTTTCATAAGTGCCCATGTAGGCTTATGTGAAATAAAATATTTTGAATTTGAATTGAGACGATCTTCGCAGGGTGGCTGGTAGCAGATGGATGAGAAATGCCGAAAATTGAGTTGAATGGCGAGCAATAGGAGAGGCCTTTGTCCAGCAGTGGACTGCTCTATGCAGAAGATGATGATGATTTTGTAGTAATGAAATATTGATCAAAACTGCGATGTATTTGACAGCTATAAGTCACGTTGTCAACTTTCAGAGCGAGTTAATTGCACTTACTTGACTTCTAAGGGCGATAATACACATGCCTGTAGCTGGTACAAAACTATGCAAGTAGCTGGCATGCCATTGTGACATTGGCCAATCACAAGTTGTTTTGCATACGGCATGCCAGCTACTTGCATAGTTTTGTACTAGCTACAGGCATTATGTGTATTTTCGCCCTTATAGATGAGACAAGGCTTCTAATTCAAAACCTCTGCAAGCTCAAAGAACTTAAATAAAGAATTAATCCAAACACAAAAGAGTTTTTACAAAAGGCCTTCAAAAGAATTCCCCTAATTCAGTTAACGGCGCACCGAGCTTTTTAGACACACAAACACGTTTTTATAACCTTTGTTTGAAATAGTAAACAAATAAATTAAAATCTGGGGAAATATATTGGTATTATTGGGGATATAGAGTATACAGGATGGAAACGGTTTGAAAAGGTGGCTCGATAGAATAAATTCGCAAAGTTCGAGTTCGATTTTCGAGTAACTTTTTCCTCTATTTCCCTACTTTTTTATATATAGGTAAGTGATTGGATATTATGATTAATTTACTAAAATAAAGTTTATAGATGACTGGAGTGGTAATACACGAGTTTTTTTTATTTAAGAGTAATAAAAGTAACGAAAAACATTGAAAATGTGCAAAAGTGTGGTTATTTTCTTTACTCTTTCCACGTAAAGAAAAAGACAGAGACAAAGGCAAACGCTCGGTGCGCTCTTAAGACTAGAATTAATAGTTCAATCTCGTAGTCAAGGTAACGATCGATGTTGAAATCTCAGTTCAATCTGCGGCACGAGTCTAGACAATCGAATCAGACTGTACTTTAATAAATCCCTGTTGATTTATTCTGAAAGCCATAGAGTTATTTCTTTGTTAAATTATCTATTTGATTTTCTTTGATATTGTTAAAAGAAAATTAATGAAAGGAGGTGCTTTAGTTATAAGTACAATATAAAATGCAATAAGTAAAAGAGAATGGTCACGCCACAATGGTCACCATTGGTAAACGAATTGGCGATCTATTTTTACCCGTAATTTTACCCTTTTTATACACCAGTGCAGTACTTAGTAGAAGGACTCATAATGCATATTTACAGATAATGCATCAGAACATAATTTCTTAACAATATAATAATATTAATACAAGTAAGTGTGTCAATACTTGATGTGTTGAACACGCGTGTCATTCGTGGCGAGTGTAAAGATCACACATTATCGCATGTAGCTACTGTTGCTAAGTCTCTCTGCCTACATATCTGAATTGACATGTTAAGGGAAGTAAACTAGTCTTCTCTTCCGGATTTCTATCAAGTTAGGACAAGTTAGGATTTATTTCATTGATGCAAGTCAAGAGAGAATCAAGCTCGTCCTGCCATCTTCGCCTTATGGTCTACGGCGAAGATGGCTGGACGAGCTTGACTCCTGTCGAAAAGACTGGCCCATATTAGCAGAAATCAGAAGTGTGTGGAAATGGAAAAGGGAGGCTTTTGCCCAGCAGCGGGACAATACAGGCTAGACAGACAGAAATACATGTATGTCCTATAATTTCGATGACATGTGACATCTACCAACCCGCACTGGGTCCGCGTGATGGATTACGGCGCACTCCCTGTTACGGAGAGGAGACATGTGTCCCAGCAGTAGGAACGTTATAGGCTGATTCGGCTTACACACCCTTGCGCCATCCTCTGTTTCTAGTACGGCGGGCTGTGCTGGGGCGGCTGCTGCAGGTGCGGAAAACCTCAAAAGGCTTTTTAAGAGTTATATGTTCGAGCCGTTTGGGGTTGAAACACTAGGGCCATGGCGTTCGAGTGCCCAGTTGGTTTTTCGAGACATCGCCAAGCGATTGGTGGACTGTTCACGTGACCAAAGGGCTGGCCTATTCTTTGGCCAAAGAATCAGCATCGCCATACAACGTGGTAATGCTGTCAGCCTTTTGGGCCCTTTTCCTGTTGACAGCGATGCGGACGAATTTTTTGATGCCCTATATTCACTCTTTTTTATATATTATTATTATTATTTTAAGTCTGTTAGCTTATTGCTTATATACGAGGTAATTATTATATTCCGAAATAAAGAACCCCTTTTTTGCTTAGATAGAAAGAAGTAAATAATTTAATCGCACGTATACTTGTAGATACATTGAACTGTTGAGTTTGAAAAGAACATAAATTAAAAACTTTTGAGAACATGTCTATTGGAAGTTTGGAGATTTATTTAAGGTGACCTACTCCGCCATACTTATTTTGTAATTAGATTAGCGGGTAGATGTTGCTGTTATTGGGGCTAACATGACCTTACCTTCAGGCAACTTATTATAGGCCCTTGTAATATTGACTTGGCCAGGCGTATCTACTTTCTTAGTAACCAGGTCAGTTCTACTTATAATCTTAATTGGCTATATTAAAGGTCTACACGGTATCGTTAATACGAGTACCTACAATACCAATTTACTTATTCTGTGGCACCGTCAAGACAAATGCGTGGTTAACCCAAACGTGTCCTACTAACATTCACAGTCTAACAATAAACACGGTTTACGTCCAGTAGGACCATCTTCACTTAATGGTAGGCCTTAAGATGCTCGTTAAAATAATTTATGCTGTGTCATAAAGTTTATAGCAGTGGATATGAGATTGATGTAAACTGTTTAAATAAACGTGTGTTTGTCTTTGTCATGTTTCGTAGGGATGGGACACGTGATTGATGTGGTATTTAACTGATACCAAAAATGTTGGTACTTACTAATCAAAATGAAAGGCATTGCATTGTAAGTGTGATATACAATTACCCTTGTAAGTGTGATATACAATTACCTCGCTGGAGCCTACAAAGTTCTTAATACATTTGAGATGACAGGCAACAACATAAGTAAGCGTCTTTGTCTTATTTTATGGAACAAATAGAAAACAATATTATTCTGAATGAGTTTCTAGTACGTTGGTTCTGATGGGAATATAATTACTAACGATTTGGTACCGTGGAAATAAAGTCTTGATCTTTCGTAAACGCTTATAAACAGTAGGTATTACAACATTTAGAATAAAAAAAAAAACATCCACGTAATATTTGAAACGTTTACCTAGTTTATCTTTCTGGTAATGACAGTTTGATATCAGTGTCAAAAAAAAAATGTAGGTACGAAATATTATTTTTTTCTAAGTTATTTGTATTCTGTTGCCAAGGGCGGACACAGGATTTATTTCTAGGAGGGCGCACTTTGGCCAGGATAGGATAGATTTTCTTTGAATCATACATACAGAAATAAGTGTTACTTTGTCGAAATATATAGTAAAGTTTGAGAATTAAGAGGACCTGTACCCTAATTGCGTAACACACTATCAATCATAATCTGAATAATTTTGAAGCATATTGCTAATCTATTGCCTCATATGTTCGAAAAATTTGTCTGCTCAACAACGTAAATAACGCAATGAATGTTTTATTTATTTAGGTATTTATCCTATTCTATTTATACATTTACAACTGTCATAACAGGATTAACCTAATGCGACAGTGTGGTATTTATATACTTCCTACTTACAATATTAAATTAACCTAATAAGTACCTTCTAGTATATTATACTACCTAATCTAAATTATATAAATCTTATACATAGCATAGAACAACTATTAGATAACTTATTAATTAACATTTAATACTTAAGGGGGAAGCGCCAGGTAGCCCGCGAAATTCAAACTTTCTTATGTTTTTTGCAATTTTCTAGTCAGTATTATGTTGTATGCTGACTCGTTGGTCTAGTGGTCGCAAGGGCTACTGCTGAGCATGAGGTCCTGGGTTCGATTCCCAGGTCGGGAAAAGTGTTATTGGGTTTTTCTATCTGGAATTTCTCAGTAGTAGCCCGGAGTCTGGATTTGTGCCCGATTGATGGCAATAGGCTCGGCCTCTATTACATGGGACTTAAATATAACTGGCGAAATGTGGGTGTACTATAGGTACACCTCTGCCTAACTCTCTTGTTTGAAACGATATACTTCCAGATTGGTTCCATATAAATTTGGTCAAGTTTTGTTGAGTAGTTTTTCAGCTAGCTTCAGTAATACGTATTTTTCCACTTAGTGTCTATTAATGATCTTATAATAATTTCCTGTCACTGTTATTTACAATGCAGTTAGTGGTACACGATTTTGTGTCTGAAGTAGGTACTCGTACCTTAACTAAAAAGTGAAAAATAAAAACTTTTTTGTAAAAAAAACAACCGACTTCCAAAAAAAAAAATACAAAGTGAAAAATAACTTTAATTTCGGAAGTCGGTGGCAAAAAACTAAAATACAGATCCAAAGGTATTGTTCCGAAATTAAAGTTATTTTTCACTTTGTAGTGTTTTTTTTGGAAGTCAGTTGTTTTAGCTTTACTTGTTATCCTGAAATCCTCTCAGCAGCAAACATGTGCCTTGCAGGTGCATTGTTGGCTTAGCACACCCCCGCCCGGGCTTGACTACGAACTGGGGCTGTATTATGATTTTATGAAGTATTAATGCCATCATGATTCCAGTCCGAAAAAGGGATGGTGTTATCAGTCATGTATAGCTAGGTCTCTCTCGCACACTGGAATCATGATGGCATAAGAACGACATAATATGGCAACTGACCGCATCACGTCGCAGTTTATTATTTACGCCACTCCCATTCAGACTATCCTTCTTTATAGTGCTGTGAAGAGATGCCTTCTTCCGACGGCGTAAGGAGGGGAAAGATCGCTCGGTGCAGCTGGTTGTCACAGAAAACGTGCACGGACGAAACGAATGTTATTAAAGTGTTATCGTAGATAATAATCTCCTATAGGACCTAGACAAATGGCATTCGGTTCGGAGCGATTCTGTTTCTACAATCGCTATCGCTTCAACGATAACCTATTCATTGACATAAGGTCACGTGACACTTCGACAGCTTATTTCAACCCCATACATTTTTGACTTTGGAGCGATTGTAGAAAAAGAATCGCTCCAAAGGGAATGCCATTTGTCTAGGCCCTCTGTTTCTTTATTTAAAAACCATTTGCCCCCCCTCCCTGGATCCCCCTTGTCGGTTGCTAAGCAGTATTAACCGCACACTCGTACCTACGTGCTTACAAGTAATTCACTTGCTTCTACTCAACTTTTATTTGTACGTTACGTTATATTGAAATATTCTATTAGGTTTTCGTGCCTAGATCGACACGAAGGCAACATGATATGAGACCAAGAGACTAAAATAGATACGGTTACCTTTCGTCTGAAAGGCAATGTTTCCAATATTGATGGAACTGAAAATGTATGTAGATATAGGCACTGTAGAGTGTAGACTTCAATGTTAACCTGTTGTTGTTTTTTCTAGAAGACAGAATAAAACGTATCAGCGGCGAGGTGTCATTTTTTGTAAGAGAGAAGCCGATGCAGTCAGGTTTTACTTTATTGGCAATAGTAGACACTATTGACTATCCATTGACCATTTTCCAATAACAGTACAGTTGCTGATGAGAACCTACGAAGGTAAGCCGGAAGGAATCGTGTTATATGGTGCTTTCGCCACTGATAAGTATGATGTTATCATCTATACTTTATACATACAAATAAATAAAATTGAAGTGTTTGTTTGTAATGTCAAAATAACAGCTTTTTACTAAATGCATATGAAAGTATACCTATATACGGTACTTATAACAATAAATCAATTTTAAAATTTTTGTTTGTCTGTCTATCGGTCTGGCCATCTGTCTGTTTGTTCCGACTGATCTCCGAAACGGCTGAACCGATTTTGACATTACTTTCACTGTTAGATAACTGATGTTCTAAGGAATAACTTATGGTACTTTTATTTTAGAATGAAGTCGGTTAAAAAGAATTAGGGTTCAACGCACAAAAATTAAAACACATGAAATTGTAAAAAAAAATCGATCCAAATAGAGACAGCGTGTATTGACATACACGCTGGCGAAGCCACGGGCAAAAGCTAGTATGTTATAAGAAAAAAATAAAAGTTTGCATGTTCGCACATTACAATTATTTCCTTCGCCTTAAGGCGACGTTAACCGACTTTTGATAATTTTAAACTGAAGAATGTGTTAATGATTACGAAAAATTTTATGTTAAATTAGAGCATTTTTTTAATAACTTAATATGTAAATATTCTAGATTATGTTTATATTACATAGTATAATTAATTTGTAAAGTTATATCTATGCAGATAAAAAACTGAGAATTGCGCTATTGCGCAATTCTCAGTTGAAAATGGTGAGTTTCACAAAAATACGTTCAATAAATTATTATTAATTGAACGTATTATTGTGTAACTCACCATTTTAAAGGTAATTTAATTATTTGTCGTCATGTTTTAATATAATACCTTTTGTTTTACGCATTATATTATAAATTAATAATGTGTCTAATTTGAGGCAGCGCTCCTTGATGGGCGAGTCCTATTACTGAGCGTACGTACGACGCGTTGCGCGAGCTCAGCACAGAACACGAGAGCCATGCACTCAAGGCCGTTGGCATATATCTACGTCTTAAACGAATTGTAAACATTTGATTGCATCACTAATATTATATCTATCCATAAAGTTTAATGAATGTGTTAATATCTTCTGACACAGAATTTCATGAATAATTAATTTATTACTCTGTCTTGGTATCTGTTAGATCAGAATGATATTATGCCCTCTGCTTCCCTCTCCTG
Source organism: Fissipunctia ypsillon (assembly GCA_947568875.1). Classification (NCBI taxonomy): domain Eukaryota; kingdom Metazoa; phylum Arthropoda; class Insecta; order Lepidoptera; family Noctuidae; genus Fissipunctia; species Fissipunctia ypsillon. The sequence continues at coordinate 5,631,874 of OX387643.1, forward strand.
TTGCCCTCGGCTTCGCCCGCGTGATTGTCCATACTTCCCTATTTGAATTGGATTTTGTTCACAATTTCATGGGTTTTGATTTATTTGCGCGGAAGCCTAATACTTTTTCTTTTTATAAAATATAATTAGTCTAAATTACTCCTTATAATATCAACTATCTGCAAGTGAAAGTCGCATGAAAATAGGTCCAGCCGTTTTGGAGTTTAGCCGGAACAAACAAACAGACAGACATAAATTGTTTTTTTGGTATAAGTAGGTACCGTATATACTTTCACATGCATTTAGTAAATAGCTGTTATTTTGACATTACAAACAGACACTTACGGTACGGTTTCGTATTAAACCAATATACCTATATTATAAAATAAAGTGTACAATGTGCTTGCCGCTAAAACTCAGAAATGAGTCCCGGTACGATCAAGGGAGTTATAAATGTTGTGGTAGCCCTCTCATCTCCCATCCATGAAGAAGGTTCCCGTTTTTACCTGAAGGGTGTGCTTTTGAAGATATAAGGGCTGGAAGTTTCGCCCTCTATAAATTTCTAGAACAGTCCAGAACATTCGAGAGTATTCGATAGTATTCCAGAACACTCGATTGTTGTGAAATATTCTGGAACAACTCCCTGAGCGAAGCCGGGTACCCCACCTAGTATTCCATAAACTGAAAATAAGGAAACTTTATTACGATTCAGTCATTGTCCCGTACAAAGCAATTCATTTCAAAATTTCCCCAAATCCAATACAATACGCACGTGGCATATGAAATACGTTATTAATTAACAAGACCAAAGTTATTTGATGTCAAGGCTTTTCACCATTTTCCATTAGTTCCGAGTAACCTTCCAACAAGGCGTATTTCACCAGCAAGGGCACCACAAACTATTACTTTTGACCTTAAATTATTGTTACAAATCTTGTTTTCGTACCTACCAAAGATTACTTTACGATTTATTGATATACAGCGGAGAAAGTATTGCCTACCGAAATAACTCTCAAAAAGTCGAATGGAACTTATTTGACTACATTTCTGCCTAAGGTCTTTAGGCCAATTCAAAGTTTCTTTTGCAAATAAAAAATTACGATGTTCGATTATGAAGATCAGTGAACCGATAAATCATCTATTTCTGTATAAAAGGGACCGATATTTCACGATCGCAATGACACATTTTCCAACAAAAGTGGAAGCACAATGAGTAGGGTTTTCTTAAACCGATCCACATTGTTGGTAGGTACCACAATCGATCTGTTACGTCGTCTCTGCAAGACGTGATGGGAGATCGAATTTTTACAAAGCTCAGTTTGGAGATGCTTGGAGTTTCTTTGATGGATAATATCAAGAATGAAGTTATCCGGAAAAGAACCGGAGTAAACTGAAGCGTATCGGCAAGCGTAGTGTGGGACGCCCCCCGGCTAGATGGACCAACGACCTTAAGAAGGTGGCTGGGACAGACTGGCTGCGGAAGGCGGAGGACAGGGTGTTGTGGCGCAGCCTGGGAGAGGCCTATGTCCAGCAGTGGACTGCGATAGGCTGAGTGACAGTAGGTATTCCTTTATGTTTTTTAATATCCAAAATGATTGTGTGAATGTTTGTGTTGTGATTGTTGATTCATATCCAAATTAATCTCTAAAAATGTTTAAGGAAAAAAATGTGAGGAGACCGGTGTGACCTAGCCTAGAGCCAAAAAATAATACATTTGACCTTCACCATCCTCTATTGGGTTCGCTTGGTGGAATAGCTTGCTTCCTTTCATTTATAGGAGGCCTGAGTCCCAGCGGTGAGAACATTACGGGATGATTAAATATACATTGCACATCCTAGTCTAAATAATGATTCTTTTATAAATATAATACACCCATAATATCACGCCTGTATTCCCCGAAAGGTTAGGCAGAGGTGTAGGTACCGCGTATAGTACACCCACATTTCGCTAGTTATGTTTAAGTCCCATGTAACCGGGCACAAATCCAGACTCCGGGCTGCTACTGAAAAACTCTAGATGGAAAAACCCAATAACACTTTGCCCGACACGGGAACCCAGGACCCCATGCTCAGCAATAGCGCTTGCGACCACTAGACCAACGACAACGAGGCAGTCAGGGGTGTTAAGGTATAAACATAATAATTCATGCTTAAGCAAGGTGTTAAAAGCCTTCGTTTTAATTAAGCATCATAAGTGTGGTTGTTTGAAGTTAAACAAAAAATATTTAATTAAGTACTCATTTTGTCCTTGTAATTAACTAATAATTATGTGTGAAACAAAGTAGGTTGTTTGTTTTGAAATAGAATGTCTATTGTGTAGATTGCATTACTAATTATAGAGAATTACGTAAGTACCTAAACGATATTTAAAGCAAAACTAAAAATACAAATGTTTAAAATTCCATGCTTGATAATAATTTTTATAATTAGCCAGTGGAGAAGAATCCTATTATTCTATTTAGGGCTGATTTTTCAATCGTCAGATAACTTTTATCTGGGGAATATGTTTGACGTTTTGACAGCTTTTGTATGCAAAATGTGTCAAACCGCCATATTTATTCCTCAGGTAAAAGTTATCTGACGATTGTAAATATCATGAATGTGAAAGTTCGTATGCTTGGATGCTTGTTACTCAAACACACAAAAACAACTGAATGGATTTGGATGAAATTTGGTACACAGATAGTTTATGGAACATGGAATACTTTTTTACCTGGTAATACGTTTCCGTGGGATAATTTCCGACATCCACGCGGGCGAAGCCGCTAGTGCGGAAATAAGGAAGGCAGTGATACAGAAACTAAATTATCAACAGTATAAACATGTGCTATGCACCTTTGACTAGTAGGTATTATTACGTACAGACGCCAGCACACCAAGCTACCCGAAACTGTCAAATTTTCCCAATCAACCTTGAGCCTAATGCGTTAGCGATAAAGTTGAAAAACTATTAAAGAAATTTGACAGATTGTAATAGCTTGATGTGAATCTGTACAACTGCACTCTAATTGCGTAACATACTATCAATCGTAATCTGTATGATTTTGAAGCAAATTGCTAATCCACTGCTTCATATGTTCGAAAAATTTGTCTGTTCAACAACGTAAATAACGCAATGCATGTTGTTGAACTGTCAAAATGAAACCGATTCCTACTGTAATTGTGTTACGCAATTAGGTTGTAGCTTAAATTGATTCTAAAAACATATAAAAGGTCGGTTTTTTACCAAAGTTTTCTTATACCACAAATAAGAGTAAGATCAGGCAGTCGATCTCCAAGAGTGTCACAAAGGGTAACTTAGACATTTATCACGAGAATGGGCAATAGAATTCACCTGTGTGAGCACTTTTAACAATTTACTGCCCAATACTAAAAACGTCACGACAAACATTACTCTTTAACCGACTTCATTTAGTCCTAGTCGGTGGTGTTCTATTTAAAAAAAAAAATGCCCAAGTGCAAGTCGGACTCTAACACGAAGGGTTCCGTTCCACCGTACAATATGTAACACTATGTGTTTTACTTTAGTAAAAAACAAACACGTTTCTTGTATGGCGACTCACTTTAATATTTAACTTTATTGTATTTTTGTTATTTGTTTTTATAGCAGCAATAGAAATACTTACACAATATTAATCTGAAAATTTCAAGTGTCTGCCTATTACGGTTCATGAGGTACAGCCCGCTGACAGACATACGGAAGGACGGACGGACAGCGGAGGCTTAATAATAGAGTTTCATTTGGCACCCTTCGGATACGGATACCTTTTTTTTTGGATGGGAGATCATCAAATGACTTCTCCCGCTCTAGGCGGAGCGGTAGGGCGTATCAGACTTTTACTGACTAAAACCCACCCGTGTTCCTTCTGTTGCCTGTGCCGGGGCCACGGTAACTCTTTCGAACATCCCGCAACCCTAGCTGGCATCGGCCCTAGCGGACCCCGTCAATAGGGCTGACATATTATCTTTGAGGCGAGCGTGGGACACAACGCGCTGTCGACCGGATACGGAACCCTAAAAAACCAGCGCTAATTTCAACTGTTGAATACAGGCCTGCACCCTAATTGCGTAACACACTATGTGCACACTATCAATCACAATCTCAATTATTTTGAAGCAAATTGCTAATCCATTGCTTCATATATTCAAAAAATTTGTCTGCTCAACAACGTAAATAGAGCAATGAATGTGGTTGAACTGTCAAAATGAAACCGATTCCTACTGTGAGTGTGTTACGTAATTGCCCCGCTGGCCTTTTTGATGAGTAGGACACCTAAGCAAAAACAAAAGTTCCATATTTGATAGATTCTCATTAATGTTGCATGCCTTGAAAAAACCTTACTCTGTTTTTGGTATCGGCGCCAAGAGTGTACGTTTCGTCATCATAAATCTAATTTGCAAGCAAGAAAGGAGTGATGACTTGTTAAGTTATTAATAGCTGCAAGGCGATGGATGTTTATAATACTAAAACGTATAATTAGAATTTGTGTAACACGAAACACGAAATACATTTAAAACGCAAGCTACTCTGGGAACGAAGCTAAGTAGATTACGTTTAGCTTCGCTCATGTAGCTACCGCGTGTTTGCATATGTATTTCTGTTCTTAAGGCTCGTACAGACAGGCGCCACGCGATATCGGTAGAACAATTTCAATTTGAAGTTTTCATAGAAATTGTTCTACAGTTTCGCGTCGAGCTGTCGCGTCGCGCCAGTCAGTATGAGCCCTTAGTTCGTGACGCAAACACCCGGTAGCTACATGAGCGGAACTAAACGAACTTAGCTTCGTTCCCAGAGCGGCCTACGCTTTACGTTGAGAACTTGTGTTGCAATCTGTATTTTTGGTGAGCACAAATACATTGCAAATTGTTTCATAGATTAAGAACCGGAGTAACCGACATAACCTGCAGAGTAAGCAAACTTTAGTGGCTGTGGGCTGGCCATGTTTGTCGAAGGACCGATGGCCGGTGGAGCAGACGAGTCCTGGAGTGGAGACCACGTATTGGCAAGCGTAGTGTGGGACGCCCCCCAGCTAGATGGACTGACGACCTTAAGAAGGTGGCTGGGACAGACTGGATGCGGAAGGCGGAGGACAGAGTGTTGTGGTGCAACCTGGGAGAGGCCTATGTCCAGCAGTGGACTGCGATAAGCTGAGTTGATTGATTGACTGATCATAGATTAAGAGAAGTGGAGAAGATTAATCTGTGAAGCAGATGCTGACATTAGTAGGTCAAGATTACGCTGGGAAAAACTTGTTTAATTGCTTGCTTTATGTAGTTTTAGTAGATGAGTAACTAATATTGATTCAGTCAATATTTTTTACAAGTTTCGCAATTGCTTTCGTTACCTTTTTTATCAATATAAAATCTCTCAAAAACTATAGTACGAGCATCCCTCAAATTATTTAAGTATTGGTATCGGTATCAATTAAACTGCGTTCCAAGCGATTGCACATCACTAACGACAAGGTCTGAGTGCAATAGAATTGTTAATTTGTCGAGCCCAGGCGACAGTCGGGCGCACGAAGTCACGCACTTACTGTGTACTAGCTATGTTTTGTAACTAAGGCCCGGACTCCACCAAAGCAGAGGAGAGGAGATGTGTTGGAAACAACCAATAGGATTTCGTTATTTACATATATCGTCTCCGCTAAGCTTCAGTGGATACGGTTGAGCAGAGAGGAGAGGACATGTCTCATATTTGCTTAGCGCGAACAAAACAGAGAGTATGCTATGAGACGAGAGGAGATGTAGCGAACGGCACCGCTAGATCCCCCGCGTCGCACAACCCGCCTCCCCGCACTAGCCAGTACACATCTCCGCTCCGGTCGAACCAGTACGCATCTCCGCACAGCTTCGGTAGATCCACCCTAGCTGTTGAGCATCTCTTCTCGTCTCTGCTTCGCACATCTCCGCTTTGGTGGAATCCGGGTCTTACTACAGGCAAACCTATGACTATGTATGAACGCTTATAGACAAACGAAATAAACTAGTTTTTTAATTGAATTTCAACGTTGCATGGTTGAATAAACAAAATAAAAGACAATCACTTCCCAGGTGCTTTAAAATCAATATACGAGGGGCTCGTCATTAAATAATAACAGCCGCATGGGTCAATCTTCAGGGTTAAACAACGCTTGCCGAGGTCGGTCCGTGGATGGTTGACCATCCATTATATACCGAGACCCCTCCGTGCTTGGCTGTCATTCGTAGGTCTTTGACAGTCGTTGCTGGTAGTCAGGAGCATGAAAGTCTGACAATCAGTAAGTCTGACCAAGGGGTATTGTGTTACCCAGTAACTGGGTCAGATAGGCACAGGCAGTCGCTCCATGTATATTAGTATTCAGCCGCGTGCGGTTAGGCTGGAAGCTGACCCCAACATAGTTGGGAAAAGGCAGGCAGCTGATGATTACGGTTAAAGATATTTATTTTCTCAAAAAAATTACGATATCACTTATAGAGAAAACATAAATAGGTTAAAGCAAAATTATATGTGCCACCAAACGTAGCTTAACCGAGAAAACCTCACCGTCTCCGAAACGGAGACGTTATGGTCGCCGCCATTGTCGCCCTACCGCCAAGCCCCGCTGTCACAGAATCGCTTACAGTGCCTCACGCGGTTCAGGTCTCTATATTTACTCCTAAATAAAGGCTAATATCGTCTGTGTGTCAGTTTTACGCTATGGCCGGGAAGAAAATAGCTCGTCAACTAAATCATCCCAAACCAAAAATATCCGTAAATATCCTTAGGCATTTTTTTGTGCGCACAGTCACAATCATGCCGCGCCGTCGGAGTTCGCCGAGGCGCGGGCGCGTTGTTGATGTCATCCGGGTCCCTATAAAATATTGATACATATAACACGTATCTTAAAGATCTCGTGGAGCTCGTGGCTAAGTAATAACAGCCGCATGGGTCGATCCATCAAGTTAAGCTGCGCTTGCCGGGGTTGGTCCGTGGATGGGTGACCATCTTTACATACCGAGACTCCTCCGTGCCTCGGAAAGCACGTTAAGCCGTTGGTCCCGGCTGTCATTCGTGGATCTTTGACAGTCGTTACGGGTCGTCAGAAGCCCGAAAGTCTGACAACCTGTCTTACCAAGGGGTATCGTATTACCCAGTAACTGGGTTGTGGAGGTCAGATAGGCAGTCGCTCCATGTAAAATACTGGTATTCAGCTGCATCCGGTTAGACTGGAAGCCGACCCCAATATAGTTGGGAAAAGGCTCGGCAGATGATGATAACACGTATCTTAAAACTCTCTGTCTCTCTCTTCCTGGCTATGTATCCCACATAGTGCTGGGTGGGGTCAGCCTTCCTGGTCTTTCTCTTCCACTTCGCTCTTTCCTCGACATCGTCTTCGGATAACTGACACTCTTTTATGACCTTTAGCACTACAGCATTCCACCTTGCTTTGGGTCTGCCTCTGGGTCTTGGACTGGGAATGGAAAATTGTAGCTCCAAGTTCCCTACGTATTCAGGTGGCCTCCTTTTCACGTGACCATACCACCGCAGCCTACTCTCTTGCATCTAGTCGGCGATATCGCACACGCCCAGGTATCTTAAAACTAACATTATAATAAAATAACACTTTGACAAAACAAATCAGAAGTAGGTAGGATTCCCCACGCCACCGTGTTTTATAAGACACAGTAACGTAAGATAGTAAAATCCTCACCTTGTTGAATAGCTAACTTTAAAAACCAACACTTGGCTAAATAGGTTATACATGGTTAGTTTTCAATAACCGGCCAAATTTTCACAGGTTGTTCTATCGATGAATATTAACAACTTTTCCAATGAGACCAACTCTGAAATCATGAAAAAAACAATCTGCTGTTTCATACAAAAGTTCAATACCTACTCGACCGTAATGTATGATACAGCTGACTTATTTTCGTGATTTCAGACTCGGTCCCATAGTGAAAGTTGTTCATATTCATGGGTAGAACACCCTGTGAAAATTTGGCTAGTGATAAAAAAAATACACTGTATAAGGGCTTACACGTGCCACGTCTCTACACAAACCTACATACACGTGCATCTATACGCTTTCTCTCGCTGCCGGGCTTCGCCTAACATTATAACTAGAGTCTCACAAATCCTTCACGGAATTGCTTAAAAAAATTGAAATCATAATAATATGCGATGTCAAAATAACCTGTCTCTGTGACTTTAGAAGTCGTTTGACGGTATTGCACGTGTTTTCTTTGGCGTTGTTTGTTTGTCTTCGTAATTTTTATGAAGATCATCATCACCGGCAGCCTTGTTCCATCCACTGCTGAGTAGAGACCTCCTCCCTTTTGTGCCATGCTTCCCTGGTCTCTTCGAGTCTTACCAGAAGATCCTCTTATAAAAAGACTATAGGCGAATATGTTTTAATTGGGTCCATATTGGCTCACCTAAAGTTCTTTACCCGAAATTGTTCTTCCTAATGATTTGTAATCCGAATGATCACTCTTCCTAAAATTTTTCATCTTAAAGTTTTCATTCATACTATTTGTAGTGCTACCGGCGATGTTCATAACACTCATGTTTCCGAAAATTGTAATTAATAATATCATTAATGTAAATATATTTAAACTCTTACTGTTTTTTATCATAACGCTTTTATCCCTAAACATAATTTTGTCTTAAATTAATGAAATTCAGGTCAGAGTGTCGTCTTGGGGGCACTATGAAAAAAATATTTAGAAAAATTTCGCGACCAATTTCGAGGTAGCGCTCGCCGGCCGCTGCCGCGGCACCGCTCGCTTCGCTCGCTCGGCTCGCGCGTAGTTGGTCATAGTTCTAACCTAACCTAACAAAAAAAGATATGACTTTGAATAATAGTGTAAAAGATGGTTATGTTGAGAAAATATAGGAAAACAAATAAAAGTATAATAGATGTTTATTGCTAGTGACGTCATGAAGTTGAATGCTTCGGAATTATGAGCATTAGAGACAGAGTAGTTAGGAATTGTGATTATTAGGATGAAAAATGTTAGGAAGAACATTTTCGGATTTCCAATTATCGGAGTTGAAAATTTAGGTGAACTTTGGGGCACCCGTTTTAATTTGTGTTACATTTTTCATGTTACGTTTCAACCCCGTTAAGAAAAGAGGTAACATATTTTCATACCCCGTTTTTACCTCTGATCCTGCTTAGACCGTCAATTTAAAGTAGTTAGGTATTAGGTAACAGATACGGGGTATTAGTGTCTAGGCTTGACATTTCGTAGGAGGGAAGCCGAGGAAGAGATTATTCATTTAGAAATAGTCATTCAAATACGATTACCACGTTGTGGCGCTGGCTTATTAAGAACAATTTGTGTTGTTGTTGGTATATATATTATTTGGCGATCGTAGACATCACTGAATATGCTATTTTTCTATGGTGGTAGGTGAAGTTACTCTTCCGATCCTCCAAAGGGAAGCCGGTAGGAATGGAGTTGCTTCGCCTCTGCAGGGTATTCGATACGGCGGTTAATACCAAGCCCACTGCGGATGTTATTACCGTTAATATAGGTAATAACCTGTTTTTTTATATTTCTATGGTAATAATAACCGATGATATCGATTATTGGCGTTCCGGTAGTAAAAGTGAATAATAATTTATTTGTTTATTTACCCACATATTCACACCACATATTAACCGGGAGTGGAGACCGCGTATCGGCAAGTGTAGTGCGGAACGCCCCCCAGCCATATGGACCGACGACCTTGAGAAGGTCACTGGGACAGACTGGGTGCGGAAGGCGGAGGACAGGGTGTTGTGGCGCAGCCTGGGAGAGGCCTATGTCCAGCAGTGGACTGCGATAGGCTACATTGATTGATTCACATAACAACAAAATCCGTAATAAAATCAAACATGAAACATGCATCAAATCAGTTTGTAAACAACTTGTTATTGAATTGACACGCGAATTCAAATTCGCTGTAATACCGTTTAAGAATTTTAAATGCTAATAATTCGCAGTCGTTTATTATTCTAAGACGATCATCGCTTTAAATAATTGACTTGCAAGGTTAAAAATGAAGTGTTTTGTAATAGAGTAGACTGAGTGGATAAGCGCCTTGTACACACGATTCTCGGATTTTAATAAGCGTAGACTACATTATTTAGACTGTAGTGATGGGTTTTTCTAGAGTGGTTTCATTGATGTATACGATGTGGCCCAAAGGGAGGGAGGCTCAAAGAATGCTGCGGTTAAATGAGATGCATTACAGAGGAAAAACAAAAGAAATGTAAGTATGATTCAGATAATTGAGGATACTTATGATTGTTCTAATTAAAAAGTCAGCTAAAAAGACATTTTCATAATAACATAAACATCACGCCTTGTTTCGCCGAAGGGTTAGGCAGAGGTGTACCTATAGTACAACCACATTTCGCCAGTTATGCTTAAGTCCCATGTAATAGGGGGCGAGCCTATTGCCGAAATTATTGAGAAGTTACGGATTGAAAAACCCAATAACACACTTTGCCCGACATGGGAATCGAACCCAGGACCTCATGCTCAGCAGTAGCGCTTGCGACCACTAGACCAACGAGGCAGTAAATACATAGTAGGTACATAGTTGTAGTAGTATAGTTATATAGTATATTTTCATAATACTAGAATTCAATAACATAAATCTAGCTGTTAAAAAACCGAGAGTCCTAGGTATATTATTTTTGAAGCAGCACAAGTTTCAATTTATCAGTCGGTCCCAGTAAAAACCGCAAATCTACTAACCTCATTTTATTGTACGAAAACGAATCCGCATTTGTATTCATCAAGGTAGAAACAAGTGTTAAGAATATGTAATGATGGACGTAGAAAGTTGTTCTTGAAGTTTTTGTGACCTAGGACGTGTGGGCAGGTGATTACCTGAATTATGATGTGCTAAGGTGACGTGATTGCTAATGTCATCATTTATGATGGTTGGGTGAAAACAAACGAATGAATAGCGTGGCTCAATACTGTACTTGGTTTTTTACAAGTAGGTGTATATCATCACACCAACCTCCTCGTGCAAGCTACTTGATACCTGTCAACCTTTTCCCGCCATTCGTAGTGACAGACAGTTAACATTAGTGACAGCTACCTCACTACTGATGTTTATGAGATAGTGGTGCCGATTCTCTTGTACACCGAACTAAACTAACTTCATTTAGTTAGTTTAGTTCGGTGTAGTCTGAGCCAAGTAAGGAATTTTAGTGATAAAAATTCTTACTACTTTTGGCTATGAAAATGTTAAAGATATTCTGAAAAAAATATCTCTAAATTTAAAAATAATTTTGACACAACTAAAATCGAATTTGACAATCGCGACTCCACGTGGTTAACTGTTTGCCCTACCCTGTGAATTTTTAGCTTCGACCTGTTTTATCTGGAATTTTTCACTTTTTGTATGGGAAATATGAAAAACTATTACTTACATGATGAGTTTTAGAGGTTTATGGTAAAGGGGGTCGAAATTTTCATTATTTTTGCGATAGGACACACCATTTTCGAGATATAAGCAAAAGAAAAGAAAAAAAAGATACAGTACTGTTTTTGCACCTGAAGTTGAGGTGTTGGTGTGAATTTTTATTCATGACAACTAGTTTTATTCCACACCTTTTTAATTGCGAATAAAAATAGTCAAATTTAGTTAGACAATCAAAATATTAGGTGAAAAACGTCAAAAATTCACAATAGTAAAATTGCCATTTTTAAGAGGATTGTGAAGTGCCAATACGCAGCGAGAGTATGTATTTTCAAAAATGCTATCTGTTTCACACTTGCTCTCTCTCCCTCCGGGCGTGAACATATCGTGCGATAGAGAGAGTTGCAAGTGTTAGAGGCAATTACCTATATTTCTTTTTTGAAATATTGTTTCGGGTGATAACGTTTTCTCCCCCTTAAACCTTTACGAAATGAGACAATTTTGGTCTCATTAGATTCAGTACACCTTAATCTAGGTCTGTACGTTTTTCTTTTTTAGTAGTTCAGTTCAGTTAAATAAAAAAAAAAAATAAACACGCTCGAGGAAGTTTTTAAGTCAAAAATATAGATATTTAGATGCTAATAACTTATATCGTACGCAATATTTCTTTATGATAAAAACTTACGGACCTAGTTTTTCATTATATCTACAACAGTTCCAAAAATTATGAAAATTAGACTATGTTTACAGGGGGAAAATTGAAAATTTACAGCTTCACAATCCGCAGGTTCGTTTCAGGTTGTATGTTAATTAAATTGTGATTCGTGACTGTAACAAATATGTATTTACAGTATTATAATCATTAAAGTCATCAATACAACTCTCTAAGACCAAGTAATCCTATTGAATGACTATTTCATGAAATCTTGACCTTTCAGGATTATACTAAATAAAGAGTTGTATTACTGATTCTTATGATTATAATTGTATAAATAAATAAATAGTCGCATATTATACTTTAATCAGCATTCACTCAGACACTGAGCTGCAAATTGCAAAAATCGTAAGGAAATTTGAATTTCGCGGGCTACCTTAGCGCTTCCCCCTTAATAACTCAGTGCCATCTTAGTGCTGTCAAATTAAAACATAGTTAAGTTGTGTCACTTTAGTCAATTTTAGAAAGCGAAATCGTCGTTTGACAGGAATAAACTAAATTTTGGCAATTTTTAGCCTAGTTTAGAGGCATTTGTGACAAGCGAATCGGCACCAGTGTTTGCTTTACTATTAAATAGATACTTCGCAGTAGGTATTACTGTGTTTATGCTAGCTTAGCCACTCTTTAGCGTTTCATGTTAATCAGATGTATAAAGACTCCCGCAGACAGGAAACTGCATGTACATTTTTCTACCAGAATCGCGTTGCACCGTCGCGTCTCGCCGATATGGAAAAGCCTATCCGGTTTTTATTACAACATACTTACTTCTACGCCAGGAAGGTTAATTTATATTTTTTCAAAAGTACGTTAATTGGAGAGAAATCTCTTCTTAGCATATTTACAGGCTTACCCATTTAACAAGACTTAAATTTGTTAATAGTCCAACATCCTGCCTTAAACAAAAGATACCAAAGAGAAGGAACAAAATCATTACAACAAAGAGCCAGCACAACTCTTAAAGCAAAATACTACAACAGTGAGCCCAAACACTCTTCAAAGGAAAAAGTTACGACCCCTGTGAACGCACACACACTTGTACACATGACCCAAATAAAACACATTGACTTGCGAATACAGAACACACCCGGCAAACACACACATGCGGACGTACATACATAACTTATTACTTGTGCTTCAATCTGCGCCTCGCATTCTATCCCCCATGAATATTGAATACTGAACCAGGATATCTTGACGGTGAAATTACGAACTAATTTTAAAATGTACTCAATGTGACGTTTACAGTCCTGACGCCTGTCATTTGGACAATTTTTAGTAACTAATCAATCTGCCTAGCGTTTTCCCAATTATGTTGGGGTCGGCTTCCAGCCTAACCGGATGCAGCTGAATATCAGTATTTTACATGGAGCGACTGCCTATCTGACCTCCACAACCCATTAACTGGGTAATACGATACCCCTTGGTAAGACAGGTTGTCAGACTTTCGGGCTTCTGACGACCCGTAACGACTGTCAAAGATAGAACGCATGACAGCCGGGACCAGGTTAACGTGCTTTCCGAGGCACGGAGGAGTCTCGGTATGTAAAGATGGTCACCCATCCACGCACAACCCCAGCAAGCGTAACTTAACCTGATGGATCGACCTGTGCGGCTGCTATTACTTAGCCACAAGCTCCTCTATTTTTTAGTAGGTAACTAATAAGGATCAAATTCGCAAAACGCATATACATTAGTATGAAACTGACAGGGTGTCAAGATTTCATTCTCTTGACGGCCGGACTGTAGTTGTCATTTGTCTTGACAAGCAGGCGCCACCCCACTCGTTGAACTTATATTTGTCTCTGGTCTTATCACTAAAACACACACAGATTGTTTATACATTTAAAGTGTAATAAATTAAAACAAGCATTCGTGATAGGCGTTAGCAACTCAAGCGAGAACTTCTTAATTTAAGCGGTTGACACTTAAGCAAACCTGATGAAACATGTAGTGTTTTCACTGTAAGTTAAAATTAAACTCTAGTTCGAAGTAGTTAAGGTTCTGTTTGACTTGTGGGGGTTGTATGTACAATGTTACAATTAGAGCGGTACTAGGTAACCACATAATATGATTCTCGTGCCCTGCTTTTTTACGGTTGACATGATGTAAGCGGTGTATAATGTGTTTGTACTAGCAAGTTATGAGTCTACAATAGTCCAATAGTCTACATTATAGTTGCGTTTGTTTTAGATTGGCACCACATGTGTAAATACACCACATAATTAGACTGGAAATAGTTATTTGTGTAACTAGAGAGCAAAGTTGGTTTTTGCTGCGACGGATTCAAAGACACGGGATGCAAATAACTTTGGTCTCGTGTAACACATACAACTTTTCACGTCACAGAGAGAACATATACCTAAAGGTAAAAAAATACAAAATGGCAAAACATAAACCACATGTACTTATATTCGTAAAACAAACAATATAAAAAAAAAAAAATAGAAGTTAAAAGTAAAATTCGATTATTTAGAAAAAAATATAGGTAGGTACATGATTACATTTAACAGATGATTTGCAATTTTACGGTTATATGTGTACCCGAACGTTTTATTGTTTGTTTCTTTTTTGGGCCTAGCAGGTAACATTTAAGGCCTAACATTTGAAAATCGAATCGACTTGTTTCTTTCCATCTTTCGTTTTGTTTCGTTTCGAAGTGAAAGTGACAGAACAAAGTGAAGTTTAAATCTTTCGAATTTTGTGATTAGACCCAGCACTGTTCTCGGCATGTAAAAAAAATAATTAAAAAGTTACTTTGTCTCACGCTCGCAGCAAATTAGAATTTTGCTCACTCTCTTTAAACAGCAAAACCTGCTTGTTTGAGGTGCTGAGGTGAAAAAATAATTATGAAATTGTTAGGAAATGGTGTAACGTACAGCTTTGGCTTCCAAAGAAACACACTCTTCTCATTCACTCTCTTTCTCACACTGAAGTAACATTAAAATAATACTGCTTTAAGAGGTGGTGGTTGGCCCCCAGTTTTTTTCCGTTTTATTATTAGACTCATCGCAAGGTGACTTTTTGAGGAAGGTAAATGTTTCTCTAGCGTTATCTCACTACAAGTCCTACATAATTGTGGGTGATTTAACTTTTAATATAAATACCGCATAACATAGGTATACGATCCATACGAATGGATGGTGCACGATAGTGTCCTAAAGTGCTGTGTGTGTTTCACTAAAGTACTGGATGTGTAATCAGATGCAATAATGAATTAAAGATACCATTAAAATGGCGTAAAATTAATTATGTTTTGGTCAATATGAGCAAACTTTTGGTTTTATCAACCTACTAGTAGCGCCCCGCGGTTTCACCCGCATAAGTCACGATCCCGTAGGGATATCGGAAAAACCGTATCCGATATGTTAATCCAGGTTATAAACTATCTGTGTGCCACATTTTATCCAAATCCGTTCAGTAGTTTTTGTGTGAAAGAGTAACAAACATCCATTCATGCCTCCATCCATCATCCTCACAAACTTTCGCGTTTATAATATTAGTAGGATTAAGTCCAAATCTGGGCAAAGGTCTCTTATATCCTTTACACCTATTTTTTTGTTGGTACGTCTGGCCAATACTTGCATAAGAGGCGCCTCATTAAAAGTATTTTATCGATGTGATATTTAAAGTTCACATTATTCGTACATATTGCTATTTTTAGACCAGACTGCCTCGTTGGTCTAGTGGTCGCAAACGCTACTGCTGAGCATGAGGTCTTGGGTTCGATTGCCGGATCAGGCAGTGTTATTAGGACTTTCTATTTGGAATTTCTCCTCAGTAGCAGCCCGGACTCTGGATTTGTGCCCGGTTGATGACAATAGGCTTGCCCCCTGTGACTTAAACATAACTGGCGAATTGTGAGTGTACGATAGGTACACCTCTGCCTAACCATACGGGGAATACAGGCGTGATGTTATGTATACTATTTTTAGACTAAGTAGAGCAGTAACCAATTTTCCAAATGAAAAACAAAGAAAATACAAAGTCGAGCTGCTTATCGTCCGTCACGTTATGTTGAACTCGGTAGGTACGGGCCTAAGTAATTACATGTACTCGTATAGGTATATTGTTCAAGTAATGTTATGCGAAGCTTTAGCCACAGCTGGGTTAATAGAGCGCAACCAGCTGGTATTTATAACTTTATTTCATGGCTTTGTGGTTTATTTTTAATCCCTCATTTAAGCATATCAATGCCAAAACTAAGAAATATGTGCGTAAATAAAGCACATGCAAACACAATCAGAAGATAACGAAGAAGATCTGGATGAGACTTGCACAGACCAGGGCAGCATGGCACGAAAGGGAGGAGGTCTATACTCAGCAGTGGGTGGGACATGGCTGCCAATGACGTTGATGATTAAACTTAATTAGAAGATCACGAAGAAGACCTGGATGAGACACGCACGGACAAGGGTAGCATGGCACAAAAGGGAGGAGGTCTATACTCAGCAGTGGTGGGTGGGTGGAACATGGCTGCCAATGACGTTGATGATTAAACTTAATCAGAAGATCACGAAGAAGACCTTCTTTTTTTTTGTGGATGGGAAATCATCAAATGACTTCTCCCGCTCTGGGCGGAGCGGGAGGGCGTGTCAGACTTTTACTGATTAAAACCTACCCGTGTTCCTTCTGTTGCCTGTGCCGGGGCCACGGTAACTCTTTCGAACATCCTAGCTGGCATCGGCCCTAGCGGACCCCGTCAATAGTGCTGACATCTCTTTGAGGCGCGCGTGGAACACAACGCGCCGTTGACTCGGGCTTGGCCTTACCGGACGGTAAAAGGGAGGAGGTCTATACTCAGTAGTGGATGGAACAAGGCTGTCGATGACGATGATGATTAAACTTATTCAGATAGTCACTTCCCTGCATCGAAGTGTTGTAGGCACCTACAGACTTTAGTGTTGTGCAGAATAACAATTAAAAAGTATGGTTACTCAGGAAAACCAAAATAAAATGTTCTTAGAAATCAGTGGTCCAATTCTGTTTTTCACATACTTTATCAACATTTGAAAAAGAAAGAGACGTAAGTTATTTGGGAGAACGAGGAAGAAGATTACGTTGGCATTTTAATGCCAACGTAATCTTCTTCCTCCTCCTTCTTCTCCCAAATAAGGAAAACTACTGATTCTTTTAAGAATCAGTAGTTTTCCTTTTGACGATAAATATGAGACAGTACAGTATTAGTCTTAAATCGTAGTAAGCATAAGCATGTGGAAAAACTGTTTTACTAATACCATGGAGATGAGGATGAAGTAAGTAATACATAAACTAGTAGAAAAGTAGGTGACCAAGTTTAAAAAAGCAAACGGAATAATTGAAACCGGTATTACTAAATGTAATTTGTTAAATGTCGTGTGAAATGGTGCATAGCGTAACTTGTATTGTGTTACGTAAAAGCTATTTATAAGTCCCTGAACTATTACATAGTTATGAACTTATCACCTTATGAAATTGGTTTATGGGTGTTAAATACATCCACTGATTGTTGGGTAGTTTTTGGGTAGGTACCTTTATCTCATCATCATCATCCGCAGCTCGACTTCACCCACTGCTGTCATAGGTTTCTTTTTTCTTGTGGCAATCCACACGCTCCTGTGTCAGCCTCATCCAGGACTGAATTAAAGTCGTCTGCCTATCTCTAATCCACAGGGTACAAATTTACGACAGATTTTTCAACAACATCCTTGCCATACGTTACGTCCATGTCTGGTGCGTACAGTAGCCCACACGTCAGTGTTAAAAATAACTAGTTTACGAGTATACCAAAGCTGGCTTCTCATTCTATTGAAACTCCGTACTACGCTATGCCAGCTCAAGGTCAAAGTGTTACCACCACTGTTCGGCCGCCTGTACTTACTCTTTTTCGACCTAAAGTCCAAGATGGTTGGTCCAAGTGGATGTGGCGGCATCTACATTGCTACATGCGAACTACGCAGCACACTGACATAGTAAAAAGAGAGGAAGTAGGTTATCTCCGGCACAATCCGCGATATAATTGCCTACTGTCTCAGGGTTGTCACTTTTAGTTAAATTTTAATTCAGTGCCAATAAATTGGCAAGGGTCGGGAAGTTGTATTTTTTACTTGTATTGTCTGGGTACCTAAACGATGATGAAACCTTTCACGATGAAAGAAAGAGCGACGGGCCAGCAGACGGGCGGCGCGGGGCGGTGATGAGCACGAGTAAACGGTAGGTGATTCGAACTTTGCTCTATTTATCTGATTCACAATTAGTCAATTACTTATTTTTTAAGTACGATAACTGTAAGTAGGTACTTAGTTACTATACCTACAATAGGTACTGAGAAATCGGCATGACTAAACATAAACAAAGCAATAGCGGCAAATCAATTGACAGATCAAAAGTACCTAGTACATTCTAGTGGGAATGTAGGCCTACCTACTTCCTCTGTCTGATAGAAAACTAATACAACAAAAAATAAGTAAGTAGGTATCTCATCATCAAGTAAAAATGATATGCTAGAAAAAGTGACTTCTTTCCTGTTCAATAGGTAATTTGAACAGAGACAATTCTGGAATCGATGAATTATTAAGACACCCAAACACACAGCAATACGTTCTCCTGCGATTATCACACATTTTTCATTCATTTAGCGGTGCCGAAAAGCCGTGACGCGCGAACCTCGTGCGATTTTAGCCCCGACTGGCGCGCTGCGAAACGGGCCGAGATTTGTTTAAGTGTGCGTGCGGCGACGCATAGATACTTTGGCGCACACATACAAGCCGCGCGCGGTGCGTTTGTATGAAGATAACGTACTTCCTCTCTTTTTACTATGACACTGACGTCGCGCAAAATCCTGCATCGCGCAAGCACAGTTTACCGCGCGACTAGCGTACCTACATATGTACAAAGTCCGGTCAGAGGATCCTCTCTTTTCTATGGAGGATGAGTGAACTTTACACCTTGTTCCTCATATCTCCACACTGGTGACCCCGACGTGAGGTGCTACTTTTCCCATAGGTTTTCCTAACTGTTATGGTTGCGGTATTTTTTACCAACCATCATTGTCTTCTCGGAAGTTTCCAGTATATGACACAAACATGTATGTAAAATTAATTAAACTGGCTCATTGCTTTAGTGGTCGCATGCACTACTGTTTAGCATGCGGTCGTGGGTTCGATTCCCAGGTCGAGTAAAGTGTTATTGGAATTTCGTATCAAGAATTTCTCAGTATCAGCCCAGAGTCTGGGTTTGTGCCCGATTGATGGCTAATGGCATCAACCGGGAACAAATCCAGGCTTTCTCCTATTACATGGGAGTTAATAAAACTGGCGAAATGTGGGTGTACTATTATATAGGTACCTACACCTCTGATTAGTTACCTAATTACCTACGTCGCGTCGTCGGTGCGTACCTAACTACCTACACTTAAGCGTCATTTGTGAAATGGTTCGTATGTTCGTATAATGTTATCTACCACATCATACACACATCGTATGGTACGAAATGAGTTTCGAATGGTACCTACTAATGGTTCGCATTGTTTTATCGAGAATTGATTCGAGTTTAAAAGAAAAAGTTATTTTATTTTTTATCTTTACAAATCGATCGTGTTTCATGCACCGGATCGACCCCGGTCAAAATGTAACAGTGTATGTAAAATCAAACAAATTCGTTACTCATAATAATATGTTATCTGTTGACCTTTCATAGTGACAATGATGCTTCATATATTTACCGTTAAGCTAACCATTTACGTTCATATATGTATACATTCCTATATGAAAGTTTATGTAATCTAAGTAAAGGTTCCCCTGTTCCTATGTTTTTCCCTCCCCATGTCATATTGTCCCGTCATTCCAATGACATACAGTGACTCACCCTTGCCTTGCTTCTAAAAATAGCTTGTTTACGTTATTTGTCCTTAGAAAGTCATGTTATGTGACAGGTGTACTTACAGGTTTCCAAGGTATGCACAACGTGTTATTTCGGCATTTTAATCACGTGGCTTGTTACATGTATTGCTGAGGATAACAAGAGAGCAAATAGGTATTACCAGCCATTAGCAGGAATCTGGATTTGTGCTCGGTTGATGGCAATTGGCTCGCCCCCTATTACATTGGAATTAAACATAACTGGCGAAATGTGGGTGTACAGTGTACTAGATACACCTCTGACTAACCTTATGTTATATGTCTTATATAAATAAGTATTTATGTACCTGTTATAGCCTTTTCCCAACTATGTTGGGATCAGTCTTTCAGGCTAACTGAATGCAGCTGAATATCAGTATGTCACATAGAGTGACTGCCTATCTGACCTCCACAACCCGGTTACTGGGTATATGGTGCCCAGCCTACTTAATTGTACAAGGACAGTATCGTATACAACATGTCCCGGAAATAACGCACAACCTCTTAAAGGGGTGATTGTAGTTGTAGGTACTCATCATTATGAGCAACTTTTACTATGGGACCAAACCAGAAACGCGAAAAGAAACAGCTGTTTCTTACATTTATGTTCGCTAACTCGTCAAAACGTAGAGAAGATTTTTGCTTTCTGATTTTTTTTAGTGCTATCTCTCCTTCTCCCTTTAATCCATCCAAAGGTTGTCTGTAAAAATCGCTTTTAGCGACAAGACCGCCCATTGTGTCACCCTATGTGTAAAATTTCTACATTTATATCTGTAATTTTATAGTGTACAATAAAGAGTATTCTATTCTATTCTATCCTATTCTATCCTATTCTATCCTATTCTATCCTATTCTATCCTATTCTATCCTATTCTATTCTATTCTATTCTATTCTATTCTATTCTATTCTATTCTATTCTATTCTATTTGTTGGAATACAACAAAATATATCCGTCCCACTTAAGTCGTTTGAGAGCCTCTCACTTTCATACATATTTACATTGTGCATAACTCTGATATAGTTTAGACGCTAGTGTTCCTTCAGGACCAAGCTAGAGCGCACACACACCTCTCCTACCAAATAAACGATTAATAAATTAATCAGTGGAAATTATAACTGTCTTTCATTGGTTCTCAAAACCCAACAGGTTATGGGCCCAGTGATTTAGACTTAATAACATTCTAAGTAACTTTTAGTGATTCTTTTAGTGATTTAATAAAATGGATAAACTTAAAATGAAAAGAAATATTAAACCGTTTGACGGGGACAAATATAGTGTGTGGAAACATAGAATACGTAATTTATTAAATGAACTTGAAGTGCTTAATATAATTGATGAAGAAACTCCTAAAGAACCGGACAGTGAGTGGAACAAAAGACAGAGAATCGCTAAGAATACGATAATAGAGTATCTATCGGATTCATTGCTGGGACTTACAAGTGAAGAAAATACTGCGAAGGAAATTTTCGTGAAGCTGGATTCCATCTACGAAAGGAAAAGCATAGCGACTCAACTAGCTTTGAGGAAAAGGTTGTTGAATTTTAAGTTAAAAGAAGAAAACCCCTTGACAAAACACTTCCAAGAATTCGACGACTTGTTAATCGAATTAATCGCTGCAGGTGCAAAATTAGAAGAAGTAGATAAGGTTACACATCTATTTATGACTCTACCTAACAGCTATGATGGTGTCGCCACAGCAATTGAAACATTGGCAGAGGACAACCTGACCTTAACCTTTGTCAAAACTAGACTTCTTGATCACGAATTAAAACTAATAAATGAAAGACGCGATACAAACATGAAAGTTCTACAGGCGGAAACAACAACAATACCTAAAACTCAAGACCGATACAATTATAGAAACTCAAACATGCGACGGAACTCGAATCGAGGACAGTTTTATAAAACTTCATTCAAACCGAAAAATGATAGACTGAAACATATAAAATGCCATTGTTGCGGAAGGAATGGTCATATTCAAAAGAACTGTTATTATAACAAGCAGGCGAAACAACGTTCCGAAAACAACAGAACAGTTCAAACTGTAAATATTACGGATACTGAAAATCCTAATATCTCGGGATTTGCTTTTATGGTCGGAGGCTGTGGAAATGAACGAGAAGATCAAAACGCGATTACATTTATTTTGGACTCGGGTGCCTCAGATCATTTAATTAATAGAGAAGATCTGGCACAAAACTTCACGGAACTGAAAAAACCAATAAACATCTCAGTTGTTAAGAATGGAACATTTATAAGAGCAACGAAGAAGGGCAATATTGCAGTAACCAGCCACTTGGGTATAAAGGGAATGCTACAGGATGTCCTTTTCTGTTCCGAAATTCCTTACAATTTGCTCTCGGTAAAGAAAATGCAACAAGCTGGAATGACCATTGTTTTTAGCAATAACGGTGGTGTGCAAATATACAACGAGGGTAAGGTGGTAACAAAGGGTAAGTCTTTGAACAATTTAATTGGCATTCATTTCATACTTGAAAAATGTGCTTTAAATACTAGAAGCTCATCAAATAGGGTCGTAAACAATAATAATTATGAATTATGGCATCAAAGGCTTGGTCACATTGGCAAATCTAAGTTTGTGCAAATAAAAGGCAAACAGTTTTATTCTGATAATGAACAAATAAATCATGTTACACCAAATGATAAATTATGTGAAGCTTGCATAAATGGAAAACAAGCATGTTTGCCATTTAATAAATCAAAGCTAAAAATTATAAAACGACCTCTATTTAATGTGCATACTGACGTGTGTGGTCCCATCACTCCTTCAACACTTGACGACAAAAACTATTTTGTAATTTTTGTCGACGAATACACACACTACTGGGCGACATACTTAATAGCTCATAAATCAGACGTTTTTGCTACGTTTCGAGATTATGTTGTAAAGTGTGAAGTTCATTTTGGTTCGAGAATTGTCAATTTATATTGCGATAATGGTGGTGAATATTTGTCATGTTACTTGTTTAAATTATTTGAACAATGCACAATATGCTGGAACACAAAGAGGCAACTCACAGTGGCGGCTTCATCCACTGAAGCAGAGTATATGGCTTTATTTGAAGCTGTTAGAGAGGCCCTGTGGTTAAAATCCTTAGTGACCAGTATTAACATAGAATTACCCAATGCGATTCCTATTTATGAGGATAATAATGGGTGTATAAGCATTGCAAGTAATCTTACGAGTCACAAAAGATCAAAACATATAGACATAAAGTATCACTTTTCTAGAGAACAGGTGGAGAAAAATGTTATTAAAATTATTTATGTTTCCACAGGTAATCAGTTAGCTGACATCCTAACGAAGTCATTACCGACAGTGCGTTTTTCAGACATGAAAACGAAACTCGGTATAATGTAAATATGTAAATAAGATCTATTTGTAAACTATAAAGAATTGAATTATAGATAAGAATGACTTGGTCTGATTAGGTTTTCCTGGGTTTTCCCTAATCCTGTGCATCGAATGGTGGACCATATAAGAAAATTGTGCTCCCAGATAAGGAAGGTGTGTGATATTATTATTGTAAATATTATTTGATAATTTATTTTAAAAGGAGGATTTATTTTGAGGGGGCGTGTTGGAATACAACAAAATATATCCGTCCCACTTAAGTAGTTTGAGAGCCTCTCTCTTTCATACATATTTACATTGTGCATAACTCTGACATAGTTTAGACGCTAGTGTTCCTTCAGGACCAAGCTAGAGCGCACACACACCTCTCCTACCAAATAAACGATTAATAAATTAATCAGTGGAAATTATAACTGTCTTTCATTGGTTCTCAAAACCCAACACTATTCTATTCTATTCTATTCTATCCTATTCTATCCTATTCTATCCTATTCTATCCTATTGCATCCTATTCTATTCTATTCTATTCTATTCTATTCTATTCTATTCTATTCTATTCTATTCTATTCTATTCTATTCTATTCTATTCTATTCTATTCTATTCTATTCTATTCTATTCTATTCTATTCTATTCTATCCTATCCTATCCTATCCTATCCTATCCTATCCTATCCTATTCTATTCTATTCTATTCTATTCTATTCTATTCTATTCTATTCTATCCTATTCTATCCTATTCTATCCTATTCTATCCTATTCTATCCTATTCTATGCTATTCTATTCTATTCTATTCTATTCTATTCTATCCTATTCTATCCTATTCTATCCTATTCTATCCTATTCTATCCTATTCTATCCTATTCTATCCTATTCTATCCTATTCTATCCTATTCTATCCTATTCTATCCTATTCTATCCTATTCTATCCTATTCTATCCTATTCTATCCTATTCTATCCTATTCTATCCTATTCTATCCTATTCTATCCTATTCTATCCTATTCTATCCTATTCTATCCTATTCTATCCTATTCTATCCTATTCTATCCTATTCTATCCTATTCTATCCTATTCTATCCTATTCTATCCTATTCTATCCTATTCTATCCTATTCTATCCTATTCTATCCTATTCTATCCTATTCTATCCTATTCTATCCTATTCTATCCTATTCTATCCTATTCTATCCTATTCTATCCTATTCTATCCTATTCTATCCTATTCTATCCTATTCTATCCTATTCTATCCTATTCTATCCTATTCTATCCTATTCTATCCTATTCTATCCTATTCTATCCTATTCTATCCTATTCTATCCTATTCTATCCTATTCTATCCTATTCTATCCTATTCTATCCTATTCTATCCTATTCTATCCTATTCTATCCTATTCTATCCTATTCTATCCTATTCTATCCTATTCTATCCTATTCTATCCTATTCTATCCTATTCTATCCTATTCTATCCTATTCTATCCTATTCTATCCTATTCTATCCTATTCTATCCTATTCTATCCTATTCTATCCTATTCTATCCTATTCTATCCTATTCTATCCTATTCTATCCTATTCTATCCTATTCTATTCTATTCTATTCTATTCTATTCTATTCTATTCTATTCTATTCTATTCTATTCTATTCTATTCTATATTCTATTCTATTCTATATTCTATTCTATTCTTTTAAGGGATTTAAGAGGTTGTGCGTTAAGTCCGGGACATGTTGTAGACATCGATGAACGGGCTCACTCTCATAAATCACATACATGGGAAACAGAATACAGACAGTTTTTAGCAGTCTAAAAAGGGTTTTCCTATCCCACACAATCCCATAAAGTAAGCCGGGAAAACACCACAACCACCGGTCTACAATCGGATTGTTTGCTAGTAATCCTACTGTTATCAGTAGTATTTTACCTAGTAGCGTAAATAGTGGTGCCTGATATATTACTTATTCGATCTTTACCTAGTCTTCTTTACGCTGCAGCCAACAGAATGTGACGAAGTGGGGAATTACTGATTCATCCAACACTCAGTGCGAGTGCGGTGCTTCTGATCCCGTGTTCAGATCAGACTATAACCCACTGGCTGGAGCCAAGTGTCCGTTCACTTGCACATTTGATGATCTAAAGAATGCCACTGATGCCGCAATCCAGGCCACCTGCTGGGCTCAAACAATACAGCGTCTAATTAAATTAGCTAGCGAAACTCCACAGACGTAATGGGTATCGATATCTAAACACGACCAAATAAAAAAATAAAGGAATTGATGTTTTTTTTTGGGTCAATGACCGCTGGTAGTGTTGTTACTTGAAGTGTGAGTTGATAAAATCTGTTTTAACGTTTTGAGATACCGATACCCATCACGTCTGTGAAGTTTGCTTATAAAAAACTGATTTTTAAACTGATATATTAAGTGACTACACTACTGGCGGTTGATGACCCCAAAAAAAAACATCATCAAATTAATTTTTGTTTTATCATGTTTAGATATCGATATCCATCACGTCTGCAGAGTTTCGCTACCTAAATTAATTTGATCCCTTTTTTTTTTGGATGGGAATTCATCAAATTAATTTGACCCTGTATATTCAATCAAAGTACCGTTGACAGGAATAAGAAGCCCTGCTCAGTAGGCGTGCCATTCTTTGTGGTGAAACGTGTGTGAAACATAGTAATATTTATTAGTGAATGTTATACTAGTACTGTGCGTACACAAACATATCACGTAACACTGCAATAAGGCGTCACTTACACTATAATTAGCCACTGATACGATACGCAACCACGATGCTTGAAATAATTGTATGACAACGTCTGAATAATGGCAGTAGGCGATAAATATATGGAGTGAAATTAGAAACAGCACCCTAATTGCGTAACACACTATCAAACATAATCTGAATCATTTTGAAGCAAATTGCTAATCCATTGCTTCATAAGTTCGAAAAATTTGTCTGCTCAACACGTAAATAACGCAATGAGTGTTGTTGAACTGTCAAAATGAAACCGATTCCGATTGATAATGTGTTACGCAATTGCCCCGCTGGCTATCGGGTTATCCACTCCATTAGGTATACTATTATTACAAATGCGAAAGTGAATATACCTAATATCTATTTTTCTTATTGGCACAGCACCATGATTACATAACAAACTTTTTAATCACAATCCGGATGATTCTGAAGGAAATTGCTAATCAATTGCTTCGTATGTTTGAAAAATCCGTTTGCATCAATGTAAATAACGCAATGAATGTTGTTGAACCGTCAAAATGGTGTTGCCATTTTGTGTTACGCTGTTACCTCGCGGGTTGTCAACCAGACTCTTAGTAATTTCTGTGCGCGCGTTGGCTACGCAGAAGCAAGCTAAAAGTATTTTATTTTAACAATATTGGCACTACTTCGTAAGCACGTGCTATTGTTTATCAGTGAGAAGGAAAACCACAAACATTATAATAATAATGTGAGCAAATTCTTGCTATGTGCGATTAATATTGAAGTTGCTGTGGCGAAACAACAATTACTCAGTTTTAAATTGCATATTCAATCTATAAATGCACAGGAGCAAAAAGGCGTTGGCTGCTTAAAGTGGTAAATACAGGGTTATTTTAAATTGGCTAGCTAAACTCCGCAGACGCGATTGGTATCGATATCTAGACATGATAAAACAAATAAAAAAATCATTTGATTATTTTTCTATGCGGACATCGACTGCAGTTATTGTAGTCACTTAAAATATCAGTTTCAAAATCTGTTTCATTTTTGTGTAAACTTCACAGACGTGGTGGGTATCGATATCTAAACAAGATAAAACACAAGAAAACAGTTTTTCTCAACTCATACTTCAAGTAACAATAATAACAGCGGTCGTTGACCTCCCAAAAAAAACATTTTATATATTTATTTTTTATTTAATTGTGTTTAGATATCAATACCATTGCGTTTGAGGAGTTCAGCTAGCCAATTTAAAATATCCCTGTATAGGCAGCTGGTGTTTTCATAAAAAACTGATCGTAGAAAAGCTAATTTTACAAAAATATATACACTCACGCCTTCTTTCCATGTGGGTAGGCAGAAACTACAGAACACCACCTGCTACGATCCTTACTTACTTCTATAGGACATTATAGTGACCTTATTGATAATGTTCTTCAGAAAGGTATGTGACCAGATGTATGAACGTAAACGAAACACAAGCTCATTTTCTTGTTTAGCAAATATATTATAATAAATTCTACACTTTTATTGAATGGTGTGACTAAGTGTAATTATGTAATTAAATATCAAAACTAGGTAAGTCACATAAGCCACTAAGAACACTACTAAAATAACGGTTAAAATCGATAATTTATTTCATATCGCGGTATGTTCATTGCCATGTGTATATCAAAGTCAAGCACGTTCGCGACGACCAATCAGCGGAAATTATGAGATCAAAGATGGCTGCCATTTCCATGAGTTATCGCGATAACTCAATGGGAATGAGAAAAAAATGGGAGCCATCGTGGACAGTGAAGTCGGCAAGTTCAAAGTGATTTTTTTCAAACTCCGGTACGTTTCGCTAGTTTATATCAAACATCGGTATGTCCATACTTTAATCTGATTGTTTAGCTTAATCCGTTATTTATATGTTATTTTTATTTCTATTCTAATAAACACAATCTTGAGGTTGAGGCCAAAAACATATTTCTTTCATTTTCCACTTTTCACTTAGAGTGGACGTACCGGGTTTTGATATTTAACTTCACATTGTTAATTAAGAGTCATATGTGGCAGGCAGACAAATAAATTATGACTTGTTTATTAATAATAGTGGTGAAATGTAACAAGTAAAGATGTTTCGCTCTAAAGGGATGATGCTTGGGTAACAAAAAAAGAAATTCTAATCCGAAAACGTCATGCCACATTTTAACTCAATATATCGCCGCAATCTTTTGATTACGTAAAAAGACGTGTCCAATATTTTTCAATAATCTGCTTGACGGACAAAAAAAAATGGTTTAAGTCCTCATCCCTATTTTAACTTGTTTACTATTAATAGTGGTGATGTGTAACCAGTAAAGATGTTTCATGCAATTCAACTCTTTATTGTTAGGCGTACCGACCTCTTACACTTTTCTATTAAATTAAATTTTCTTGATTTCCGAATTCGTAGTTGCAGATTGCAGGTGAGCTTTTTATAATAAGGATGACGTTTTGCAAAGAGATTTTATGATTACTTTAAAGTTGGATGGATTCTTAATTATGCAATTAAGTTTATTATTTTAAATATTATAGGCCCATTTAGCCATTATAATATGTATAATAGGCGTGCATAGGGAAATAATTGTAGGAACTTGCTTGTGGTTAGGACTAAATTATTTTATAGGAAAATTATTATCTGTCAATTAACCTAGAATCATGATAACATAATCTAGACGTATTTAAGTTTTACATGTTATCCTACTTCTATGTGCCAATTTATAATTCAACTTGACTATACTGATAAATAAATAAGTAAGTATAGAATAGAATACTCTTTATTGTACACCATAAACATTACAAATATAAATGTAGAAATTTTACACATAGGGTGACACAATGGGAAGTCTTATCGCTAAAAGCGATTTTTTACAGACAACCTTTGGATGGATTAAAGGGAGGAGGGACAGTACTGTAGGTAATCAGTGGTGCACCAGTTAGATATACAATAAATACATACATGCCATACGTACGAGTATTAATTATAAATATGTGAGCGTCCAAGCAAAAAGGGTCCAGTTCTCGGTATTTAGTTTCCGAGATATACGCAGTTTTGTAAAGTTGGGTGAAAAAATTGTATTTCTCGATTTTAATTGATTATATATTAATTAATGCTCAATTACCTACAAGTTCATGTAGGAAATGACTTTATATGATGTTTTAAGAACTAGAAAATGTACTTAGAAACATCAGAAAATGCACTAAGTTATACTAAAAATCAAACTTTGAAAATGCTTTTTCTCAAATCAAGGTTTTTCAGTTTAAACTTCAAATGTCTGATAAAAAAATGTGCTAGTTTTTGAATATGTTTTAAAAATCCTAATTGACTATTCTAGATACCGAATCTGGTCTTAACTCAATACCCCACTACTGGACCCTTTTTGCTTGGACGCCCACATATGTAGATCATAAGAAATAAAGTATTCAAAATAATACCATTTTGGCACATCACTTACATACAGTACCTACCTAACCACTCACACAATCGAATTGACGATATGTCTTCGTCTTACTTTCGTACATTTAACGTTACCATGTGTGAAAAGGATAGATATATTGCAAATTACTTGCACGACGGGTTCTACCGTTTGGCTCCTGTCGAGGTGTCGAAGCTACTTCGCGATGATTTCACTTTCAATCGATTCAATATGTTGCCGCTTCAACGATAAAATATAATCAATACAAAAATAGAGTAATCTTGAAGATTAAATGTGCAAATCCACTTAACGTCAGTCTCAAAATGCGTCGTAATTTTTAAGTTTTTTGTTGTATTGTGTTTTGAACAAGTTTTTCCCCGAAAATGTTGTAAAATGTAACTACAAGGAATTCATAGGGAGATTGAGAGATTAACTCTGTCCTCCCATACCTATTAAATAGCACGGTAATTTGGAAATGTAAAAGCCAATTTCTTTTTAAAAGAGTAACCGTGGAGTTTCTTGCCGGCTCTTCTCCATAGGAAACGACCAATTGGAACCGTGCAACTAGCTTCTGACGTTTCATAAGTGCCCATGTAGGCATAAATAAACCTTAACATGTCATGATAAGAGACACAGTAAAAATTCTATTGTTCCAGACGTCTAGGAGGTCGCAGAGGTGATAAAAATATCATAATTCGATTTTAATTAAAACACGATCAAATGTGCTATTAAGACATGCACATGGGATGAACTACATATTCTACAGGGTAAGTTTATATGTTAAAGATCCGACAGTAGGTTGATTGATTCTCGTTTTAAAACAAAAATCAGGAGCCTCATCACTGGGTGAAAAATTCAATTGCGTGAGAATTAGTGTTATAAGAAAATGGCATATTCTAGTAAATATCTAAGTACCTAGGTCTTTATATGTAAACTACCTATAGTTCCCAGCCAAAGAATCCCTTTTTCTAATGGCGTATCGTTCAAACTCAAACTCAAAGCATTTATTTCAAATAAACCAATAACAGGCACTTTTGAATTGTTAAAGAGTCGGTCAGTTAGAAAGTTGAAGCTAGTTGCCCATTCCAAAGCGTAGATCTTTATGGAGAAGAACAGGCAAGAAACTCCACGGAAACTCTTTTAAATCAAAATATTGTTACAAAATATTGGTTATATCATTCATGTTGAAATTAAGTATGTGAGAACAATGTAGAAAGACGTGCACGTTAAAAGCGTCCGCAACAAAAATATAAGAGTCAAAAACGATTCAAAAATTAAAATAAGCCGTGGCAGCTAAGAGATGACGCCCGTTCACGAACATGACGCATGGATCAGCACCATTCAGCTTAACCATTTTGAAGGGAACTCAATGATCCAACACATTATATAAATACAGCGAATATCAAAAATTGTGCTCATATTTAAGAGTACAGAGCATCAAACCGAATAATTTTCTACAAAGAACCAACATAGTAATCGTGAAAAAAATTAATACCTACTCTACTCAAACGTATGGGACGGCTGCTAATTATTTAACGAGGTTGGTCCCATGGAGAAAATTGTTTAGTTTGATGGTCTGTACTGTCTCTTAAATATGACCACACCTTTCTCATACATGCTGTATACAGGGTGGCAGGGACATCGACGCGAATCCGGTTACCATGGATTCAGTACATGATTCTGGACCCCTGTGTTGAAATTTTTCGTCGGTTATTAAAAAAAAAATCGGCTGTTTTCTACAAAAGTGCAATTACCTACGCGGTCAAAATGTATGGAACATCTAATTTTTTTAAAATTATTGACGAAAAATTTCAACGCAGGGGTCCAAAATCATGTATTGAATCCATGGTAACCGGATTCGCGTCAATGTCCCTGTCACCCTGTATAGTTACCTGAATTTCTGTCACTCAGATCGGACAGGAGAATAAGACCGCAGACTTTTTATCATTTGGTAGTTTAGAGTACCTTCTATATCTAATGATAACTAAGTGAATGTCTGCAGTTTTTTAATAAGTTTTTTAGGGTTCCGTAATCCAAAAAGAAAAACAGAACCCTCGCACGTGTGTCTGTCTGTCCGTCTGTCACAGCCAATTTGCTCTAAATCTAATAGACCGACTAAGTTGAAATTTGGTACACATATAACACATATGTGACCTAAACATGGACGTGTGACGTACATAAATTAATTTAGAATATGGGGGTCACTTTTGGGGGCAAATAAAAAAAAAAATGTTTTGCTAACTATACCGAATGATATATCAAATGAAAGGGCTTACTGTGGGTGAGAGTATCGAATAGATTATTTAAATAATTTTAAAATAAATATTTTTAAAGTTATTTTAAGAAAAAAGACGAAAATTGACCATAACCCTTATCTCCGAAACTACTGAGCCTAAAATTTTGAAATAAATACAGAAAATAGTTCTATATTTAGAGATTACGGGAAAACCTATAAGAAGACTACGGTCTTAAAATAATACACTAAAACTCTCAATAACTTACATTTGCAGTTGAAATTTATGGGCGAACATGTTTTTCAACTACAATGTTAAGTTTGTTCTTGGGATAATTCTGTCTCTTCTTTCTTCATCCCAAATACGGAACCCTTCATTGTGTGTGGTCCGACACGCAATTGGCCGGTTTTTTTTCAGTAAATTCAAATTATAATAACAAAGTTTAATTTTCAGAATTTATATCATATAATATATGTATGTATTCTCAAAGAAAGAGATTGTCCAGCCTATTCGCTATTTTGTCATGATTATTTTTCATACATTCGTAATCTCA
Organism: Fissipunctia ypsillon; assembly: GCA_947568875.1. Taxonomy (NCBI): domain Eukaryota; kingdom Metazoa; phylum Arthropoda; class Insecta; order Lepidoptera; family Noctuidae; genus Fissipunctia; species Fissipunctia ypsillon. The sequence continues at coordinate 5,664,158 of OX387643.1, forward strand.
TTACAGGCATTATTCAACGTATCTTATCACTCTATAATCAGTTGTAAAACTGTTCGTTCATGAATTTTTCTTTGCCGTAATGCTTTAACTTGCCAAGTAGGTAGGTACCCGAGATATTGTTTTAAATATTCTAATCAGTGAATGATTAGCTATCTTTGTACTTGTTGGTATTAGAGAGATAGTTGCGTAAGTCCTGCCTGTATCGCCAACATGTGTCGCAGATTTGTCGAATTTTTGGTACAGAAACTGCATTATCGTTTGTGACAATTAATAATGTTACTGTACTCACTGTACTGCGTATTAGGTTTGGTGAAGAGTGAAGTTTCAGTGTTGTCTTACGCCGTGTCCTAATATAATCGTGTTGTTAGTGACATAATCGTGGAGTGAATCCGCGATCGTCATGTTCATTTTGTTCGCCGAACCAGAAGGCGTCGTTGCGCCGACAGATGGCGCATTTCGAAAAGATTTCAAAGAGATTTAAGATACTATAGAGAGGCTATCAGAAAAAATGTCATAGAAAAATTGTGATCCCCTGTCTCTGTGCTGCCATCTAGCACTATACAGAGTAAAATTGAATTCACGGGCATGCTCTTGGTACTCATCATTATGAACAACTTTTACTATGGGACCAAACTTGAAATCGCGAAAAAAAATTGCTGCCCTACATTTTGCTGAGTTATGCGAACATAAATGTAGGGAACAGCTGATTTTTTAATTAAGACCGTAGAAGGTACACGTGCCTGTAACTTACATGAAAATACGAGTACATACACAAGTGTAACTTAGTAGCTTGCATGCTATTGTGCCATAACAACTTCTGATTGGTGAATGTCACCAAGGCATACAATCTACTTGCATATATAGAGGCATGAGGAACAGGGTGTAAAGTTCACTCATCCTCCATAGAAAAGGGAGGATCCTCCGACCAGACGGGTGTTGTGTCTGGTGGGCTACTGCCCGACGGTTGATGTCGGGATGTTGTATATATGATAGTCGCGCGGTAAACTCTGTTAGCGCGATGCAGGATTTTGCGTGACGTCAGTGTGACGCGTTCCATTGTGGCGATGCCGCCACATCACTCCCCTCCGGAGACCGAGGGTCGATAGTGGGCAGAGTCGTGTATCTTGCGATGCTTGCCAGAGCCAGTTGAGGTTCCAGTGAGTCGGAACCGGGTGCCGCATAGTTCGCGGTGAGTCGGAACTGTCTGCGGAGATGCCCCCAGTGAGTCGGGGTGGCGCTGCGTTATGCTCCAGTGCGTCGGATGTGGTACAGCGCCGGGTTGAGGCTGACTGCTGGCGTCGACCAGGAGAGGTTTGAAGGGCTCTGCTTGTTGACCGGCCGAGAGTGCAGTGTGCTGTGCCAAGGTTGCTGATGAGGCTGAGGGTGATGACCAGGTATGCGCGGTCGCTGCATGCTGGTGGTCAGGATACCCGTTGAAGCCGTGGGTGCTGGCTGGCTGTGTGACTTGCCGCTCGAGAGCTCGAGGAAGTGATGCTGATGACGTCACGCTGTAGTAGTTGCACGAAGGCTGCGCTGACGTTCATGTTCGGGGTCACCAGTATAGAGGCATGAGGAACAGGGTGTAAAGTTCACTCATCCTCCATAGAAAAGGGAGGATCCTCCGACCAGACGGGTGTTGTGTCTGGTGGGCTACTGCCCGACGGTTGATGTCGGGATGTTGTATATATGATAGTCGCGCGGTAAACTCTGTTAGCGCGATGCAGGATTTTGCGTGACGTCAGTGTGACGCGTTCCATTGTGGCGATGCCGCCACACATACTTCTGTGCAACTCTTTTACCGACACCAACCTTTGATTACCAGTTTGACGTCTAAGCAAATTATTTAATTCATGTAAATACTCGGCAAATTATAAAATAATAAAGAAAATAGACCGTAGTTAAGTCCAGTCATTTTATGACCACGAGGTTTGCAATACCACAATGTAGGTACAATTCGGCGGCATATTTTTTCGAAAATAATTTTCTTTTTCACAAAATGCGCCCTATCATGTGGGGCGTATGACACGAGACATAGAACTAAACTGAGCGAAGTGCGACCTGTAGGTGATACCAAGTAGATTTTGATTACTTTGTCCCGTCTATCGTAAATGTCTTTATTGACAAATGATCCTGACGGTCGCGTATTCGCGCGACTATTGCTTATACATATTAGGACACGGCCTAACACTGGCACTCATTATTAAGTAATATTTTTGGATTTCCTCAAAACAAGATACCCTAATACCTACCTAAATTTAAACATGAGGGGTCCCATAAAGCCACATGAACATGATTTGCAATATAAACCTCTTATCTGGTTTTAACAATATTACGATTACCAAGCCTTCGTTAAAGCATGCACTTTTTTACACCCACTGAATGCAATAAAAAGTTGGTTACTCAACGGACCAATTAATGATAAAACTTTATAAAGAAAGCAGTGTTGCAAAGAAAGACAATTCTTTGAGTCTTCAAATTATTTTTATGTAAGTTTTCAAGTTTTTATAATCTTGTCTCAATGGGTGAATAAGTCAATCAAAGTTTTTAGTGGTTCGCAAGTTTAGAGTTTTAAATGTTAGGTGTTATCATTTTATTTGACACGATGTCTTCATTAGCTTAAGAAGGGCTGTTTTTGTCCCATAAGAAACGCTTAGATCAGTAATTTTTCCCAGTAAGATAAAGTTCTGAAGTTTTTATACAAAAAACATCCTTTTTTTACCTCTAATCGTGGCACAAGAGTTCTCTCAAATAACCTCAAAGGGCCAACAAGCCAACGTCTAGTAAATACGTCTATAATCGATCTAACATGACGTCACGCATCCGAAAAAATCAGTCACTTGTAGTAAACATGAAAACAATGGGTATGGCCGCTAATTTTATTAAAAGCTTACACGTCATAGACAATCCACTAAATAATTAAAGTACAGAAGACAAACTTAACGAGAGATTAAAAAAATCAATCAATAAAAGGAGGAAAGAACGGCAAAGATCAACCAGCATGTAACTGGCGTAAGACACTTACAATTGCAATCATTTTGACAATTCAACAATATTCTTTGCTTTGTTTACGTTGTCGAGGAGACAAATTTTTCCAACGTAAGGAGCGATGGATTAGGAATTTCCTTCAAAATCCTTCAGATTGTGATAGAAAGTACGTTACGCAGTTGGAGTGCTGTTGTACATCTGGGGGCCAACCACCACCTCTTAAAACAGTATTATTTTATTGTTATTTCGGTGTGAGAAGGGAGCTATACAGGACGTCTAGCTCCATCTCTTTCCCACACTGAAGTAAGATTGCAATAATACTGCGTTAAGAGGTAGTGGTCTAGCTCCAGGTCATACATGTCGGTTAAATTTTTCTCCGTGTACCTAAAGGAGTATGTCAGGATACTTTGGTAGGTATCCACTACTACTCTACCCTAATGGTAAAAGTCCCTAGAATCTACTGGATGCAGAAAGTGCAAAACCTGACGCAATGGTATAGGAGGCCTACATCCAGCAGGGTACGGACGTCTATCTGCTGAAATTAAAAGGAGGAAAATTTCTTTAGTTCATTCGAGAGAAGCAAACGGTACCATAGTTAAATTTTTTATTGTTTATTAATTATGGAACAAAACCAAATATAATATAAACAGAAACATCACAAAATCCTCACTATAGCACCGATGTGTAATGGTACTTCTGTAAGTACTTTGCACAAATAACTTTGCATCGGTCCACACCTGTTGTCGTCAGTCACCACAAACCGACCATTATAAAATTATATTCGTGTAAACTGATTTGTATGGCTTTCGTACACCTGTCGACGATCCAGCGGTATTGAAATAAATGCGGAACATTCCTGGGAATAATGGTTGTTGTTCTGTAAATTGTGTGTTGGCTAGTGTATTTTATTTTATTTATTTGTTTTTGTTAGTTTCAGCACTTTGGGCTGATCGTATTTTCATCAGTTCAACATGAAATAACATACCCAAAGTATAGCCAAAATGATTTATTTATTTATGTACTATTACCACTTACAATTATTTTTACAGATGGGGGGGACCCAATTCAACAATGTAGTCACAATTTCCACACTCAGAGACGTCACGTGTCACCCAAAAAAAAAAAAACAAATTAGAGGTGTCTAATTAGTTTTTTCTTTTTTCACAAAAAAAAAAATGTTTTAAACTGTCTTATTTTGACTGACAGGGTCCAAATTTATAGCTGTCAATTAACGTGCATGGATGCATTAACAAGTCCTAAGTAACGACTCTGAGTACCGACACAAGTCATACAGAGGACAATATGTTAAGTGTCACCCTCTGAAATTCCGCCAAAGAGCAAGTAAAAATATTCAATCGCAGAGAGACGCTGTTGGACATCCTTATTGCCCGCCCCACCGGTGCAAATAGTAAGATTGTACGGACCATCGGGACTTTACACAGCCTCTCTCTCGAAGTCTCGACCCTGGTCGCAGCCTGCTGTTTGTTGCGGGATGTTCGAAAGAGTTACCGTGGCCCCGGCACAGGCAACAGAAGGAACACGGGTGGGTTTTAGTCAGTAAAAGTCTGACACGCCCTCCCGCTCCGCCCAGAGCGGGAGAAGTCATTTGATGATTTCCCATCCACAAAAAAAAAAAAAAAAAAAAAGCCTGCTGTTTGGGACAAGCAATCCCAAAGATTGCTAGTATTTGCGGATTATTCAGTATACCACGGAACACCTTAAAACATACTTCGCTACTGCGAAATTGCATACACACACACTAAACGAAGATAGTATTTTTCAATTTTCGGCTTTGGTTAGGCATTTATTTAGGTGTCACCCAGTGATTGTGAAAATGGGCATTCGTGTTCACTTTTATCCAAAAATAATAAAGACAAATAAATGCCCATATTACTTTTAAAAGTACTTTTAGAGTTGAGTTGTGATTTGAACTCCTTGCATCTTGAATGATAAAAGTAAAATAAACAAACAAAGCTTTCTGCTTTAATTCGTGTGATTATCTACAACTAAGTACAATACTAATGTTTGTTTTAGTGTTAAATCCACGTAAACTGTATAAATTACTTACATTCTTAGTGCATTAGCTTGTAAACAATAATAAAGTGTAAACGACCTTTGTGTGCCTTGTAAGTTTTCTTTGCGTTTACCTTTTCAAAACACACACACAATAACAGCAACTACGTGAGTGGGTGGATTCACCGCTTCATAAGGTTCATAACACATTTGTTGGGCTTGGTATAACCTTTTATAGCAAGCTTCCCTCTTCCTTGCTAGATTTGCCCTTTAATGCGTTTAAAGCGTAAAATCCAACCTTTGATCAAAGGCATACTATTCTGTCAAAGACTACTTAAACGATAAGAATAGTTGGTCGCTGTGATTAACTCAAGACAATGTTTAAAAATGTTGTAATTAGCTTACCTATTGACAGGTTATATGAGTTCATATAATTGTTTATTTTATTTGACTGTACAAGTCAATTTATTTTAATTTTATTTTCATTTATTGTTGACTTGATCTACTCATTACAATGTTTTTTTTTTAATATGAGTTGTATTGCAATATGTGGTTAGCTAGCGACCTCGACAATTGATTATTCTTGCCCGAGCAACCGGCAGCAAGTTCGTCATGCTTCCTTAGACGTCACTGCTTGCGGTAGCGTCGGGGGTCGGGTGGCCTCCTTCCCTCAGATATGGCGACGGGGGTAATGGCTGATCTTTGCGTTATGCTCGTGAACGGGTGCTGCTTGTGGTGACTGGTCGTCTTGCTGACCCTGGTTTTTTTATTTTATTAGTCATTAACTGCTTATTTATTTTACTTCGATGGTCCTAATTTGTCATTTGTGACTTCGGGTTACAGCTTTTTATAGCTATACATATGTAAGCGGGCACGCCCTTTATGCCTGGTGGCTTTTATTTAGATATAAAGTTCGTTTACGTCTTTAGTTTTTAATTTTTATTACTGCTTGAGTGTAGTTTCGATGCTCTTTCATATTTTTTTTATTGGTATATTGGCGTCTGCTAGCTGACACAAGACAAATAATTATGTAAATAATTTTGCATATTATTTTATAGAACCAAGTTTTACTAAATTAACATACAGCTGCACACAGTTCTTCTTCCCAGCTAAAGCACTACGAAGACTACTTCGCCGGAAACGCCCTCCCTCCACCAGAAGGGCGGGTGTTTTGAGGGACTGTCTTATGTAATTTTTGACTTTCGAAAAGTACCGATTCTCAGCCTAGTTTGAATAAATGACTAATGATTTTTATTTTGATTTTGATTTTGGAACATATGTTTCATTTGTACGTAGGCGAACTTTCCCGGTTGACGACTTTTCAACCTTATTACTAAAGGAATAAGGGCGAAAAGTGGGCGACCAGGAACGTTCGCGGGTGTACCTGAATGTTAAAACCTATAAATAATATTATATTTATATTAATATTTATAGGCACAAACTCAATGTCTATATCAAGTAAGCTAAACTAGTTTCTTTCAATTAAAAAATGTTACTTACAAAGATTACGGTCGTCCGGCGGCGAGATGGGAGGACTACATTGTTACCATCGCAGGTAGAACCTGGATGAGGCTGGTACAGGAGCGTGGGGAGATGCACATGATAAGAGAGGCCTTTGCTCAGCTGTGGGTGAAGTCGGACTGTTGTTGATGATGATGACTTTCAAAGAATATAAATAAATGCTAGTAGTAGCAGATAAAAAGGGGCTCGTGGCTAAGTAATAACAGCCACATGGGTCGATCCATCAGGTTAAGCTACGCTTGCCGGGGTTGTTCCGTGGATGGGTGACCATCTTTACATCCCGAGACTCCTCCGTGCCTCGGAAAGCGCGTTAATCCCTTGGTCCCGGCTGTCATTCGTGGATCTTTGACAGCCGTTACGGGTCGTCAGAAGCCCGAAAGTCTGACAACCAGTCTTACCAAGGGCTCTCGTTTTACCCAGATAATGGGTTGTGGAGGTCAGATAAGCAGTCGCTCCATGTAAAATACTGATATTCAGCTGCATCCGGTTAGATTGGAAGCCGACCCCAACGTAGTTGGGAAAAAGGCTGCGCAGATTGAGAAACAGATAAAAAAAACAAAGCGTTTAATCAATAACTTTTCATCTCCCTCATTTCTAAGTCATTTAATACCTATAAACGACAAAAAATACTTAGGCACAATACCGGTTTTATCTCAATAATACAAAGTTACAAAATGCCTACGGTGAAAACCGTTTATGGTTTGACGGTTCAAACCATAAACGGTTTTAACTGTAGGTGACGGTACAGCGGTTGTTATAGCCGATAGTCGTTTTATCTAAAAACTATGTTAAGTAAATAGAAATGCTGGGACCTCAAAATTTCGTCATAATAACCGGTACGTCGTTTTAAGTGATGTCGTTTTACCTAAACGGTTTTGACTGTAGTTCAAAGAATACCAAAGAAATCCACGGAAGTGCTCTTATGAATTCACCGACAAAACACAAGTCGTCAAATCAACTTTCAATGAAATTTCCCAGTGCACCTTTTCCACGACAAAACGTCCTTTTAGCAGAATTGAAAAACCTGCCCAGAACTGGCGTTGTTGTCCGATACTATTACAGCGACACACTGGAACTTCAACACTAAGACCTAAAACTTAGGGTTAGTTTTCCGCTGTCGTAAGTTTTTCTTAGGACTTCGTTTTTTACCCCAGTTTACGGTTTTCCACTTTTTAAACCGATTTCAATAAGATGCTTTTGAAAGTTTTAATAAACTGTGAAGCTACCTTCACGCCCGAGCCCTTCTTTGAACATTTTCTTGTGGTTAGTAATTAATTCTTTTGGCACTTGTGTTCTTAAGTGTAATTCTAGACTGTTTTTTCTTGATACTTTGAGAGGTGTGAACTTAAACTTTGTAAATTTATTGCTTTTAATTTTTTTTTTCTTTGCTTTGTAAATCGGGCTGTTTGAAGTAATAAATTCTTTACGCACACTTTGCTCTCTTTCTGAACAACGAACGAAACTGAAGCAGTCGGTCAGTGACGCTGAATCGCGTATACTCGACGCTGAATCGCGTATACTCGCCGCTGAATCGCGTATACTAGCCGCCGAATCGCGTATGCTCGCCGCCGAATCGTGTATGCTCGCCGCTGAATCGTGTATGCTCGTCGCTGAATCGCGTATACTCGGCGCTGAATCGCGTAGACTCGCCGCCGAATCGCGTATACTCGACGCTGAATCGCGTATACTCGCCGCTGGATCGCGTATACTTGCCGCCGAATCGCGTATACTCGACGCTGGATCGCGTATACTTGCCGCCGAATCGCGTATACTCACCGCTGGATCGCGTATACTTGCCGCCGAATCGCGTATACTCGATGCTGAATCGCGTATACTCGGCGCTGAATCGCGTATACTCGCCGCTGGATCGCGTATACTTGCCGCCGAATCGCGTATACTTGCCGCCGAATCGCGTATACTCGCCGCCGAATCGCGTATACTCGACGCTGAATCGCGTATACTCGGCGCTGAATCGCGTATACTCGACGCTGAATCGCGTATAGGTACTCGGCTCCAGTCGTAAGTTTTCACTTCTGTCGTGTGGTCATAAGTCACACACCCTCTTTTTCTGAGTCAAAGATATTTTACTCCTTACAGGCTGAATTTTCAGTAGGTATTATGAACGTTTTATAAAATGACTTAGGTATATTAAATGTAATGGGTTCAAAACAATACGATACCCATTTAATAATAATAGAAAGTTACGAGCGAGCTCAGCATGCAAAACGAGAATTAGGCCAATTTGGACACAAGGGCAAATGAATTAGGTGCAGATTCCGACGGTCAATGTCACGATATTATGTGATAGCAGTGACGCAGCATATTATGTACTTGTAGATAATGTTACGTAATAGTTTAAGTACTTACACCTTATTTGTTTATCTTATTCACTATTTGGTTAATGGCCTAAAATACTTATCATTTTCAGGGGGGTCGGTCGGGGGGAGCGGGGCCTCGCCAAGGTCGCCGCCACTGTAGCGATTTTTTTAAATTCGCGAATACCAGTAAATATTAAAATCTTAATATCCCGGAAACGATCCAAAGTTAGGTGGAAAAGTTACAAAAGACAGCCCCCAAAAAACGCCAACCATTCACCACTTCCTTTGCAGTATGTATTAGAAAGCTGTGGTTCTCCATGGAGCCAACATTGTAATAGCGAAAAAATAATCAGCTGTCCCATACGGGCCGAGTCAATTTAAATCAAAATATTTTATTTCACACATAGCTACATGTGCAGGAAAAGAACCGGCAAGAAACTCCACGGTTACTGTTTTAAAAATAATTGGCATACAATGTTTTCAAATAACAGTGTTATGAGAGGACAGATTACAGTGATATAATAGGTACAGTAGAGTAGGTATTGAAGTATAATTTCTAAATTTAGAGAAAGTTGTTTAGTTTGATGGTGTATCCACCACACCCTTGAACATGAACACACCTTTCTGATACTTCCTGTATACTGTATCAATCAATCTCCCTAGCCTTTTCCCAACTATGTTGGGGTCGACTTCCAGTCTAACCGGATGCAGCTGAATACCAGTATTTTACATGGAGCGACTGCCTATCTGACCTCGACAACCCAGTAACTGGGTAATACGATACCACTTGGTAAGACTGGTTATCAGACTTTCGGGCTTCTGACGACCCGTAACGACTGTCAAAGATCCACGAATGACAGCCGGGACCAACGGCTTAACGTGCTTTCCGAGGCACGGAGGAGTCTCGGTATGTAAAGATGGTCACCCATCCACGGACAACCCCGGCAAGCGTAGCTTAACCTGATGGATCAACCCGTGTGGCTGTTATTACTTAGCTACGAGCTCCTCCTGTATACTGTATAAGCTGGGAAAAAGAAGATCAAAACTCCAAAAAACAAAACCACAGGCAGACTACCGCCTATTTTCCCCAAATTATCCGTTAATCACATTTACAACCTTACAACACAAACAGCTAAGTATTACGTTATTAAGCCATCTTAATGTACCATCTACATCTTATCCGTACCTACAGCCTATTTATACTTACGTAGCCTCTTCAATCAGAAAAAAAAAACATTTATTTCAGCAAAAGAAAAGAAAATGAACGAGAGAGATAATTATGGAAGGCAAGTAATCCCAGACTCGCTGAAAAGGAAAATTGCCGTCTTTAAATATTATTTCAGCTAAGTATCTCTAAAATCGATGTAAAGTAGGGTATGTTGGATTTTTCTTCTTGTGTTTAGATTGGACAGTCTGTTTGTGATAGCTAGGGCTAATTACTTCGTCTTTTTTGGCAGTTGATTACACTTGTAAGATTATTTCTTAGTAAGTAAGTCTCCATATTTTCTCAAGTTATTTCAGAAATACTTTGATAAGTGGATTAGGCCGAACTTTATCTCAAAAGATACCTAGATAGCGAGTAACATAATATAACATCACGCCTGTATTCCCCGAAAGGTTAAGCAGAGGTGTACCCATAGTATACCCACATTTCGTCAGTTATGTTCAAGTCCCATGTAATAGGGGGCGAGTCTATCGCCATCAACCGGGCACAAATCATGAATCCGGGCTGCTACTGAGAAATTTCATATGGAAAAACCCAATAACATTTCCCGACCCTGGAATCGAACCAAGGAACCCATGCTTAGCTGTAGCGCTTGCGACCACTAGACCAACAAAGCAGTCTAGATAGCGAATATTATAAAGAAAACATGGTATATTGAAATTAACGAATGTTGTTAGTAATTTTGTATCTTCTGAGAGACAAAAATGCTTTAAACCATATTGTCATCGGAGTGAAACATTAAGGATAGTTCTACGTTCTTTAAGGTTATGTGGTATTTTATTAAAAATCCATACTTAATATTATAAATGCGAAACTAACTGTGTACGTCTGTCTGTTACCTTTTCAAGCCTTCACGGCTGGAACGGATCTCGATGGCACGCGGATACCATGCTTCAAGATTAGGACATATGATACGTTTATCCCGGTAGCACGTTGTCATGGGTCAATTTCCAACCTCCACGCGGGTGAAGCTGCGGCTAAGTATTCGAGTTTTACACTGTCTCAAATAGAATGTATTCAGAGATAAGCATAAATCGCAGTTATCTCTTGAAAGAGTTAATTAAGAACTTGCATGTACTTGCAACTTTGTGATAACTGAGGCGAAGACTCGAACAGTTTCTGAACTACAAAATGGATTAGAGTTCCCGCGTTTCTGAGCTAATGAAACCTGACTAAAATGTTTAGTAAAGTTTGTTTGTTGATATTTAATTACTAACTTATTTACTTGATCAGCCATACGGGTCGATAGATCAGGTTAAGCTACGCTTGCCGCGGTTGGTCTGTGGATGGGTGACCTTCTTCACATACCTAGGCCCTCCGTGCCTCGAAAAGCACGTTAAACCATTGGTCCCGGGTCCGGTCAGCAGCCCGAAATTCTGACTACCAGTCTTACCAAGGGTTATCTTATTACCCAGTAACTGGGTTGTTGAGGTCAGATAGGCAGTCGCTCCATGTAAAATACTAGTATTCAGCTGCATCAGGTTAGACTGGAAGCCGACCCTAGCACAGTTGGGAAAAGGCGAGGCAGATGAGTTGTGGGTACTTGTAAGATAAAGCTGGAATGTTAGTGATTTGGTAACAATTATGAGGGGAGAGTGCTGAAGAATCTTTTAATTGTTATCTCTCGCAATTATGAACTAAAAATGGTGATCTACCGGTCTATTCTGTAAATATATGTGTAAATCTCAACGTAAAAACGTAACATAGATATCAAAATCAAAATGTTTTATTTCACATAAGCCTACATGGGCACTTATGAAACGTCAGAAGCTAGGTGTACGGCTCCAATTGGTCGTTTCTTATGGAGAAGAGCCGGCAAGAAACTCCACAGTTACTCTTTTAAAAATAATTAATTGGCTTTTACAATGTTCTCAAATTACTGTGTGAATAGGTATGGAAGGACAGTGTAGGGGGCTATCAACAAGTACCAGGTTCTTAACAAAATAGAAAATGATCTACAAATCTAGTTTCTCACATTCACAAAATATAGGTGAAGTTAGCTTGAAGTGAGCTGTTTTTCCACGTGATGCTAGGGAATTGAAAGCTTACTTCAAGCTCATTTTATCTATGTGTTCAAAATGAGATTTTTCCAGAATAGATCGGGATGGTTTCCCATAGGTGACCTGTAGACTACTATTCTGTGATTGGGCGGTCAGTCTGTTATCAGTAAGGCCGCGTGTACACAAATATTCAACCGCCGACTGTCAGCGAGCTTGACAAAGTTTACTGCTTTTCCATACACATTCAATACTAGCTGTGCCTCGCGACTTCGTTCGCGTGGAAGTTGTAAGATATACAATATACTAAAATAACACCCACATTTTAATAAAACTCCATCGTCCCCTGACCCGCCGCATTGCATCGCCCGCCCGCGCTATTACTTCGTTTTCGCTCAGCGTTCGTACTGACTTTTTTTTTTGCTCGGCTTCTAAGAGTACGTAGCGTGATATCCTATATCCTCGAGAATTCGGCTACCAAATGCAAAATGAATTTTTCAAATCCGACTTTGTTCACAATTTCATGGGTTTTAATTTTTTTGCGCGGAACCCTAATTATTTTTCCAAAATAAAAGTAACCTTAGTTACTCCCCGTAACATCACCTATCTGCCAGTAAAAAGTCCCGTCAAAATCAGTCCAGCCGTTTCGGAGATTAACCGGAACAAACAGAATGATAGACAAAAAATTTAAAAAAATATTATTTTTATTATAGTAGGATAAACTTTCTTATGCATTTAGTAAAAATGTTGTTATTTTGACATTACAAACAGACTTCAATTTTATTTATTTGTATAGTTTATTGTTGTGTTTGTTATATTATTGTTATTTTTTCTGACCGTTGCTTTCATTATTTTGACTCAGATCTTTTGCAACACAACATGGTAGAGTTATTTAAAAAGTTTTAATCATACAAAACGTCACGCCTGTAGTCCCCGAAGGGTTAGACAGAGGTCAGCCTGTAATAATACACACACCCACATTTCGCTAATAATGTTTAAGTCCCGGCCGGGAATTTCAATTATGTCAACGCAAACTGCTGATATAATAAAAGCTGTGTACCTATTTCATCAGATTACGAAGCAAGACATGATAAATTAATGACGGAAATAAGCGCTTGTTCGAGCCATTATCATTACACCTACCATTTCATGATATTTATATAGTCCCACACTTCAACACCTAATGTCGGTCGTGTATCTAATATACTATTAATAATATTACTATCTATTCTCCGCTAATAATCCTCATCTCTCGCGTGAAATGACAAATAATTATTATGCTCTGTTTATTTTTTCTTCATTCTCCTATTATGAGCATTAATTATGTATTAGATAACGTACCGTACGAACGTAGTACATATAGTATTTTTATATACGCGCGTTTTACTTGTGTTAACCAAGTGTACAAACACGCTGTGAATGTGTGCGTGAAGACGAGTACTGCTCGTAACACACACATGCACACGCAGGCGTACACTTTCGCCTTCACCATTTTCTCGGACGGTACCGAGAGCTCCTGCGCTTATACACACATTCACAGCGTGTTTGTACACTAGGTAACCACAGCTAAAGCACGTGTCGCTTCGTGAGATAAACATACTGTAACGTAGGTGTTAAGACTTTATTATATTTTGAAGATGTGTTTCTGTTAGATTTATGTTGGTTCTCTATTTTACGTAAAATATAACCCGTAAAAGCTCAGACTTTCTCTGCAATACTTTAGGTTTTCCAATAGTATCATAATCTTTTATTTTTATTATCAGTCTTCGCCTTAAACTTATTTTACTCATAAATATTGGTCTAAGACACTTTAAAAATGTTGAAACCGCATCCAAAGACGTACTGGTTAAAGTAACAATATTATAAATGATACGATAACTGTCCACTTTAATAATAATGTGTTATTAAGGAGGGGTATCTCCTCCCTAACGGTATTTAGTAATAAAATAGGCTTATAGTTCCTTTCCCCGGCAGAGCCTTCCTGTCAAGGAATAACGATCGAAAGGACTGCTGAGACAAGCGGGTGCGAGAGATCGTGCTCGATACACCACGTACCACGACCAAAAATTACTGTTATCACATACTTCAAAATATGTCATGGTATCGGCACGTCTGATGTTATACATGGTCTTCTATCCTTCTTCTACTGAATAAATAAAAATATAGGTGCGTCATATTCGTAACCGGGTACGTTACCGGGTGGTCCGTCATCAACCGACATATTATTAACTTTTAATTATATTCTTTATTTCATTTTCTATACATATTATTTAAATTTTTAAATATTTTTATAAAAACAAAAAAAAAACCATTAAAAAATATAAAAAAATAGTGGCCCATCGGCATCAGGAACAGGGTCCAAGGCGGCAGTGGTCAGGGCTCTAGAGAGAGGAACCTCCTCACTATGCGTGCCGTGTCCAGGAGTACTGCTTTCTGGATCAAGTCCTTGACCCAGCCGCGCAATGAGAGCCTCCTGAGGTGTTGGTCGAGGCTCTCCGCTATTAGGCCATTAACCGTAACGATTATCGGTACAATGATTGCAGAGTCCACGTCCCACATGTTGACAACCTCGTGTGCTAAGTCAAGATACTTGATTTTTTTATCTTTCTCAGCTTTCACGAGATTCTCGTCATGAGGAACAGCGATATCAACAATCATTGCACGGCGCTCTCGTCGATCTATCACCACAATATCAGCACATTCTCGAGAACTGGGTCGGGCACATATCTGTAGTATGGTACTTCGGACTCCACAAGGTTGTACTGCAGGGCCAGTTGCTGGTGGATAATCCTAGCCACTAGATTGTGTCTGTGCAAGTACTCGCCGTTAGCAAGACGAGAACAACCGGAAATAATATGTCGGATTGATTCATCGGGGCGGTGGCATGCCCGACAGATGTCAACCGTACCGTCCTTGACAATATTTAATTATTATATTATTATTATATTTGATGCCGATGTGAAAGTTGTGTTAGTTATGTTTCTTGGTACGAATAAATGTAAATAAATATTATGATGTGTATGTATATACCTAAATGTGTTGTGTTGTGTAAGTATATATACGTAGATGAATAAATACAATGGTAGGTGCGTACCCTACAAGTTAAAGTGCTACAAGAGATTTTGATTATTAGATTTTGCCCACGCGCCAAAATAACTTCGTAGTGACCTAAGTGTGTTATCAGTCCCAAATGTCACCTGTTAAAGTAGGTATCTTACAAAGATCGATTCTGCGATGGCGACCAAGCGCTGTCACTCTGTATGAGCGGGCATCTAGGGAGGATTGTACGTATTAGCACTTCATTTGCTCTGTAATCTTTGTCATTGTATACGCACACCATAGCAACAGACGTATGTTGAACGTCTACAATATCGCTTATTTATTATTCATGAACGTATATTGATTCATCATGGACCTTCCACTATTTGGGGAATATTGATTTATTGTGAGCTATTTCATTTGATTTTATTTTTAGCATGGCTGTGGGTTTCTTCAAACAAAATGGGAGCGAACGATGTCTACAGTTTTCTAAAACTATGACTGAATCCACAAATTGTTGTCATCCTTTCACGTTGGTTTCCAGTTTCCAAATCGTAAATCTTTTGTACTTTATAAAGAAACGAAATTAAGTATATGAAACGAGATAACTTATATGCAATCATTTAATTACCATCAAGGAAGCTAAATTTCCAAACGAACATTACCGATGCTCACCCAAACACTTGCATAATTCAAACAAAAACACCCACCAGTTTATCCAGAACCAAATTACCAACTGATCAAAGATTACTACAGAATTCCTCAACGACTAATGAATTTGGGAAACCATTCCCAACCCCTGCCCGCCCGTCATCAACGCTAAACTGTTTTAATTGATTTCAACGAATCTCGAATGAAAATGTATTGATTGATCGAATTACATGAAAGTTTCGTCACTCGAGATTCCATTCCGCCGGGGGAAATGTCGACGAGAAACTTCGTGTCTACAAAAGTTTTCAATTCGCGTTCATATTGTTTACGTTCCATTTATTAAATTAATTTTCTGTGTGGTAATGAAAGCGTACAATGTATTTACTCTGTCTTATTAACACTGAACACACGTTCTGTCTTTAATGAGAATCTTAGTTCTCAGTTTCATTAAAGCGTTGACGCCATTTTGTGGTGCTCGCTATGCGATTTGTAATCAGAACGTAATACAGGCTGTATTTAATTTAAGTCTGTGATGCTGTGTTAAAATTAATTACACTCAAAAACTAATTAATTATAGAAACGCCTATAACTTTTTCACTGCAGTGCCTCTTTTAGTACCTATAAATAACGACCGCTTTTGGCGACATCAGACCTTAGTTTAGATTTTTTCACGACTTCTGTTCTTACTTCATCACAAGCCATGCGCGCGCATAAGAAAATTAATTCTTATTGAGCATGTTAAAGCGTAAAAATGCCGAATTTAAAAACACCAACAGAAGGCCACATACCTTTCTATCATCATCATCAGCTTACAGCAGTCCACAGTCCACTGCTGGACATAGGCCTCTCCTATCCTCGCCATTCAACTCGATGGCTCCACTGCAGCTGGAGACCCACGCGTGCGAATCTTCACAATTTTGTAGCGTTTAGATGTCTTCATATAAAATACTTGTGCAAAATTTCACATTGCGCAAACGCCTAGTTTTTGAGAAACACAACAAAAACAACATTGACATTTTACCACAGATAATGTACGAATTTGACTCCTAGGTTGTTCCGTTTTACCTCCAGACAAAGTGACAGCGGATTTTAATCGTTTTTAGTATTAATATTGTATATACGCCAGTACATCAAGCTACCCGAAACTGTCAAATTTTCCCTATCAACCTTGTACCTAATGCTTTAGCGATAAAGTTGAAAATCTATTAAAGAAATTTGAACGAAACGTAATCGAATGTAAGTGACCGTAACGCTAGCGTTTGACAGTTCTCACTCATCGTATTTACAGACGATGTTACTACTGTTACCACTACTGTATTAGGAGAACTTAGGATGCAAGAGCGAGCGAAGCGAGCTCGAGACTTGTGGCACCCCGACTCGGACAGGTTTATAGGTTCGAAGGGGATGGCGTTGTCTAGTGAGAGAGCAAAGCAAGAGGACAAAGACCCCGGTTATATTTTTTTAAACCGCGGGGCTTCGTCGACTACACCTTAGTATTATTGCTTGGAAACTTTAGATCCACCACGTGAGCTCCCATACTCCTACTATCCCACAAACGAAAGAAACTGGCGTATTTTTTCTCGGCGCCTATGGTTTTGCGCACTTTGGGATTTTCAAATGTACACTAAAAAGGGTCTATTCTATCAAAAAATAAATAGCTACTATAAAAAAGCGACGGGTCTCCAATTGCGGTGGTTACCACTGTCATACATACCTATTCCTCGTTGGTAATTACCTCAAGCTATTGAAACAGCATCCCAAATAAACGTCATTTCACAACAAGCGGCTTAATCAAAGGATTATTGAACAGTATGGCGAATGTCGATAAACTACATTGAGAGCAGGAACACCAGTTTTGGACGCACTTTGGGTGGCGCACACCGAAACAACTCATTACCAACTCGAATAACAGCATTGAAATGTGAGCTTTATATTGTGAAGCATAATGTTACATTTACACCGATACAACGGATTACCAACTTAACTGAATAAACAACATTGAAATATGAGCTTTAACTTGTGTACCATAAAGTGACATTTCCAAAATGAAGGAACAGTAGTTAACGCGTGGACGAGGCTTTTCGGCTGTGGTTTTCGGTGTGCGAACGGACAGTATGCAACCTCATTCGTTTAAACGGTGGAGTAGGTGTGACACACTGTGCTGTAAAATTAAAATGACGATGTTAGTACTTATATGAAAAATCGCTGTATATGCAATCATTTTAATTGTAGAAAGGTGAAAAAAAAAGCATCTTTTAGTTTCGTACGTAAAACACAAATAGGTAACGAATTCTTTTCAGACAGCTAACCTTTTAGCGAATGAGGGATGAGAATGCAAAATGAGTAATGTAAGGATCGTAGCCAGGTGGTGGTTCTGTAGTTTCTGCCTAACCACATGGTAAGGAGGCGTGAGTTTATGTATGTTGTATGCATGTAAGTATGTGTAATGTAATCTGCATTTCCGAAAAATTGTAGTAATTGTTTAGAAAACTCATAAAGGCGTTTTTTTCTCTAATAGTAGGAGGCAACATCTCACAAATTCATCAATATAATTTTAAATACACTCAAAGCAAACGTAATTTCAAAGAAAGCCCTGCTTTAATTTAATAATTACATTTCAATGTTGTCTTGCCGTATTTAACAAACAGAACGAAAATAGCGTTTGCTTAAAATTAGATTTTCCAAGTACTGTATTGAAATTTAAACGTGCTTATGTAAGGGAAATAAAGCTTACAGACAAAGCTAGGTTTAAATTGAATTATTGACTAGTTAACTAAATAGTGTTTTGAGAGTCACTTTGTTTATTGAAGACGTATTTTATGTAGGCGAATATTTTGGGCTTGCCGACGTCACGTTTGTGCCTGACGAAGCAGAAAGTGGCGCCGTCTAGTTTGTTACGAAGTTACTAGAAACCACAGAAGAGGTCGGATAAGAGTGATTCTGGCTGGTGGCTGTCACTCTAGCAGTGTCGCATCTATGGTTGCGTGACGGCTGTCTGCTGACGACAGAAGATGATGTCAGGGGAGCTGCTGTCGTACGAAGTTCACAATGAACTGCTGTATTCCAGCACAATCCTGATGATATTGAAGCTGCTGAACCATTAACAGCCGAACCCAATAACCTATTGTCAGTAAAAGACAGATCGCTATTGATGGTAGACGGTATAATTATATCTGTCCTTATGTCAGGCCGGTAAGATTCCAATATAATTTCTTATACATTATTGGGACGTTAAATCCTAGATAGATAGGTTTTTTCTATTTCCAATATGCCAAAATTGGTGATAGATAGGTAATTGGGTTCCGCCGTTATACGATAAAACCTATTGTTAAAGACTATCCTGCGCCGTTATACCTATCCGAAATATTGTGTAATCACAATTCCGAGTAGGTAATTAATTTACCTGAGGCCTTAGAACGAACGCGCGAAGTTTTGTAAATTCATTGAGGTTCAATATAAACTAGAGCAGACGCGCACAATATTTTTGTGTAACATGTTGTTTTCCGGGACAGCAAACGTCTCAGTCTACTACCTGAATACGCATACCCCGCAACTGTCACATTTGATATCCGTGAGACACATCTTTAGCATGTAATAGCTATCTGGAAAACGAAATGTTGCGCAAAAAATTTGCACGCGGAATCTGCTTTAGTTTACATTGAACCTCAATGAGAAAACGTACCGACAATTCGAACAATTTTTTAATACAGAATACAACTTTTCTACAGCATTTTGGTAACTACGGCAAGCACAATAATAAGTACCACCCATAGATATCAATAAAGTCTTAAACTACACATATGCGAGTATATACCTAGTACACTTTACACCCACATTTCACCAGTTATGTTTAATTCCCATGTAATAAGGGGCGAGCCTACTGCCATCAAAAGTGTGGGCGTACTACCCACACTTAAATAAATAATATGTGCGAAACGAGTATTTACAAATTTAAAATCGTTCGAATTTACATAACGTTTACGTCGTGCGTTTCGCGTCGCGTTCCTATAAGTAACGGATGTAAATTATTAACCACCTAAAACAATGTCATTTCTGCGTGCTGACGAAGGTATGTTAACCCCGTTTTCTGAAAGGCCATTATAATTAATCTGCTGTGGTCAAATCACGTGCCAAGTGATTTCAATGGCTGTTGTTGTTTCCGCCAGCCAATCACAACAGTTCACATGAGATTTACTAATCAGGGGATTGATCGGGCTTTTCAGAAACCAGCGTTTGCATACCCCAATTGCGTAACACACCTATCGCAATCCGAAGGATTTTGAAGGGAATTCCTATTCCGTTGCTTCATATTTACTTGAAAAAGAAAGTTGTCTGTTCGATATCGACAATGTAAATAACGCAATGAATGTTGTTGAACTGTCAAAATGAATGACATTGCTATTGTAGGTTTGTTATGGAATTACGCCGCTGGTTGTCAGTATCTAGCAGACAGATTAAGAAAGTAATTTTCGAAGTCACTTTAGACATTGACAGAATAGTCGACATCGGCTTTGCTTGCCATATATTAAAAATAGAATAGAATAGCAGAAAGTAATTTAATTCCTGCTTTGGGTACAAAATGTAAAAAATATACAAGGTACAATGATTTTAATGGACGCGGTTTTCTAGATTGTCAATTAAAGTGATATCATTCCTTTTTCCAGCAAAAGTGTACTAGAATTATGATGTCTCTTTTCAAATTTTACCCGAAATGTTTTCTAATTTGTAAGTCGCAGAAAACGCAAACGAGATACCTACTGTAGGTGAAAAATGTAAAAAAATATCATCGCAAAGCAAAGTTTTTTTTTGGAGTTAGGACGTTATTACTGCTATCTTGTGTGGGTTCGTATATACATATTATTTACCTTCCACCTTCTTTTGTACAAATAAAACCGGTCAAGTGCGTTTCGGACAACGTACAATGAAGGGTTCCGTATTTGGAATAAGAAAAAAAAAGAAAGAAAGTAAATACGTTTATTTGCGGTAAACATGACGCAGAAAGGAACACAAATACAAAAAGAAACAAGTTGGGGGAAAATATGCGTTGTTGTTGTTGGGATGAATATATCCCAAAAACAAACTTAACATTGTAGTTGAAAAACATGTTCTCCCATACATTCCAACTGCAAATGTAAATTTGTAGGCACAATATCAGGAGATTTATCATGTTATTTTAAGACCATAGACTTCTAATAGGTTTTCCTGTAATCTATGGTAGTATTGAAATATTTTCTGTATTAAAAAAAAATTTGGATCTTTATGTTCAATTTTCGTCTATTTTCTTAAAATAATTTTAAAACTATTTATTTTAAAATTATAAAAAATATACTTAAGACACTCACAGTAAGCCCCTTACATTTGATATGTAACACGGTACAGTGTACCTACAAAACATTTTTTTAATTTTCTTATTTGTCTCACAAAAGTGACCGCCCATATTCTAAATTCATTTATTTACGTAACACGTCCGTGTTTGAGTCACAGAAATTGGTATGTACCAAATTTCAACTTGAATCAGTCCATTAGATTTGGAGCAAATTAGCTGTGACAGACGGAGAGACAAACAGACAAACACAAGAGTGATTCTTTATGGGTTCTGTTTTTTCCTTTTGTGGTACGGAATCCTAAAAATTGTATTATCGTTCTCTATGTATGTATATAAATATTCTGAATATATTTTACGTGGAGACAGGCTTCATACGAATTTATATTTGGTTAGATATTTTGCGGAATACGTATGACACTTTTAGGTTACATATTCAGAATACTGAAATAGATTGCTCACTGGCGAATAGTAGGTACACTAGGCTCTTTTCTGCGCATTTTGTTATAGGAAATAAAATGTACATGCTTAAATATCTGTGCATAAATATAAATGAAATTGACCAGTGAAACTTGATAGAAATGACGGGACAAATCTCGATAACTAAATACAACAGTAGTTCTATTCTGTAAAGTTCACTTCGAACGTCACTCAAATAACCGCACACAATTCGACAATGAACTCATTTGTTTTAAAGTAAATCGTCCTGTACTCTAATTGCGTAACACACTTCGAATCACAATCCGAGGCTTTTGAAGGATATTGCTAATCCATTGCTTCATAGGTTTGAAACATTCGTCTGCTCAGCAACGTAAATAACGCAATGGACGTGGGTGAACTTTCAAAATTAAACCGATTGCGATCTATTGTCATTTTTTGTGTGTGACGAAATTACCAAATCAATAAATTTTTACGATTAAAAATTAATTATTATCGAGTAGGTACTACTTCGGAAGTCATGTGGAGAGGAATTCGCCCAGCCGTGGAATGATGCGAGCTAACAGTAACAGTAACTTCTCCAGACGATAGGCTTTACAAGGAGTTCTACTGTCTTCACGTAAATCATGCGTGAGTTTATTAAAACACAACTCTGAATTCTACCTAAAAAAAAAAATTAAGTAAAGCTAAACTCATACTTCAAACTTTATATTGATGCCTAACTTAAGTCGATTTCGAAAAAAATGTCGCATATCCCGTTTTGGCTGTTAGGCGACGAAATTATAAATGCGAAAGTAACTCTGTTTGTCATTGAACCGATCGTAATGGACAAATAGGCAGCCAGGGACCTGTGGTGCTATTCTGTAAAGATCCCACCGTGAAAATTTAGGTGAAGTGAGCGTGATGTGAACTGTCATCCCACCTTACTCTACTAGGGATTGAGCTCACTTCAAACTCACTTCACCTAAGTGCTCACGGTGTGATGCTTACAGAATAGATCGGCTGGCAAGAGCTAGTATTTATTTATCATATTCAGATCACCATACAATCAGATACTGACCTGCAAATTACAAAAAAAAAAAAAATGCAAGAAAATTGGAATTTTGCGAGCTACCCTGGCGCTTTCGCCTTGACTTACTTATGTTTTGTCAATATTTGGGTGAAATCGCGCAGCAATAGAATGTTTTCTGTCGTTAAACTTGTTTGCTGTTAGTTTCTTAGTAGTAATTTTAATATGTAATAGTTTATTGTATACAGAAGTGAAGATAAATAACTGGTTTGAAACAGATAAACAAGGAAAATTATTATAGTTAACGTGTTATAAAACTAATGTCTTGGAAAATATAGAGATATCTCTGTTTGTAGTCATAATAATTATCCGATCCTGTTGTAACATAACAAAAATATATTTTAATGTTTTCCTTATTAGGAAGCTATGTCAGTTGGGTATTAAATGTTCCCATGATTACTAATCAGAATGGACTGATCAGTCGCTGACAGACATGCATACAAGTTTTAATTTGGCTAGAGCTTAAGGCAGTTTGCCCACTGCCACGTCAACGGGACGTCAACGAGAAACGAGATCATTCGAACCGATCGTTACGTCCCGTTGACGGACGTGCGGTGTACACGCGGCCATAGTAAATGTATGTATCGCTACTTCGGCGCCGTCATCTCGTTTCTAGTTGACGTCCCGTTGACGGTAGCGGTGGATAAACAGTGTAAGGATACCTAATCCAGGCAATATAAAATGTGAATATACTCGGAAACTCAACCAAAATCTTTGACTTATCAGATCGTTTATCCCAACCCCTGGTATTACTGTGCAATTTGAAGATAAAACCAACGGATTCTCAAGCAATTGAGAAGATCTAAGCGGTTAACAGACAGACACGAAAAGCGACTTTATTTTATAATACGAGTATGTATAGATATACAGCGTGTGTCTGAAATGTGTGGTCATATTTAAGAGTGTGGTACAGACCATCAAACTAAACAACTTTCTCCATGGAACCAAGATCGAAATCGCGAAAAAAAAATCAGCCGCCCATACATTTGGTTCAAGTAGGTTGGTAAGTTTTGTATATATATGTAATATTATATACGTATATGTAATTGTTTATTGTACTAGTCTAATGTGCTTGCTTAAAGATCGGAGATAGATAGCGCTAGTCATCTCAAGTATGATTGATAGGCGTTTGTAAAATAATATTAGCGTAAAGAATTTACTGCTTTTACACTATAGCAGCATTTTATGTCGTTGATTCAGAAAGTATGACGTATTGGTGTCTTTGAAAGTCTTTCTGTACCTGTCTTATAACATTTTTTTGGTGTGGCTTTGGCAGGTTAACAGGGTGCCGAAACGTGGACACTGACAGTCGGGCTGGTTCACAAACTCAAACGCGGGCTATGCTCGGAGTCTCTTTGAAGGATAAAATCAGAAATGAAATTACCCAGAAAAGAACTAGTGTGGGACGCCCTCCAGCTAGATGGACCGACGACCTGAAGAAGATGGCTGGGTCTGACTGGATGTGGAAGGCGGAGGATAGAGTGTTGTGGCGCAACCTGGCAGAGGCTTATGCCCAGCAGTGGACTGCGATAGGCTGAGTTGATTAATTGACGTTAGGAGGGAATACTGAGATGACGAATAAAAGAGAAGTATGGAAGAAAAATTCGAAGACAAGTGACGTCTACCAACCCACACTGGGCCTGCGTGGTAGATTACGGCCGACTCCCTCTCACCGAGAGGAGGCCTGTGTCCCAGCAGTGGGAACATTACAGGCTCATTATGCTATCCCTTAGAACTCAGTGACACCTTTTGGCGTCAGCAGAATTCTGCAGGTCAAGGGTGCATCGCGGTTTTGTGTGAGAGCCTTAAGGGTTAACCCTAGTAAGTAGGTACAAAAAAAAAATACCATGTTTTTTGCTACTTTGAGCTTCTGTTAACAGGTTTTTTTTTTGTTGTCTCCTATGTCGTAACTATTATTACACTCAAAGGTTACGATATAACATTAATTTAGCTTTTATGAAATTAATACTAGCCCTATTGCGCTCAATTCACTATTTTGTATTCATCACTGAAAATATGCGCTCAGTAAAAGCAGAAGTTGCTGGTTGCTGGAACGAAACATGATAAGTTTCGTTCAAAAACAGATAACGGCTGCGTTTCGTTTTACACTTATTTTAAAACAATAATGTTATTTAATTTTTCATCGTAAATATAGTGCGATAGCTTCGCCTACTATATTTTTTTATTGTAATTGTAGTATTTAAGTCTCTAATATAGTGGATACTATATTATACCGGGCATTTTTTTAATCACTATCCAAATTTTCGCAGGGTGTTCTACCCATGAATATGAACAACTTTTGCTATGGGACCAACTCTGAAATCACGAAGAAAAAATTAGCTGATTCATACAAAGTTCAATACCTACTCGACCAAAATGTATGAAACAGCTGATTTTTTTTCGTGATTTCAGAGTTGGTCCCATAGTGAAAGTTGTTCGTATTCATGGGTAGAACACCCTGCGAAAATTTGGATAGTGATTAAAAAAATGCCCTGTATAGGGTTGGCAACCCTACTAAATATAATAACTGCTAAACAAATTGATAGCCTACATCAACTTATCCTGTTATAGCCATTTTATATAACTGCTAGAGAGTGACAGTTGTGATTTTAATATACGGATAATTTAAATTGGTAGTCAATTTGGTTAACATTTCATTTCCCTCACTTTACATAAAATTTTCTCTGTAACTACGGTATATGTTATACGAATGTCAACTGTACTTATAAAAGTTATAAAATGTGGATTTCAGTACACGATAAGACTTGATTCTTGCTGAAGCTTAGAAGATAATACAATATTATAGAGTCAGTATTAAAGTGCTCTGGAGCACGAATCGTCGGAAATAAAACTGGAGCAATTGAAAAGAGAAGTACTGAATGTGTAGGAGTTATGAAATAAAACGAGTTTGTTGCTGCTGGGAAGTTTGTTGCTGCTGGGGAGTTTGTTGGTGCTGGGGAGTTTGTTGGAGCTGGAGAGTTTGTTGCTGCTGGGAAGTTTGTTGCTGCTGGGAAGTTTGTTGCTGCTGGGGAGTTTGTTATTGCTGGGGAGTTTGTTGCTGCTGGGGAGTTTGTTGCTGCTGGGAAGTTTGTTGCTGCTGGGAGGTTTGTTGCTGCTGGGAAGTTTGTTGCTGCTGGGGAGTTTGTTGCTGCTGGGGAGTTTGTTGCTGCTGGGAAGTTTGTTGCTGCTGGGGAGTTTGTTGCTGCTGGGAAGTTTGTTGCTGCTGGGGAGTTTGTTGCTGCTGGGGAGTTTATTGTTACTGGGGAGTTTGTTGCTGCTGGGGAGTTTGTTGCTGCAGCGGAGTTTGTTGCTGCAGCGGAGTTTGTTGCTGCTGAGGAGTTTGTTGCTGCTGGGGAGTTTGTTGTTGCTGGGGAGTTTGTTGCTGTTGGGGAGTTTGTTGTGGCTGGGGAGTTTGTTGCTGTTGGGGAGTTTGTCGTGCCACTTCTTCTTCCCAGCTAAAGCACTAGGAAGTGGTGAAGGGCGGGCCTTTTAAAACATTTTTGCTGTTCCTTTTAGCCTTTTGGAAGCTTTATATTTTTCTGTGAAAATGTAATAGCAAGTTTAAATTTGATAAATGATTTTATTTCTGTAAGTAGGTTTATACAAACACTTTTACACGTCAAACATTTTTTTTTTAAACTAGATGAGGCCGGCGTTTCCTATCTGACTACTCTGAGAAGAAAGGGCGAAACAAACTCAGAGGTCTCAGTCTCTTTTAAAGTCCAGATATAATCTTGGTCAGATCATGTGAAGACCATGTAGGTTGGTGTCTGAAATGGCTTTTGAGGAAAGAACCACACAGATTGAGTGGACCTGTCCAGTCAGTGCAAGCATCTGTCAGTAATCGTACAGCTCAAAAGTTAAGGAGCTCAACGATTCGACGAACAATACCAAAGAAAGGACATTTGGGTAGGCCGCATAAGTTTTGGTGTGATGTTTTATGCTTCTACTCTTTTCTTCTTAGTTGGCAACTAAAGAATAATGGCAGTTATCCTTTGTTCGTCGTTTCGTTACGGGTCGTCATAAGCCTGAAAGTCTGATAACCAATCTCACCTAGAGGTACCCAGTAACGTATCATGTTACCCAGTAACTGTGGATTGAGGGGGTAGATAGGCAGTCGCTCCATGTAAAATACTGGTATTCAGCTGCATCCGGTTAGACTGGCAGCCGACCCCAACATAGTTGGGACAAGGCTAGGCAGATGATGATGATGATGAAACGTGTGTAGATTTAAGATTGACTTTAGTTGTGAACCATAATTATCATAAAGCGTACGGTACGTATAACAACTCGACTCTGAATACACTCTTATACAGTGTTTCATAATAAGTAAACTTCATTTTACTGTGCTTTTTCCTACACCCACTGTGACCTTAAAACGCCTCCAACAAAACTGTAACAAATACAAACGGAAAGAGATGAGCCTACACATCCCGCGTTTTTATAGACCCTGTTATTTCAGACTCCATACAAATAAAGAGTTTACTTTACGTAACATTTACTGGTGTTTGTGACATAAGCATGAATACATTTGAATTCCCCGGGGTCTCTTTGAAATGGGTGTTTTAGTAGCATCCCTAGAGTCAGGGATGGTAAGGCTGCTTTTCCACCAGATAATATGTGCGGTAACTAAGCGGCGATGCTAAGCTCCGAAACTAAGTATGTGTCTATTTTTATTTGAGCTAATTAATAAGTATCTGCTTATAATAAGTTTATTTATTTCTTTCACAATGGTTTTGTAGCCATTAACAGTTATGAATTATATAAATTCACATTGTGGGAGCTAGTGCCTGATGTAGGTTTAGAAAAAAACCTGTGTTACAGATCACCAAGCTCCACTTTCTGGCCTCATACGAAACAGGCAGGTAACAAGTATTTTTGTGTGTGTGCGGTGAATGGTGGTGAATGGGTAGGTGAATGGAAAATATTTGAAAACAAGTGTCTGTGGGAAAGTTGGAATTAGTGATGTAGTGCAGCGGATAAGATGTGCTATGATGACGCACTTTACGCGTATGTAAAAGACAGCTTCTTGGAGCCCTGTTGAACGAAGCTAAGCTACGCTATGAAAATTCAAGGTTCGTTGGTTGATATCTCGCTACGCAGCTTAGCACATTTCAGTGGAGAGGCTGCCTTAGAGACGATAAAGAGTGTCAGACTGAAGGAGGAGAGGGGGCGGGCTGAGAACAGAGTGGTACTTTTCTTTGGTTTTTTTCTGTCATAGGCTTTTCAGTCAGCGTAAGATGGCTTTTGTTTGGTAACTGAACTATGGCGTGCAGACTTTTAGGTCCAATTCAAAATATGGAGCGAAGTAAAGTTTGATTGCATGAAAATAGGGAGTTATAATTTGATATTATATTCTAGAACAGAATAGGCATTTATTTTGCAAATATGTTATGATATGGTAATACATAATACTACGTTGCATGCTAACTTTATATTAGCAAGATTAATTGATTATTAAAAAGATTATTTATATTAATAAAATTATTGACAAGATTGATTACAAGATTAATTAATATTAACAATATTCACAGCATTATCCAAAAGCCAGAGCAATTCAGCAAATATTTTTCTCTGACGAAAACTCAGTGTCACTGTAGTACGTTTTATCCATTAAAAATTTACGTAGACTACTCTTACAGCATTGTAGTCAAGGTTCTCCAACCACTTGGTAATTTATTGTAAATTATTGGGGCCATACAAAAAACACTCGCGCATCAAAATAGTTCGACACGGTAATTTACATAATTTACTATTGTCACGTCTATTTCTTGGGAATGCATCAGTTAGACGTTCAAAACGACTTGGATTTTGCTTCACAAATATAGCTACTTCGAAAATTTTAATACAAGGAAGTATCAATATGTTGTACTGCTTAAAGTAAGGCTTGCAACTGTCTGTAGTTTTAAGTTTAAACATTGATCGGAGACATCTTTTTTGGGCCTTAAATGCTGTGTCTTTATCAGTTGAGTTCGCCCAGGAAATGACACTGTAACTTAATCGAGATTCTACTATGCCGTGGTAAGCCGTAAGAAGTGTTCTAGTATCTACTATGGAGGATAATCTAAACAAATATATGCAGATGAACTTAATTTTTTACACAATATATCTATATGTGCTTTCCAATTTAAGTTGTAATCTATCTGTAGTACCAAAAGTTTTGTATCACTTGTTTCGTCAATATTGTCATTTTTGTAATGTATGTGAACATTTGTTACTCGGGGCGAACGTTGTCTAAAGTGCATATTCGGTATATTTTTTTAATCGGGTGGTGTCTGGTTGGTCACAAAGCTCAGTTTTCTATTGAAACGAGAAAAACTGCTCCTCAGCAGCAGTAAATGGTCTCAAAACATAAGTACTTTAAATACCAAAATACAAAAATTGTAATAAAATCATGGGTTATTAATTAGATTCCGGCCCGTTCTCAATGTGACCTTTCTAAGCCAGGTCACAAATATCAGAATTTCCCTCTCATTAATTATTACAGGTGTCTATAAATCCCTTTTATGTTCTTGATTTATTAGAACGCCGTAATGTCTGTACTCTGTAGTCTCTGAGTGGTTTAAACATTTACTAGTTAAATTGTTCGGAGAATCACGAGAATTCTGTTCGCCGAATCTGCAGTTCTCAGCCTGTATTTAAACTATCTGACGGGTGGGGCGGGATAAAATTCAAACGAATTCCATTTCGAATTCGGAATTCAAATTGTGCTAACGGTTGACCTATTCCTATTTTAATGATGACGTAATTTGCAGCAAAAGTGGCTATAATACAAAAATGGGGGTAGACAGAACTTTCGTTGATTATGGTTTTTGATCCAAAATGATGATCGCTTACCTACCATCACATTTAGGTGGTGGGCCTATTTCCATTATTAGGCACAAATCCAAATTCTGGCTGCTACAGCGAATCTTAATATTATGTACCTTGAGAACTTATTAGAATAGCATTAATACAATGACTAGCGTCATCGAACTGCATTATTTCGATTAGGCGTGTCATCACAAAATGACAAATATGTCTGACTCTCCACGATACTGATATTGCCAATTGACTTTATTGGCTGAAATTGCTGATAGAGCGCGTAACGTTATAATGGAAACTGTTCATTGGGTATAGTGGCTTGATTAAGGAAAGTATTGGACATGTAGACGGCATTGCGCATGCACATTTGAACATACTTAAGGGCCTATGCTACCTCAAATGGCTTAGCATGATCCTAAGTTATGTCGAAAATACTGCAGCATCAATTTTGAAATAAATATATGGTAAATGTGAGGATTAATGTTCGGCAAAAACACTATTCCATAAAGTTTTCTCGATAAAAAAAATTCCAATGTTACCTCCAAACCGAACAATAAACTGCTGGTATTCAAAAAATACTTCAAATTAGATCATGAAACTTTGCATACTAACTGAACTAACTATAAAGCAAGTCTTATGTTTTTTATTTTTTTTTAATTACCAATATTTTCATCGTAAAAAGCAATTACCTAAACTATCGGCACTCCCTGCCGCCCAGCACCGCACTCAGTCCCGCTCTCACTCAGTCCGCGCGCAGTATCGTGCGAGCGAGATAAAGAGTGAATTTTAGCTGAGGTAGTATAGGCTCTTAATAATAAAATTGTTTTGCATAAACAATCATTGTGCTGCTTATTATCTCTTTCATTTTTCTGACTGATATGTAATGTTAAGAAAAGTCAGTACATGGTCTTTGAGGCTGGTGGTTCCAAATGCCCGGACAAGATGCCACATGTACGTCTTAACAATGTACCCTTAGACAGGGTACATCATTTTAAATATCTAGGGCATATAGTCACGGCTGACCTCAGAGATCATGCTGATATGGAATGGGAACGAAGGGCTGTATCGAAGAGGGCGAATATGTTGGCTCGCAGGTTCGCGCGGTGCTCGGATGACGTGAAGATAACTCTTTTCCGAGCGTATTGCACGTCCATGTACATCTGCAGCTTGTGGGCTAATTACACGCAGAAACGATACAGTACCCTTCGTGTCCAATTTAATAACGCTTTCAGGGCACTTTTGGGGCTGCCGCGCTACTGCAGCGCTTCAGGTATGTTTGCGGCGGCACGCACAGTTTCTATGCGACCATGCGGAAGCGCTGCGCATCACTAGTGCGTACAGTGCGGGCCAGCTCCAACACCGTTCTTAGAATGATAGCGAATAGGCTGGACTGTCCTTATGTGCGACACTGCTGTGACAGACAAGTTACATATAGTGTCGCATATAAGAGACTACTTTAATCAAATTCTAAACATTATTTTATTTTTGTAGTGATTTTTAACTCTGATTTTATCATTTTAATTTTATTTATCATTATGATGTTAATTTTAATTCTAATTTTAAATTGTATTTTCTTTTTTTTTCTTTTTAATTGTTTATTTTCATTTTAATATTGATGTTAATTTTTGAGTTTTATGAATACAGTTTTAAGAAATGATGTAATGTACCCTATGTGCCATGATGCCTGACAATAAAGATATTTATTTATTTATTTTTAATGTAGGTGTGTTGTGTCCTTATGTTCGTCCTTTCAGTGAATTCAAGAATATATGCTATTTATTTATTTATTAGTACTGCCAGACATCAGGAAAATTACGACACTTTTAATTTCTAACAAAGAAGTCCTATATAATTATGAAATTTATAAAAACATCGTAATAAAAGTCGAATCTCGAGCTTTTGTATTTTATAAATAGATTTAAGATTTAGCAGATCGTAGATAATTGATCCGTCGGAATTAGATTCTGTAACAGTTTCCAGCCAGCTGTAAAGGAAACCCTTGCCATTCTAGCACGTAATGCATATAAAACCGCCTTATTCGAAACTATCTTATTTACAGCTTCAGAATTTCAAACTTGAAGAAAGACTGGTCCTTAATAAAATCAGTTACACAAAAAATAAATACCGAAAACGCATCAAAAGGAAAAGAGTACAATACCATTTTCTGCTTTATTTACGCAGCTTAATTTTGGCGCACAGCGTGGTACTAAAAATTTATCTTATTACAAAAGGAGAATGAGCACCGAACTATGGGTTTATGCCCTGAAGCCATAAGATATATATACCAATGGAAAGAGCTTTTCAAGGGAAACCTTTCCTACTAATACGACTTTTGCCAATTGTTAGCTAGTTTTGTGTTAATGAACTAAATAGGTGTGACTAGTTGAGCATTAAAGTTAAGGATATTTTGGCCCAATAGCCATAAGATATACACCAATGGAAAGAGCTTTTCGAGGAGCGCCTTTGCTACTAACAGACTTTTGCCAATTATTAGTCAGTTGGGAGTTAATGACCTAAATAGGTGACAACTTGGGCACCGTAGTTCAGGAATTCTTGCACCCAATAGCCATAAGATATACACCAATGGAAAGAGCTTTTTAAGGAGAATCTTTGCTATTAACACGACTTTTGCCAATTATTGGTCAGTTCAGAATTAATTACCTAAATAGGTGACAACTTGGGCACCGTAGTTAAGGAATTCTTGGCGCCCAATAGATAAACATTATGTCCGAACGACTCTTAGAAACATTGTTCCTAGAATGGCATACGAGTATAGGAGGCCATGTTTTAAAGTAGACGGTGATAGGCTTAAAAGAAAAATAATGAAAGTTAATTCATTGACGAACTATCAGATATTCAATAATTCTTAATTACTCACATTTAGAACTCTGTAGCTCCTGTCGTATTAACAATTAAGAGAATAAGAACTATTTTCCTTGATGAGATCTTTCCATTGGTATATATCTTAATGTTATTGGGCTTCAGGGCAGAATCGCCCAATCTCAAATCCAGAAGACAAAAGACAGAAAACCAAATACAAAAGACACAAAACAAATACAGAAGACTTTACTCTTGTAATCCGTGCTCTTTTTTTATAAACTGCAGCGACGTACGTCATAATGTGGCGTTAACAAGCACCGTGACAAGA
Source organism: Fissipunctia ypsillon (assembly GCA_947568875.1). Classification (NCBI taxonomy): domain Eukaryota; kingdom Metazoa; phylum Arthropoda; class Insecta; order Lepidoptera; family Noctuidae; genus Fissipunctia; species Fissipunctia ypsillon. The sequence continues at coordinate 5,696,689 of OX387643.1, forward strand.
TATGTACGGATCTTGTGTAATAACTAGGTAGCCCAAAGGTTTTATGGATACTTTTAAGGCAAAAAAATGAGCCTATTAATATGACATCATTTTAATCTGTAGAGCAGTCAACTGCTGAACGAGACAAGTGGGGTAATAATTGCGTAACACACATAAAATTACAATCAATCAATCTTTATTCGTGAACATAGGTATTACAATAAAGGTCTTATGTATACTTTCTAGTCGAGCTCCATGTCCTACCAATGAAATTGGTGTACAAATATATTATTAGTTTTTTTTAGTAATAAGTCTGAATCTATACAACACCAAGTCAAGTTCGAGTAAATAATGTCAATTAAATTAATAAGTAATTAATCAATTATTATTTATTTTTACATGCTTGTCAATGGTAAAATACATTAAAGGGCTAAACAAATCTTCGATGGAGTAACACGTCTTATCTATTAGAAATAAATATATATTTACTTTTGCATTTGCGGACATTATCTTCACTCGTTATTCATTTTGGTAGTTTATAAAGCAAAATACTGTTCCTGTATAGTGCAGTACTAGATCCGACTGTTTGTGACCGATCGCAACGCACGAACATAGACAATTGATCGCAATTCCTTTCATTTTGACAGTTCAGCCACGTTCACTGCGTTATTTACGTTGAGCAGACGAATTTGAAACCTATGAAGCAATGTATGAGGAGTTTCATTCAAAACCCATGGATTGTGATTGAAAGTGTATTACGCAATGAGGGTGCTGGATATACATATACATACATAAACTCACGCCTTCTTCCCATGGGGGTAGGCAGAATCTACATAACATCACCTGCTATGATCCTTTCATACTCCTTTTGCCTCGTTTACGTTCATACATTTGGTCGCACGCTGGTTGCGAGTACTACGCACCTGACTTTTCTGGTGCTGGATGTGACGATCTGAAATCCCAAAGACATAGTAGGTAGGTACCTAGTTGTAGTGATCAATGCATCTCTGTATGAGTAAGTTCTTATTCCTCTACCTCCAATGGAATCACAGTCAGATATTTTTGTACGGAAGAATAGCTACACAAATCCGCCAAAATCCGTGACACGAGGCTTGGCACGGTGTGTAGGAAGACTCTTATGTGAGAGATAAAACGTGTATCAGTAGAACTAACAGCAAACGGGTGAATAAAATACAAACAATAGTCACTAACATGATAAATGGGCCATACGGTGGATGCTTACAAAATTTCTTGTAGGTATGCATAAATCTAGGAATAGATTTATTAGCATGTCTAGCTATTTCTAGCTCGATGTAATCTGGATTCAGTGTCAAGGTTTATTTATTGGTGGGAATTAAATATGGAATGTAGCTTTTTACATCGTATTAATACTCCACAGAGAGGAATGTAATGTTATGACTACAGACACAGAATCGTAAATTGAGCAAAAAGCAGAGATTACCAATTCGTTTGCCGACTGTAATTTTTAATAAATTCACCTTATTAAATAACCATAATAGAAGAAGAAAAAATAAGAAAGAAAATACGTTTATTAACGGTAAACATGGTGCAAAAAGAGCACAAACACAAAAAAAAAAACAAGTTGGGAGAAAATATGCGTCACATCCACGCAAAACGGCCATCGCTCAGCATAATGCTGCAACCCTATGCGAGACAGAGCCCCAGCGCTGGTTTTCAGCGACAGCCAGCGTTGACGTGATGATGTCATAATATTTCTATACGGTTTTTACACCATCCTAAAAGTGTCCTACGAATTTAACTACGGTAGTTTAATCCCCGTAAGCATTCACAAGCAACATAACGACATCAAAAACAACTAACAACTATGACTTACTATGACTATGTTATAATTTAAGCTTCATTTAATTAATTAATGTATTTAATTATTTTGCATGCTAGTTTTAGCAAATTGTTTTTGAAGCTATTATAAAGTCCGACCAGCTACAATTCTTGCAAATCATTTCTCACTCACACTCTACAAATCAATCATCATCAATCTATCACTCTCAGTAAGTAAATTATACATAGTTCAAACCATATAAAGAAACACAAGACCCTACCTTACGATGCATCTAAACTAGTAAAGCGAAGAAAGCATGCTATTGCAGAAGGGGACTTCTTCTTCTTCTATGGAGGCAACCAAAGTTTTTGTTTGGGGGACCAAACAAAAACTTTGGTTGCCTCCATGCAATTTAATACACGGTCTTCTCGGTTATATAATAGAATAAATAAAGAAATATGTATATATAAAAACCATTATCATTAATGCAAAAAAAAAATACTGAAATAGATCAATTCACTTACTTATAAGGAAACGGAAGAGCTCTTGAAACCCACGACATAACCTATACTCTCACACAGGCACACAGACACACAACACACACACACACTTTCTCACACACACAAACTATACTTATGCCAATCTTGTCTACTTACCTATGTTAAATATGTTAGTAATATTTTTCTTTCTTTTGTTATGGAAGAGCGGAGTCTTCTAATACAGGCATTGTTTGCTTAAAAGAAGGCTCCAATCACAAACTAATTGTTGTAATCTGGTTGAAGAAATAAACAAAAAAAAAAAAAATAAATAAATAAATAAAAAAAAAAAAAATAATTAATTTAAATTTTAATTTTATTTATTTAATTTTATAAATATTTTGAATTTGAATTTCATTTCATAAAAAAAAAAATACTGTAAAGTCGATTCCGCATAGGTTACCCAACTTAGTCGACGTTATTAAAAACTGTATTTTCGTGTTTCTTTTACTTCCAGAGTACAAGTTGTAGATTCCAGCCGGTATATTCTGTCAAAATCTCACCGTGAAGCTTGCTTGAAGTGAACTGTCATTGTACCTAATGTTATGGATTGACAACTGGCAGCTCACTTAACCAAGTTTTCACGGAGAGATTTTTACAGAATAGATCGGTAGAGTACAATAGAAGTTGTTTCTTTAGTAACCTTTTTGAAAAAATCCTAACGAAAACTTTTCTCTTTTTACAAAAATCAAAAACCTTCGTTCACTGAACCAAAGAAAAACCTACTACACAAGGATTTCGCGTGCCTAGTTTCGTCGATACTCACATTTGAGGGACTTGACCTCCTTCGAGGCTCGCTAGGAACGTTCGGCTAGAACTCGGTCGATACATTTTGACCTTTCAGTTCAGGAAATGATATTTCGTGGTCTTTTGTAGTAAAAGTGACAGAAATGTGAAACAATGTTTCTCGTGTGTAGGGCTAACTTAGATAGTAGTTAGTTTGGCTTTCTTAGATTTTCCTAGTGAATATTAGTGTAGAATTTAAAGTCCTAATAATTATTGTGGCTAAAATACAGTAAGAACTTTTAAATGGAACAGCATGTATTGTTACGTGGATAATGTTACAACCCCTTTTAAAATTCGAACGGCGACGACGAGGTAGATTCATAACAAATGAGTGACTCACCACTTGTATGTGTTCTGCCTAGCCTTTTCCCAACTATGTTGGGGTCGGCTTCCAGTCTACCGGATGCAGCTGAATACCAGTAGATATTTTATATATAGCGACTGCCTATCTGACCTCCACAATCCAGTTACTGGGTAATACGATACCCCTTGGTAAGACTGGTTGTCAGACTTTCGGGGCGTTGACGACTCATAACGACTGTCAAAGATCTACGAATGACAGCCGGGACCAACGGCTTAACGTGCTTTCCGAGGCACGGAGGAGTCTCGGTATGTAAAGATGGTCACCCATCCACGGACAACCCCGGCAAGTGTAGCTTAACCTGATGGATCGACCCGTGCGGCTGTTATTACTTAGCCACCAGCTCCTCACCTGTATGTGTACATTATAGATTGCAATAAAGATTAATTGAATAATTCTATTGGTAATTGAGTTTATACGAGCGGCACGTTGTCTACGGCAGAGACAACTGCAGCCGTCGACCCCTCGGCGGCTGCCATTGCCGCTGCCGTTGCTTCTGCCGTTGGTAACGTTCCGCTCGTGTATATTAGCACTAAAATATATAGCTAATCATTCTCTAAGTTTATGGTACCTAAGGAGACTAAAATAAATAATCTTCCTACATTTTTTAAATAAAACTTCATCTCAAACTAAAAGCTAGTTGAAAAGATTCACCTCACTACTTACATGGATGGATAATTCTCATAAAAATCCAGTAATGGCACTGGGAGCGCCGCCATACTGGAAAGTGGGAGGGAGGTGTAAAGGGGGGAGGTGACCCCCCTTTGTCGGCTGTCGATGAAAATGAATAGCTTATACTTTATAGAAAAGTCGCCTTTTGTGTGAAGTGCATAATGATTTTTATTATGAAGTGTTTTCTTTAAACTAGGAATAGTGATGGCGGTTGGGTGAGAAAATCTGTAAGAAAGTTGTAGTTTGTGTGAACTTAAGAGGTTATTGAGGGGTAAGAGGTTGGAGATATGGTAATAGTAATTATGATAGATAGTAAGTAATAATCTTAATTCTAATGTTTTAGGAAGGAAGGCGTTCTTGGTAGTGTTTCTGGAGTACTGTGAGTTAAGCTGACGTACACGTCAGCTACAAAAAACATAAAATAAAATTATTTGCCACAGCAAATAATTTTATTTTATGTTTTGTGTTTAATTTTATGTTTCTTTGTTTTGTAATATTGATTACTTTGCATACAGAATATATATAGAATCAAGTTTTTCTAACTTATATTTTCGAGCCGTTTGGGGTTGAAACCCTCGGGCCGTGGGGTCCGAGCGCTCATGTTGTTTATTTAACGAAATCTTCAAACGGCTAGTTGACACTTCCCGTGACCCAAGGGCCGGTTTTTACCTTGGCCAGAGGCTAAGCATTGCCATACAAAGTGGCAATGCCGCCAGTCTCTTGGGTACATTACCAGTCGACAGCGATGCGGAGGAATTTTTCGACGCCATATTTTAGTTTGTGAATAGTTTTAGTTAAGTGAGGATATATTTTTTCTATATACATTTGAAATAAATAAATGTTACTTTAAAGACAGATGTGCTGCTGGGGAGTTTGTTGCGCCACTTCTTCTTCCAAGCTAAAACACTAGGAAGTGGTGACGGGCGGGTGTTTTGTAAAACGTCTTGTGTAATTTTGACGTTCAAAAAGTGCTGATTCTCAACCTAGTTTGAATAAATTACTTATGATTTTTCATTCATGTAATTTCTCCGACGCATAAAAAACCTTAAAATATTAACATTTCATCAGTAGGTTTATTCTTTGCCCTAGTACTTCTACTGAAGGCTCCGGTGTTTTCATATGATCCCAAACATAAAAATCTAGCGGATTAAGATCAGGCGACGTATGTCAAACAATTAGAGTGGTGTACGTGCACTGTTTGTTTAAATACACGCAAACTAAGTGACAAGTGAACCAGCGAGTAGACCGTGAGTCGTTTTTAAACTTTAAAGCCACTCCGCGACTTGTGACCTGGTCATGATGATCTGAACTAACGTGTGATGGATTGCTGAGAGGTTAGAAAGTAGAGGGATGGCATAAACCAGTTAATTCATTCGATTATCACTCAATGTTTAAATATTTCAACAATTTGCTATTTGAGCTTTGCCAGCATTATCGACTGTTTCATCGGCACCTCTAAATATTTTTTAAATTATTGTACCTTGTTAGATAGCTGATTAAATGAAGATGTATTTCCTGTAATTTGTACTGTTAATGCAGTAGGAAAATTCTGAGATAACTGGTGTCAAAGTTTAGGTACGTAGATGATTTTTCAAAATGGACTACCTTTAACTTGTAACTGTTTGATGTTTTAGAAAATTTGGTTACATCCAAATGTTTGTGAAAGTATTAGGTACTCAATGGAATACCAATGAAGGGCATTCAATTTGAGAATTTAGAGAAAAGTTATTTTTAGTGACGAGTTCTGGGAAATTTTCAAAAATACATAAAAATTGGGTTTCCTCAAACGCCATGAATTTTCGCCTCGGCTTTATGGGGTGCTTAATTGTTGCAAATGGGTCACACTGTCACGTCCTGGAAGGAATACATCAAATTACAAGTCACTCTGTATAATTTGATATTAGCGAGCAAGCGGTGTGAAAAATATTATTTCTTCCCGGTCTCAGAGAAAAACATCTAAAGCAAGTTTTCTTTTACTTTTCAGACCTGCTTGAAATTCATTCCCTGTTTTGCTTTGAAACGGTATTTTATTCAAAGGAAACTTTAAAGTAGATCAGATAAGGTTGGTGCAGCTTATCGAAATGCAGTGTGACACTACCTACCTACTGCGAAGTAACGAGTAATCTAAGTTGTATTTGAGAATCCAATTCGTATTTGCAGTTTGTTAGGAGTTTTAGGACAGGTTGAATTTATTTTGTCCAGTTGTTGCCTGCAACTTTCTAATAAAAACTTTAATCCCACGTTAGACTCGCTCATGGGTGGATATTCGAATAATCATTACTTGGTACATATATACAATTCATTTCTTATTTTAGTGTGCATTTAAATGCGTTTAGCAGAGCTTTGTCTGTTAGTCATTCAATTACGAAACGTGACCCATACACGTCATTGAATTACCATTGGAACTTTTCTATGCAACTTATGGGTTTGAAAAAGATGCATTCATGAAGCCGGTACTGCTAATTTTCATTAGCAAGTATATTCCAACTACAGTGTAGTTAGTCTTTCGTTGTAGTTTGCTTTACTGAAGAGAGGCATTTGCTGTATTGAAAAGCACCATTCCAGACACCAACCTACATGGTCTATACATGATCTGACCAAGATTTTGTCTGGACTTTAAAAGAGACTGTGACCTCTGAGTTTGTTTCGGCCTTTCTTCTCAGAGTAGTCAGATAGGAAACGCCGGCCTCATCTAGTTTAAAAAAAAAATTTTTTGACGTGTAAAAGTGTTTGTATAAACCTACTTACAGAAATAAAATCATTTATCATTTACCTGTAAGGGGTTTATGTATAAACGTTGTATAAAATTAAGTAATGATTAAATTAACTTCAATTTTAAATGTGGCCATGGACGACCGAGCTTGGGCACAAGCTACTACTACTCCCACTCGTACTCTTCCCATTCGTATAGGAGGCCTCGGCGTCCGGAAAATTTCTAGTATTAGTTTATCGTCTTTCATATCCTCGGTCCACGGCACTGATAAATTAATCAGAAAAATCTTAGCCTCCACACTGATTAATTTTGATTTGCCGTGTTTCACCAAGGCCTGGAGACTCGCTTGCCCGAATTCAGATCCACCCGATAATCCATCTTCCTAGAGGCGGTGGGATGAGCCGCTCTGCAGAGTTATACAGAAAATATTACTTGACACGTCTGCTACTACTGCGGAGCGTGCGCGCCTGCTGGCTGTAGGTTAGTGGGAGTCGGATCTTTGGCTTCATGCACTACTGTCGTCGGACATAGGCACATTGTTTGACGACACTACTTTCCGCCTCGCTGCTTCCCTGAGAGTTGTCAACAGCCTCGAACACCACGGCGTGTCTTGCAGCTGAAGTGCGGGTCGCTTAGCGCGGCACGCAAATATTAATGACATCATCCGACGGGCTCTTGTCACCGTCGGCGTTCCAGCTGTATTACAACCCATTGGTTTGGCACGCGACGATGGCTAAAGACCGAACGGCGTGTCTTTATTTCCATGGAAGGTGGGTAGAACTTTAGTGTGGGACGCAATGTGTGTCAATACTCTTGCGCCATCCCATCTTCCTGGCTCGGCATGCTGTGCTGGCGCTGCTGCTTCGGCAGCAGAAAACCTCAAGCGGCAAAAGTATAATAACTTTATCGGTAATTATATTTTCGAGCCGTTTGGGGTTGAAACCCTCAGGCCGTGGGGTCCGAGTGCTCATGCATTGTTCAACGAAATCTCTAAACGGCTGGTTGACACTTCCCGGGACCCAAGGTCTGGCTTTTACCTTGGCCATCGGCTAAGCATTGTCATACAACGTGGCAATGCCGCCAGTCTCTTGGGTACATTACCAGTCAACAGCGATGCGGAGGAATGAGGATAAAAACTGCCACTTGCTCACTTTAGATGTCGCCACCATTGTCCGTCTTAAAATTTGACAGCTAGCTGTCAATATCCATACATTTTTTGTAAACTAATATGCCCCGTTGCGCAGCTGTTGACTGAAAAAATTCGGGCCATGTAAAAAGAAAAAGCAAAGATCAGCGAGGAGGAGAGGAGAGGAGGGGAGGTGAGGAGGGTGGGGAGAGGAGGGCAAAGATGTTAAAAGAAGAAAACTGTGGGAGAGAGCTCTCCGAAGAAAAAATTGGAATCTCAATAATACGTCGAGGTTATGTGCTATCCTTTTTAAACCTGAAGACTTTTGTCAGAGAAATTCGTACACAGGTGATGCTTTTTGTCATAAAACAGAGAACTAAGTGTGTTTTCGTTAGAGACACTTGTGGGTATTTATATAAATGCATTATTTAAGGGTGTGTGTGTGCGATAAGATTATCTTTCAATCAACCAAAATATAATAATATCTAAGTAGCATCTAACCAGCATTCGCTATATTGCATTGAATTTAATACCCTCATAACAAACTACCTAATGCCTAATATTAACACATCTTGCACTGGATCTCGTAGTTATTTAGAATGTTTCGCACATAGATAGATCTTTTTTGTCTGTTCTAGGTGATGAAAATATCTATAAAAGGCTGAGGAAGACTGCTGTACCCTCTATTTTTTTCATTTAAGAAAGTCATACCAGTCAACCCGTCAGCGGAAGACAGATTCGTAGACATTTTTGTCCCGCTTTCGTATATTTTGTAATTGACACAATAGTGAACACATAAACAACAATGGCGGTTTGGAGACGGACAAAAGTGCTGCCACCTATGACGAGCTCTCAGTTTTTAACCCCATTTTTCGACGCCAAAATTTATTTTGTTATTAGTTATCTTAGGTTATTATATATATTTTTTAAATAGTTTGTTAGTTAATTTAGTGCATGTTATCTATACGTAAAAATAAATAAAGTAATGATAACGTTTGCTCAATCATAGGTAAGTTTTTTTGACATTTAAACTTCTCTTAACTTTAAGCAACGTTTAAACTTAATTAAAAAGTCTTATATTCTGCAAGTCCGAATTATTTGCGAAACAGACGTCTTTAGTGAACACAGAGCATAAAACTAACATAATTCCAAACTCAAAAATTTATCCTGCTCGCCGAGAATTCCTGTAGGTATTCCAACAAAGGCACAATATAAGAATGTCAGTGCCACCGCTGGCGTTTAAACGAAATAAAATTTCCCCTGAGATGCTTTTCCCGGGTTTTTCTTGAGTAGTGTGAGTGTGTGAGTGAAAGGTCGTTTTCACTCACGGTGCCTTAAAGGATTTTGCAATTCAGATTGGTTCATAGTGTTTGGTATAGTTCTGCATGAACTATACCAAACTTGAGCTATTGCTTTCTCTTATTTGCTAATGGAAAATAAAGAGATGGAAGCATGAGTTGCCAAATTTGGTTGAACTAATACAAGGTAGGACGTTATTGTTAGAATATATACTGGTAAATCTGTAGCCTTGTTTAGCTGTCTTTAGCTGACATTAGAATGCTCTTTTCTAATCTGTGGTCACTTTCATATAGCCAACTCCTTCTTAATGTGGCATCTCGCTCTCCCCCCTTTTTGCACGTCCGTCATTGCACAGTGCGCGTGTATCTCTCTTGTATTTTTTACTTGTAGTCAATATACTATTTAATAGGTAATTATTAAAAACACATTTTTATTCTGATATTTAATTAACTCATCTCAAAACCAGATTATAATACTTATTGAGCTGAGTTTATTAGATAACACAATAGAAATGTGATTTAATCATTATCTAATAAATTAATATTATTTATTTGTTCGCTAATTGATTACATTTTCAAAAAAGCATCTTTTCATTTAACATTCTTAATAATTTCATCCCGTGTGAGCGAGAGAAACAAATCCTGCATTTCTCGTTCTTTTCGGAATATTTTGTAATTCATTCGCAGCTGTCCCTTTCAACGGACGAATTGGAGCGTTTTATTTATATTTTCGCGTTTTCAAGCTCCGTCCCATTCAGCCTTTTCATTTTTCACTCAGCGCTTCGTTTTCGAAATCTCTCCACTTCCATTGCGATTGGCAGACTGTCATTTATGTTCGAAGTTAATCTATGTAAGCTAAAGTAGAGAAAACTGTTATTGAATATTAAATTAGAAATGTAGAGTATGTGTTAGATTTCATTATAGTAGTGTTGAAGTTTATTTCGTTTTATTGGTTTGGTGTGTTTCGTATTAGAATAGAATATAGAATATTCATTTATTTGCTCAGAATGTAGGTATTTACAATAAGGTGGTTACGATAATATTAAAGAAACCTTGTAAATTTTACCATTTTGGCATGCAAACATTGATGCAGTTCATCATCAAACATACAAACTTTCATACACAACTAAATTTATCAGCTAGAAAATCCGATATGGTGTAATAACATTTATTTAATAGAAATACAGTTGTTTCTTTTTTAAAATTGTTATTGGTTCCTCTTTTATGGAATTAGGAATGTGGTTAAAAATAGCCGGTGCCATACCAAAAACACTTTTCCTCAACAAAGCAGTCTTATATTCACCTGTGCGTAACAAGTTTTGGCACGGAAATGTTAATAAATTATGTATTTATTACGTATTCATTTACAGATATCTTAGGTGGGGTTGGTTTAATTTGTAATGAAGATTTAACACACGCATATCATGAAATTGAGGCATTGTGGGACTGCCAAAGTCAAAGTCAAATAATTTATTTCAAATATACACGTAAATGGCACTGTCGAACGTCAAAATTTACAAAAAAATTATAATTGATTCTAGTCGCCCTTTCCTAAAGGTAGTTTCGTATGGAGGAAAATGGGCAAGGAACGCCACCGTTACTCTTTTAAAATGTTTTACAATATTTTGTATACATTAATTATAAGTGAAGACGATGCACCTAGAATAAAATTACTATACCACAATAGGTAAAAAGAATTAAAAATGAAGCAAAAAAAAAAATGTTTGACATGTGTTTGTGTTTGAAATGTGTGACGTGTTTGTTGTGTTTGTATAAACCTACTTACAGAAATAAAATCATTTATCATTTAAGCAATGATAGATAAATAAATTAATTAAGGGGTATCGTATTTCCCAGTACCTGGATTGTGGAGATCAGATAGGCAGTCGCTCCATGTATAATACTGGTATTCCGCTGCATCCAGTTAGACTGCCTACCCCAACATAGTTGCGAAAAGGCAGGCAGATGTTGAGCTTTAGACTTTCACATTGAATTAAATGAAATGATGTTTATTTCCGTAACTTGATCTTATAGGAAAAAAAAGAAAGAAAAATATTTTATTTGGGACACGCACAGGAAATATAACAAGAAAAAGAACATTAAAACTAACAATATCATGAACACAATTTAAAAAAAGAAAAACAAAGAAGACCTGTGCGAGGCCAAAAAGGCTCCTATCTCAGCATGATGCTGCGATATTTGAAAAAAAAAACAAACCGCAGCACTGATATTCTGGCAGGGCCCGCTGTGATGCCATGGACACACCTACGGACATAAAATAAATGAATAAAATAAACAATAAAATATATTATAAATCACAAAATTATATGCAAACTCATATTTGATAATAAAATAAAAAACTATTACGATGAATCCACACCGGACGCTACAGCGTCGCTTGTCCATGCTACGGACTATTTTCTATGATCTGTGACAAACGAAGGGACGCAAGCGCATGCGATGTACAGCAATGCTATTCTCTAAGGATACAGCCTTGTATTGCAGCGCTGCCGCAGCGCAGTTTAGTATTCACTAAGCTGCGTAAAGCTACACTAGCGCTCAAGGCTGTGACGGCCGTGAGTTAAAACTACCCAACAACGGACAAATTGACAGTAATGACAGTTCTTCTTACATTTTGGTATTCCTTAAGAAAAAACAGCGACGAATGCGCTTACGACCTCGCCCACAGCCTCGCTTCTAACTGTCAAATCCAAAAGCTACAATATTCGGGCGTACTCTTGACAAAAATAATAAACTGTATTGAAATTTTTCGATTCTTTTTAATACTTATTTGAAAAAATGGCAGCTTGGTTAATTATAAAGCTACATTTATTAAATGAAGCTTGAAAAAGTGATGATTTGAAGAAAGCTCGACAGGCGAAACAAATAAGTAAATTTAAAACAATATCCCGTGATAAAGAGTTTATCCATATTTACAGGCTTTCTGAGGATTTAATTAATATATTAGAAGATGACTTAACTCCGTCTAAACGTCCGCGAGTTCGGTCCAGTGGTTTAATCAAGAGGAAAATAACATAATAATATAATACTCACATTTCACTACGGTCGGTATTTTATCCTCTTAATCACAGAACTTACATGTAACAATCGCTGATACAAATAATTTAGATGCAATGCACATTTTAAAAGTTTTCAAACTAGAAATTAAATGGTTTTCGAACCTTTTTAGGTCGGGTTGTTACGAGTGAAGCACAGAGTCACAGATTACGAGTGAAGTGTTTTGTTTTGTTTACATTCATCTCCGTGTCGCGTTGCTCAAAATAGGCAAAGGAATCGTCATTCAGCCTTAAAATGTAATAATAAATTGCAATAAACTGTTACAATTATGAAATTTGTTAATAGTTTTACTCTATTCCTTATAGTACTTAAAGATAGACCTCTATTATACATTTATATTTTAAAGCCATAAAACACTCAGTCGAGATTGATCGATTATGATCTAAAGAATTTGTTTCAAGCCCTTAATTCGTCTATGAAACAGCGACGGGAGGCTACAGCCTAGGGTTCGTCGACGACCATAATCACGCTAGTGAATACGGTTTGAATCGGCGCTACACGCTCGATCGAACTCAAGGCTGTCTCGACGACGAGCTCGTCGCAGCTTACAGCTATGAAATTGTTTTTTAGAGAATAGCACTGCTGTACAATTAGCGGCTGATGATGTCAAAGAAGAAAAACACAAATATTGATACAAAAACAAAGGACGTGTCGGACTTCGGGGAAACAAGGCGTGATGTTATGTTATGATGTGTAAACAAAGGACGTACAATAAAATATACAGCATCAGAATAAATAATACTTCAGATTCGAGTGACTATAAGACAAGGTGGTGCAAATATATAGTGTAAATGTATCGTTATTGTGTATGACTGATTGTGTTGTGATGCGGGTCGGAGGCAAAAGGATTTAATCACCGAACTAAACATAGTAATAGAAGCAAGTCCATGTACTATGACATAGTACTCCGCTAAGGTCACCAATACTAACTGCGTGCAGTCCCAGGGTAAGTTAGTGACTGGTTTCCTTTTGTAAACGTAGCAAGTGTTGTTTATATTTATGTCTAAAAGTACCAACTGTTTTTATAGCACGAAAAGGTGGTGACAAGTCATTCCAGCAGCGATAAGACATTTTTACACTTCAATTTATGTACAATATTTTATAACTAGATGGCACCGGCGTTTCCTGACGGATCCCTGAGAAGAATAGCCGAAACAAACTCGGAGTGGTAGAGACATCACTCTAAAACTGAACTTTTTCTTAAATTCTAGTATAAGAGACTTACCCCCGATGCAACGTGCATCCCTCCTCGTAAATTGTACTCTTTATTATCATCAGACATAATTTCCTCTGTTTTATTACGGTGAACATGTATAGAATGAAGGTGTATATTAGAGAACACAATATTCTTGTCTCTCTTATATTAAATGACATAACTTAGGGGTCTAATGGAGTAATTTTGTGGCTTTTAAAGGCCCACCCTTCACGACGTATATAAAATTGTTGCTTGTATTGTAAAATTACTTAAAGAGCATCCCCGGTATTCTAAAAAAATAGGGAACAGATAGGTCTGTAGAACGTCGGCAAGAAATATGTGGGAAAAACGCTAGAAAAGTACCTAACCTAAGCGACCTAAGCGTAGAAATAAGTACCTTGACACTAGATAAAAGACAAAAAATATGAATCAACTCAGAAAATAAAACACGTCAGAAAACGCAGGCGAGCCCGCGGGAACAACTGGTAGGCACTTTCATGAAGATGAAACTAGTTCCAAGTTTAAAACCAGCAAAACAGAAGACCACCGTCACAACCCAGCCCGCGGTTTTTAATTAGTCTTTATACCATCTAAATGTTCCTTTTGTTGTGAGGTAGTTACAGAATTTCTTTTATTAGACCTTTAGCTCGAGGCCAACATTGCGGATGAAAATAAAGGAACATCGCCCTGCTGTTACAAAGAAGATCATAATGAAAAGACAAGTTCAAGAATCTTTCATTATGAAGTTTTGGATTTGTTGGGGATGTTTATGGTTGTTGTATGAACTTTTAATATAAAGTACGTAAGATCCCTCTCGTCGGGAGGACTTAGCAAAGGATTGTTTGAAGGCGTTTGGTCAAACAAAATGTTTATGCCTTTGACGCCCAGCGGAAGACGGATCTAACTGGAGGCGAGATAGCATCAAGAGTAAACCACCTTTCAACATCATTACCACTATGGTATTTTTGCACATCCGCACTGTGCACGTACCTTCACAGCCAAGATAGGTTACATTAGCTACATCAGAGCACACGCTTGTATCCTATACATACATACAAAATAATCAGCCTATAATGTTCCCACTGCTGGGACACAGGCCTCCTCGTGGTGAGAGGCAGTGGGCCGTAATTCACCACGCGGATTCAGTGCGGGTTGGTAGATGTCACATGTCTTCGAATTTTTGGTTCTAGGACATTCCGGTTTCCTCACGATGTTTTCCTTCACCGTTTTGAGAGCAGTGGTGATGAAATTATTTACACAAAATAAAGCGCCTGCCTGGGCTCGAACCCATGACCACTGGGCCACCACTGCTGTCGTAATCAAAAATGAAAACAGTCACCGTAGCCGAAATCATCATGGAAAGTGTCAAAAAAAGTATGTAAAGAGATTTATGAGTTCGTTGCCCTTTGAACATTATTTTGATTTTACGAGTGTCGTGGCTGACCTTCATACAAATCTTTCAACTAAAGAAGGCTTCCGGAATCAGTAATGCTGCTGGCACTAGCACAAAAATCTTTGAATGGTTAAGTTACTTTATATTTATGATGGAGAAGGTACATCTCTCTAGTTATCGTCAGCCATATTTTAACTACTGTATATGTACTATATCTATATAGGCTGGGCCCTTTTATAAAATTTTTGATTGTTTAAAGGGCAAGTTAATAGGTTCGTGGGTAGTACCTGTACTTGTTGTTTTTTCTTCTTTTCTCTCTCAGCTTTAATCATAGTCTGCCAGTTTGAGTAAATTATGCGGCCTACCCAAATGTCCTTTCTTTAGTATTGTTCGTCGAATCGTTGAGCTCCTTAACTTTTAAGTTGAGCTGTACGATTACTGACAGATGCTTGCACTGACTGGACAGGTCCACTCAATCTGTGTGGTTCTTTCCTCAAAAGACCATTTCAGACACCAACCTACATGGTCTTCACATGATCTGACTAAGATTATGTCTAGACTTTAAAAGAGACTGTGACCTCTGAGTTTGTTTCGGCCTTTCTTCTCAGTGTAGTCAGATAGGAAACGCTGGCCTCATCTAGTTAAAAAAAAAATGTTTGACGTGTAAAAGTGTTTGTATAAACCTACTTACAGAAATAAAATCATTTATCATTTTATCATTTATCATTTAATATTGACAGTTAAATCTTTTACCAAAAAAATCACAGACCTCAGCCATGCGTTACGATTGAGATCGATATATCTAAAGAAACTTTTCAGGGTTCCCGAAGGTTGCCATACATAACTCTATTACTAAACCTCCGCTGTCCGTCTGCCTGTCAAGGGCTGCATCTCATGAACTATAATAGGTAGACTGTTGAAATTTTCACAGATTGTATATTTCTATTGCCGCTATAAGAAGAAATAATGAAAATAAAATAAAGTTAAAATTTAAAGGGGGTCCCCATACAATAAAGCTTTGATTTTGAAAAAAGAAACATTTTACCTGGCATGTGAGGTGTTTACTTGGAACTCATCGAGTAGAGTACAAATATATATTTATTTATTTTTATTTATCTGCATAAATGAAGAAATAGGGGGGCCGCAAAAGTTGTCAGTTTTAGACCATACTTGTACGAGCTAAACAAACAACTAAACAAGTTAGGAATTTGAAACTTCTGTATATCATTTAGCATATACTGTATTTAATCAAAAAATACTAAAAATGTCGATTCATACGATGTTTTGTTTAAATATGGGCGATTTTCTACTACAATATCATTATGAAATACAAAGTATTGCGATTGTTAAAATTTAAGATGAAAAATATTCTTTGTTTAATAATTTTTTTTAAATATGTATAATTGTTAAATATTGTACGATGGTATGGAACTATTCAAGTGCGACTTTGACTCGCACTTGGCCGATTTTTGCTCATACACAAGATTAAAATATTTTATGGTGTTATGAACATAAATAGTATAATCGAAACCAATCAAAGTTGCAATTTTTATTACACGAGTAAAACGCTTATGAATTTTGCGTAATTGTAAGGTATTTATGCTCGTGACTGTACTATGTACTGTGACTCTATAGGCATATTTGTACTGCTTATCTTATAACGCAAAAGAAGCGTGAAGCTAACTTGATTACAAGTCTATTCAGCGCAAAGTACCCCCTGAATCACATTCTGTGAACCGCATTTGAAAGGGAATTAATATGATTTGAATGAACTAATCTTATTTGTTCGTAGACTGATGGAAGCAGGTGATTAAATACGAATAAAGCCGTCTTTTGTTTGGCTCAAGTCGATTACTGGGTTCTTGTTCTTCTATTTATATAATCAATTGTTCTTGTTTGCATTTGTTTTTAGCAGGTGTTTTGTTTTTTGAGCTTTATTTTTCAATTGAAATAATAAATCCTACTAATATTATAAACGCGCAAGTTTGTGAGGATAGAAGGAAGGATGGATGTTTGATACTCTTTCACACAAAATCTACTGAAAGGATTTGGATAAAATTTGGCACATAAATGATAAATGATTTTATTTCTGTAAGTAGGTTTATACAAACACTTTTACATGTCAAACATTTTTTTTTAAACTAGATGAGGCCGGCGTTTCCTATCTGACTACTCTGAGAAGAAAGGGCGAAACAAACTCAGAGGTCACAGTCTCTTTAAAGTCCAGACATAATCTTGGTCAGATCATGTGAAGACCATGTAGGTTGGTGTCTGAAATGGTCTTTTGAGGAAAGAACCACACAGATTGAGTGGACCTGTCCAGTCAGTGCAAGCATCTGTCAGTAATCGTACAGCTCAACATAAAAGTTAAGGAGCTCAACGATTCAACGAACAATACCAAAGAAAGGACATTTGCGTAGGCCGCATAATTTACTCAAACTGGCAAACTATGATTAAAGCTGAGAGAAAAGAAAAAGAAAAAAACAAGGACCCACCCTCAAGAATTGGAATTTATAATGCAAAAATAATTTTTCAAATCCGACTGGCAGTGACAGAGATAAGTGCGTTCAAACAGTCAATAAAAAATTGAAGAAATTGTTTTGTGTTCAAATAATTTTCTTTTATAATTTCATCATCTGCCTAGCCTTTTCTCAACTATGTTGGGGTCGGCTTCCAGTCTAACCAGACGCAGCTGAATACCAGTATTTTACATGGAGCGACTGCCTATCTCACCTCCACAACCCAGTTACTGGGAATACGATACCACTTGGTAAGACTGGTTGTCAGACTTTCGGGCTTCTGACGACCCGTAACGACTGTCAAAGATCCACGAATGACAGCCGGGACCAACGGCTTAACGTACTTTCCGAGGCACGGAGGAGTCTCAGTATGTAAAGATGGTCACCCACCCACGAACCAACCACGGCAAGCATAGCTTAATCTGATGGAGCGACCCGTGCGGCTGTTATTACTTAGCCACGAGCTCCTCTCGTTATAAATTGAATTTTCTTTTATAATTTAAGGGAATGTAATTAAAACCCGTAAGCGGTCTTAATAAATTACGGCGAAATGGAATGAAACGCTACTTAAACAAACTTATATTTGAAGCAGTTGGTGTAAAAGTGGACTAACGCAAACTTGTTTGGTCTTTCTTTTCTTACTTTAATTAATTCTTGTAATGTTTTCCGAGATTTTCTTTTTAGGCCTTGAATAGTTTGTGTTTACCTCGTGATAGCCTCTCCACTTTAGTTTCGCTTAGGGCTCCCACACAAAACTGCGAATTGGCATCGCATCGCTGTTATGAGTGGTCACATTTTTCCAGTTGTGTTTTGTTTTGTTCTTAATTCATATTTAAATATAGATTTATACCTAGTAAAAAATGGCGCTATTAAAAAAGGCATTTTAATAGCTAATAGCGATTACTTACCATGATGAAATACGAATATTAGTAAATACTGAAACGACTACCGTTTCAGTATTTACTAATTAGGTACAGCTTTGCCAGGCGATACGGTAGGTATTGTTTTAAAAATATATCAGCTTGCCCTTATTTTGACCCCTAGGCATGCCACTGACTTGACGCTAGACTTAGAAGCATTTATTTACGTTGATATAATATTAAGATCCTTACACTAAATGGAAGACAGCAGCTTCTCATGATTTAAGGCGCAGATATATGCCAACGGCCTTAAGTGCACAGCTTGCGTGATCTGTGCTGAGCTCACGCAACACGTCATACGTCCACCCAGTAATAGAATTCTCCCATCAAGGAGTGCTGTCCCAGATTAGACGCATTATTAATTTATTATACATAAAACAAAAGGTATTGTATTAAAACACACATATTAAAAGATAAATAATTAAATTATCTTTAAAATGGTAAAAGTTTCATTAAAGTACGCTAGATAGTTCTTGCGTGATTGTCAGTTTTTTATCCGCGTTCGACATAACCTTACAAATTAATTACACTATGCCTATATGAACATAATCTGAAATATTCACATGTTAAGTTGTTTTGTAAGAAAATGCTTTAATTTAACATATATTTTTTCCGAATCATTAACACATTCGTTTAAAATCTTTAAAATTTGGTTATCATCGCCTTAAGAGTACCAGGACTCAATATGAAGTGGCCCACTGCAGAGCACAAGCTTCCACGTCAGTCCACAAAGTCCAACTTTTCTCGCGATGTTTTTTCAACGTATGGCATCGTACCTATAAAAGAAAATACAACACAAGCCAGTGTAGTCTAAAATGCTCAATTTCAAATCGAGTGGTATATAATGACCATTGTTTAGAAACATTGCCGGTGATCTAGTTGGTAAATAGGTCGAATCTACAAGACTTGTAACCGCCACAATTTTGTGATGTGAGTGTGTGTGTGAATTTTGTGTTTGTGCTCTCATTTGCTTGAGTGGTTACTGTTACTATCACTCGTACCTATAAGAGAGGTACAAAAGTCTCATGTGATCACGATCTCTCATGATCGTTACGAAAAACCTAATATTTATAACATACCACACCATCGCTCCATCGCTCCACGTAAAATACTGGTATTCAGCTGCATCCGTTAGTCTGGAAGCCGACCCCAACATAGTTGGGAAAAGGTTAGGCAGGTTGATTTGACCAGACCAATATACTTACCATTAATATTGTACCTATGTTAAACAAATGAATAAATGAGTTATGACTTAAAAATGGCTTTTCAGAACACTGGCTAGCTAGAATTTTTGGATTTATTTGAAAAAAGATCTGCAAATAGAATTTTAGTGTCAGCAACTGTACTACAGACTTGAATGTCTCTCCCGAGATTGATAGCCATTGAATGATTGATAGTTGTTGAAGAAGACTGGCGGATGGACTGGTGCCCGAGAATGGCAACTGGGTACAAAAATGTGTGAGATTGCAACGGAAAAGCAGAGAGTATTTACTTCTTAACGTTCGTAGACTGAAATTAATATATATAATCAAAACACAATGAAAAAAATTGCTGTAGAAAAATACCTTTTGGTTATTTGTATCTAAAAATACACGCAATTCCATCAAATACAAATATGAGATATTATTTTCGTCCCAAATCACACTTCGAAGGAATGAAAATAAAAATTTTCCTCAAATATTACAATACTTAGTTCATATTTTTATCTGTTACTCTGTAAGAAGCCACGGAGAAGTCGTAATTTACTTACATAGTAATTTGTTCATTTTCCCGTCGTAAAGATATCGAGTTAGTGTATCATTATTCCTTGATTCAATTATAAATGTAATTAAATTAAAGAAACACAGGCAAGATTGGCGAGGGAGGCACAGGAGTAGGTACGGAAGAAGCTAACCAAAATCGTTAAAACCTCTGTATTATTTTAACAATATTTTTCTTCCATTATTTTCACGTTAAAGTACTCATGTTTACAATTAATTTCAAGATTCTTATTTTTTTGTAAGTAGCCAAGAGTAACAACCCAAACTCATACAAATAAAAAAAAAAAACATTTTAATTAATGCAATGATATATTTTGCCAAGTTATTTAAAAGTTACCAGGCCCCAATGGCACAACACTTTCACACCTTCAATAAAACTCCGAAGGATTTTGAAGCAAATTCTTTATCCATTTGCTTCAGAGATTTAAAAATGTGTCTGCTCAACACCGTAAAATAATGTTGTTGAACTGTCAAAAGGAAAGGCATATTGTTGCCATTGTAAGTGTGTTATGCTGGGGCCACACCTGCATCTATCGTGACGAAGCTGCACATAGTGGTACGATACACGCGCATGTGACCAATTATTATCGGCTATCGTCGCGATAGTTCGGGCTGCGTAGCACAGAACGCCCGCGCCCGGCCCGGGTGGCGGTACATCAAAGGGTTTTAGCGCGCTAATAGCGTGACGCGTGGCCGGACTAGCGTTGTTCATTTCGATTGTTGTTTCCGGACTGCGTAGACGCTCTGTCGAAATAATGGCGTGGAGCAACGAAATGGTGTTGGAGTTTTTACAAAACTTTGAAGCTGAACCCATCATATGGGGATCCTAAAAATGTCCATCATAAAAACAAAACATTATTGAGGCTTATTGCACAATGATTGGGCTCAGTCGAAGTTTATAATAAAAGAAGTGGACTGTATTAAAATAGGTGTAATACCACAATTAACATGAACAACTTAATTAAATAAAATGATACAAAGAAATGCCCGTAGTGAAGCGCGTCTGTGAGCTGAGTGGTGTGGAGGGCGCGCAGCGGCCGTTGCGTACCGGGTTCGGTACTCCGACACCCCGCGCCTTCCCCGCGGTCAATCACGCGCATATGTGATGCGCCAACATATTCCCCGGGTTGAAGGCAAGTCTTCAATTTTCGACTGGAAGGGGGCAGATGCAGTTAAAGGCACGACGAATGGTGCCCCGTTTCGTCTTCAGTTCAGCCACTCTCGTGACCCCGTCTACGCCGGGATAAGTCTTCGTGATCCGGCCCAGGGACCAGAGCAGAGGTGGCGTTGTTTTGTCCTTTATCAGGACTAAGGACCCCGGCTTCACTTCACCTCTGGAATGAAACCACTTGGATTTGGCCTGCAGCAGAGAAGTGTATTCGTTATGAAACCGTTGCCAGAAATGCTGCCTGATGAGCTGGATTCTCTTCCAGCGATCCAGTCGCGTGATGTTGGCTTCAGTCATCTGAGGATGTGGTACTGTTAAGAATGGCCGTCCAAGTAGGAAGTGAAAAGGAGTAAGTGCCGAAAAATCGTTAGGGTCTGAAGAAAGTGGAGTAAGAGGGCGTGAGTTAAGAACCGCCTCTATGTGAGTGAGACAGGTAGCCATCTCTTCGAAGGTGAAATGCGTAAGATGCAGTAGTCGTTTTAAATGATGCTTACATGATTTTACAGCCGCTTCAGCTAATGAATTGAAATGAGGGCTGTATGCAGGCGTAAAGATGAATTCGATACCTTGCTGTGTCATTTCAGATGCAACATTTGATGATTGCAAGAACCTATACATCTCATTTGATGCGCCTACGAAGTTAGTCCCATTATCGGACGTGATACTTCGAGGCTTGCCACGACGCGCCACGAAACGATTTAGAGCGGCCATGTAGGCCTCAGTGGTGAGGTCGGTGACGAGCTCCAAATGTACGGCTTTCACTGCCGAGCAAACAAAGATGCACATATAGGATTTTGTAAGTTTGCATCCTCGACCTTTACGATTAGCCACCAATACTGGCCCAGCATAGTCAACGTAACTATTCAAAAATGGAAACTCAAGATTTGTTCTTGAGCTAGGTAGTTGACCCATTACAGGCTGTACGTTCTGAGCCTTATGTCTGAAACATTTAAGACACTTATTCACGACAAATCTAGACAAGTTTCTGCCACCTAAAGGCCAATAAGTCTGTCGTATATGTGACAATAACAACTGTGGGCCAGCATGTACAAGCTTTAAATGTTGCATTTGAAAGATAAGTTTTGTAAGTGCGTGCTTACTGCATAAAACAATGGGATGTTTCACACTAAAATCGTAGGGGGAGTTATCGAGCCTTCCGCCCACGCGAATGAGGTTATTATTGTCAATGAACGGAGTCAGAGGAAGCAATCTACTTTTGCGTGGTAATTTTTGTCCAGTCTTTAACAAATTATACTCTTCTGAAAACATTTCAAGCTGTGAATAATGTATAATTAAATTTAATGAATTTTCTAATTCTGTTATTGAAAAATTACCATGCAATTTATTTTTATTTTTTACATTGTAAATAAAGCGTTGTACATATGTAAATATATTTTGTATTTTTGTTAAGCTAGAATACTTTACCAATAAATCATGAATGATTGATGAATGAATGTTTACATCTGAATGATTACTAATAAATGAATGATTGTCACTATCACTACCAATGAAATGAGTCACTACTTCCGGCAGACTATCCTTCCCGTTGTTTGGCATGCTGGGCCACTCATTTTCACTATGCTGTAAAAATGAGGGTCCAGACCACCACAGAGGTGTGTCCATGATAATGTCGGCCCTGAGACCACGGGAAACAAAATCCGCCGGGTTGTCCTTCGACGGTACGTAGCTCCAGGTATGATCACAAGTACTTTCCTGTATCTCGTTGACTCTGTTTCTGACAAATGGCTTCAATTGATTTGAAGGAGTAGACAGCCAACCCAGGACTATGGTTGAATCGCACCAGAATCTACATTTATGAATGGGCATGGTAAGCGATTCCTGAACCTTAGTACACAGCCTTGCACCTAACAAAGCTCCACAAAGTTCAAGCCTCGGTATCGTCGTTGGTTTAATGGGCGCTACACGATTTCTAGAGACTAGAAGTTGTACGCCTATGGAGCCACTGCTATTACAAGACCGAATGTACACACAAGCGCCATACGCCCTCTCGGACGCGTCGGTAAAGACGTGTACTTCATGCGTAATAGAGTCTTCACGCAAAACCCAACGAGGTATTTTTAAGTTGTTTAATGCTGTTATTGTGCCTTCAAATGTAGACCAAAGGTTTCTGACTTCGTGCGATACTTCGTCATCCCAGTCATACTTTTCTAGCCATAGACGCTGCATAATTATCTTTGCTTCGACGACGCACGGACCTACGAGGCCCAGTGGATCAAAGATTTGACTGATACCAGAAAGAACATGACGTTTGGTGACTTTAGTAGTGGAGGTGATATTTATAGTATATGTAAGTGAATCAGAGTCACAAACCCAGTTAAGACCTAAAGTCTTAGATTGAGATGAGTTTGGACCTTGCTCAGAAAAATGTAAAGTATTATGTAATTCGTTACTATGTGTGATTTCTTTGAGAATTTGTGGATTATTTGATCGCCATTTACGTAAATTGAATTTTGCAGATGATAGAACTGTTTGTACCTTCTTAGAAACGTCAACAACTTCAGCTATGGTATCCCCTCCACTAAGGAAGTCATCAACGTAGAAGTCACGTCGTATGGCACAATGGGCACGGCTGTCCTCAATGTTATCAGCCAAACTTACAAGACACTTAGTGGCTAAATAGGGTGCAGAAGCGGTACCATATGTAACCGTATTTAAAGTGTAGGTACTAAGAGGTTCCGAAGGTTCAAACCTGAAAATTATTTTTTGAAGAGGTCGTTGGACTGGATTTAACTCTATGGCCCTGTACATTTTTTCCACGTCACCTGAGACCACGTACCTATGCTGTCGAAAACGTGTTAAAATTGAAAACAGATCGTCTTGAACTACGGGACCGACCATCTGAATGTCGTTAAGTGACACCCCCGAACTAGAAGAAGCTGATGCGTCGAATACTACGCGTAGTTGTGTAGTGGTACTTGAACTGCGAATGACTCCATGATGTGGAATATAATATTTACTCATGGAGTTTTCTGGTGATGGAGTACAGTGTGAGTCTAACGTCATATGACCTAGGCGCTCATATTCACTCATGAACTCATTATATTTTTTATGAAATGATGGATCGCTTTTAAATCGCCGTTCAAGGGAAAGAAAACGATTTCTAGCATTATTAAAAGAATGACCTAATGTTCTAGGATCCCCTCTTAAAGGCATAGTGACGACGAATCCCCCACCATCATTACGAACGGTGGTTTGAGCAAAAGACTGCTCACACATTCTCTCCTCAAGTGAGAGTGAATGTTTTGAAGCGACGTTGTCAAGCTCCCAAAATTGAGTGAGGTCGGGAGTGACATTGGAATGATGGCAAAAATGATTAGCGGAAAAACATGATTGGTGCGAAATACTACCTGAAACTATCCATCCTAACTTGGTTTCGCATAATTTAGGTAGGTTTTTTCCTAAATCTAGTATTTTGCTACCTAAGACATTCCAGAAAACTTCAGCCCCTACCAGGATGTCTACGACCGACGGAACGTTAAAGTTCGGGTCTGCAAGCTTAAGACCTGAAGGAATAGGGATGTGATTCATATGCACGAATGAAGACGGCAGAACCTTTGTGATTTCAGGCAAAATGTGACACTCGATATCTACAGTAAAGGCACAGCATAAAGACTCTATTGAGACGTGACAAGACTGTGTACTGGTGGATATGTGATTATTAATACCCGTTACCTTGGTGCTCGTACCGCGTAGTAACAAACCCAGCTTCTCTGATAAGCTCTGCGTAACAAAGTTCGCCGTACTGCCGTTGTCCAGCAGTAGGCGCGCAGTGTACTTCTTACCCGTCACGCTAGTCACGTTCACCATAGCTGTGGACAGTAAAACATGCGCAGAAGTAGCAAGCTGCATGGAACTGGCTGAAAGCACAACATTTGAAGAAGGTGAAGCAAAAGGCAGTGCAGAAGGCATGGCAGAAGGCAATGGATTGGAAACAAGTTTGGGCTCGTTACTTTCCAAATGCAAAAGCGTATTGTGCTTGGTTTTACAATATTTGCAATGTGAAAATCTACATTTTTTAGAATTATGTCCAAAGCGCAAGCAATTAATACAAACATTAAATTCAGTTGCTTTTTGTATGCGATTTTCGACTGACAAATTTCTAAAAGATTCACATTTAAATAAAGTATGTGCTTGGGAGCAAAGTGGACATTTACTGTTTTTTTTATTATTATCTAATTTTTTATTCGTTTGGTTTTGCTTCGAATCTGTTTTATTTGAATGATGACTATTATTTAAGGCGACAATAGTATTCGTTTCAGAAAAACTGTAATTTGACTCCACTGATTCTAACCAGTCCGCTTTCCTGCTTAAAAAAGAACAAAATTGTGTTAGCGTAGGATCATCTTTAAACGTATTGTTTCTATGTTCTTCCCAGTCACGACTTGTTGTTAAATCTAATTTTTTAACCATAAAATAGATAATAATGTCGTCCCAATATTGAGTGGGCCTTTTTAATGTAGTTAGTGCCCTGACATTTTTATTAATAATGTCGACAAGGTTTCTGATGGAAACACTTGACTCTTTTGTAATGGGTTCGACATCAAATAAAGCTTGAAAATGATTTTTCACTAGAAGTCGGTTGTTATTGTAACGTTCGCACAACATGTCCCACGCAAGATTATAATGATCGGCTTTAAAGTCAATGTTTTTAATAATTAAAGCCGCATTTCCCTGGAGTGAAGCTCGTAGGTAGTGGAACTTGTTAATGTCACTTATGCTAGAATTGTCGTGAATCAATGACCCAAAGGTATCCCTAAACTCAAGCCAGCATTGGTAGTTCCCATCGAAATGTGGCAAATCTATTTTAGGCAAACGAACAAAAGAATTCCTAAATGAAACATGTGCACCTGAGTCAGCATCTCTGAAGCCCGCCTCCGACGCAGCACCGTTGGCCGAGACACCGAGCAGGCTGCGCGTGAGTGCCACCAGGTTGAAGAACTGGCGGTCGAAGTCCTCACGGTCAGCCAACGCAGACTCCTCGACATCGGAAAGCACGTCTATCTGTGTCTGTAAGGCATCAAATTCGGTGTGTAAGTTTTCGAACTTATTAAAACGCTCCTCCAAATGTAAACGTTGCAACTCAGATATTGCGGGACTACTTTTTAATAAATTTAAGTAGTTGCTGTAAATTGTAAGCTTCATCTTTATAGAACTACGTTTCTTTATCAATGTTTTTAAATTATCTGCCATTGTAAAGTTAAACAAACAGCTGGTCGCACTGATGCTAATGTACTTAATAGATAAAAACTGCAAAACAGCTGTGCGTTAGTGAAAGGGATCGAGAATCAGTGTCAAGGTCAGTCAAGGTCAACGACTCAACACGCGTTAACGAAGTGCGAATTAGCTAATGACCAAGCGTTTTCAAAACAAATATGCGTATTTTAATAAGCAGTGTTATAGAAAGCACTACGAAAGCACTAATATTGAAACACTGTATGAAAACTGAAAGATAGGAAGATGAATCAACGATTTTCGGCAAGAAAAAGAAAGCAGAAAATTAACTAATTGGAACGGACTCACTCAAATACAGTAATTATATACTCCCAAGAAATGACATCAGCTCGCACGATGACGATGTAAGCTGCCTCAGGAACGACTTCTTTGTTCTTCTCTTTGTGGTCGTACCGCGTGGTGTTCGCGAGCGGTCAAAGTCCGCACAGGTGAACACGTCGACCGACAACGTTGACGGCGTTAATTACGGCAATACTGGTATTATTTTGCTATCGAAGGACCACTGATTGGGCTCAGTCGAAGTTTATAATAAAAGAAGTGGACTGTATTAAAATAGGTGTAATACCACAATTAACATGAACAACTTAATTAAATAAAATGATACAAAGAAATGCCCGTAGTGAAGCGCGTCTGTGAGCTGAGTGGTGTGGAGGGCGCGCAGCGGCCGTTGCGTACCGGGTTCGGTACTCCGACACCCCGCGCCTTCCCCGCGGTCAATCACGCGCATATGTGATGCGCCAACACACAATAATTCGTTAAATTTTTGAAGCCACTAATGTGACCACCTCATAAGCGGGATAACTCTTAAGCGAGCCAAACATACGAAGCTTCGGCACGCATTGCTTTGTCCGGATAGAAGTAGGTGTGGCTCCAGCATTACACAATTACCAAGCAGTACCTACAAACTTATTCAAATAAAATAATTTTTGTATTAACTACTTATTATTTCTCACTTCTTCAGTAGTTTCTACTAGCCTTTATTTTTAGACTATACAATCTAGACTCTACCCTGTAAGAGCGGTTCTGCACTGCATCCGATCCGAATTCAATACCCGAGTTCAATCCGAATCAGGAATGTTTTAAATTCGGGCAGACAGAGTTCGGATATAGTGCGCAACCCCTCTTACAAATAGTACCTGTACTACTTCGCTACTACGGACCGACCTTTCTCGGATTCGGATCGGTTGCAGTGCAGAACCACTCTAAGTCCCCCACAGCGCATGAGCAGACCTCATAAGTGATTCCAATGTTCCTTGTAAGTAAGTACAAGTTTTAGTTGAAACCACATGTAAGTTCAGTAACTAAGTTTGCCTGCTTTCGCTGCTCTAACTACTTTGATGGACTTATCGCTTGCCTTGGATGTCCGACAAAGGGAGGTCGGGGAGACGGGGAGTGCGGATTACATACGAGTGTAAGTATACCATAAACCAATATATTCGTTTTTGTTTCATATCGGGGCAGGAAATAGCTGTAGGGAAATAGCTCGTATTGTGGTCAAAACTTTAGCCAATTTGCAAATTTTTTAGGTAACGGCTTAATGTAGACATGGCTAAAGTTAATTTTAACTTTTTTTTTTTTTTAGTTTCTTTACGCTTTAGCTACATAGACGTACTGAGATGATTATATCACCAACTAGACTAGACTACCAATACCATACCACTAACTTCTAGAACTAGATTAGATTGAAGATTTACTACAGATATCGATCGCTTAACCTAATGTAGTTAATAAAGTAATATGTTTATGTTTATTGTATATTTATACAGACTTATAATTACACAAGTTTTCACCATAGTTATCTCTCCCTCACACACATACACGCACCCATACATAGGTACATAAATAGGCCACATCATAGTTGCATTAGCTAGGAAATATATTATAATTCAATAAGAATATACTGTGCTCATCTTACAACTACTGCTACATGTTCAAATCATAGGCGAGGACGCTGGTACCCTAAACACAAGTTAAATCTTACTTTGGGTGCCAGAGATCATCGTAAACACTCTTTTTCCCTATTTGTAACGCTGCATAATGTTTAGATAAGTGTTTCTTGTACAATTGAAGTTAAATAATTTTTTTTTTTATATGACTTAGCTATATCCTGAACAACACCACAATTTAACACTGAATTGTTTTATATACACATAAGTAACGTAGTACTTATTGTATATTTGTAGGTATTCTTACATTTTGTAAACAATTTGCTATAGTGCCTTATGTAAAAAAGTATCCGTAACCCATAGAGTCCAATAACAGAAGTAACCCTCATAGTTCATTGAACGACCTTGAATTTATGGAACAGCCTTCCGACTGTCGATAGGATGTGGTAGGTATTGAACGTAGAAATATATTTTTAGTAGGTATGTTCATTGTTCTTGCTATTCATAATTTGTTTAAATTAAAAAATATGAATAGCGCGACCTCGAAATTATTTTATTCCTTTTACTTATCTATACTAACAATAAAGCTGAAGTTTGTTTGATTTTTTTGCTTGTTTAAACGCGCTAATCTCTGGAACTATGTACTATTCAAATTTAAAAAAAAATATATATTGCGTTTGATAGCCCAATCCTTGAGAAAGGCTATACTATTTAACATCACGTTAGGAGCCTTAGGAGCCGAGCAAAAAGATAAAAGTCAGAAAGAACGCTAAATGAAAACGAAGTAATAGGGCGGGTGGGCGATGTGGTGCGACAGGGTGGGTCGGGGGGACAAGAAATTTCACGCGAAAAAAGTTGCGGGCAGAAGCTAGTTTCTTATATTATTTCAGCTCACATACATAGGTTACCTGCTGCTGAGAAAGCTATCTAATTATGTGTCTACAATTACAGCTACAACATAAACATCATTTTTGGAAAAAAGGACTCTTCATATGATTATGGTTAAAGTTGTTAAGTAAAACTTTGGGGTGCATATCAATAGCCATCACAAGACGTGGAGAAACCAAGTACTTCCCGTTATGAGCTTGAGCTATTTTTATCATCGGTACCTATAGTTTTTGACATTTTGGCGATACCCGAAGCAGCAGGTACAAGGATGCTTCTTACTCATTTATAATAGGGATAATGCCTAAGTAAAAAAATAATCTAGGTTTTCAGTCTGTCAGTTAGATAATAAAAAAAAATTAAACTCGTATTTTTAGCTTTATCATATTAATAAAAAATGATTTAGATAAAACGCATTAAAGTTGGGGAGTGGGGCTCGCTGCTTCACAACTCAGTATTAAATCTAGCAAGGCGTGACGTCATGCCACATTTTAACTCAATGTATTGCTGTTATCTGTTGATTACTTAAAAAAATACGTGTCCAATATTTTTTTAATAATCTATCTGACAGACCAAACAAAAATTTACAAAGTCTTCTCATTGGCAGAAAATACAAAGTAAAATCAATCAATCTGCCTGGCTTTTCCCACCTAAGTACATCTTAGGGTCGGCTTCCAGTTTATCCGAATGCAGATGAATAGCAGTATTTTTTACATGGGACGACTACCTATCTGACCTTCGCAACCCAGTTACTGGATAACACGATACCTCTTGATAAGACTGGTTGTCAGAATTTTTTGGCTTCTGGCTACCCGTAACGACTGTCAAAGATCTACAAATAACAGCCGGGATTAACGGCTTAACGTGCTTTCCGAGGCACGGAGAGCTTTGTTATTGATGGTCACCCATCATCGAACCGACCGCGGCAACTGTAGCTTAACCTTCGATCGAACGGTGCCAAAATTATAACAACCGTTGTAATTTTGCCACAAGCCTTCCTCTTAAATACTTCGTAAGTCCTAAATAAATATTATCATGCATAAATAACTGAACATCTCTTTAACTAATGTTCCATTAACAACAAACAATATCATAATTATCCTGTTAACCATATAAAATACCGGTCCTAAATCAGTATTATTTAAGCTAACACAAGTCTATGTTTCGGAACATGGATCGCGTGACGTTTCGGAACGCACAAGGGAGCGGAGTGACCTTGAAAGGACGTCCTGTTTCGGAATAAGATTAACTAGATGAGGATTCGTATTGTGATGTTTGTATTACTTTATTTACAACTAATTGTGCCCTGCGACTTCGTTCGCGTAGAGGTCGTAAGATACACAATATACTAAAATAACAGCCACATTTTAATAAAACTTCCTCGTCCCCCGACCCGTTACGTTGCATCTTTCGCCCGCGCTATTACTTCGTTTTCGTTTAGTTCTTTCTGACTTTTTGCTCAGCTCCTAAGGGTCGTAGCGTGATGTTAAATGGCATATAACTGTCCTCGAAAATTACCAAATGCAAAAATAATTTTTCAAATCCGACTTTTTGTTCACAATTTCATAGGTTTTAATTTTTTTGCGCGGAACCCTAATTATTTTTCTAAAATAAAAGTTTAAGTTACTCCCTGTAACATCAGCTATTGGTCAGTGAAAGGCCCGTCAAAATCGGTCCAGCCGTTTCGGAGATTAGCCGGAACAAACAGACAAAAATGTTAAAAATTGCATTTTTGTTATAAGTACCGTTATTACGTATACTTACATATGCATTTAGTAAAAAGTTGTAATTTTAACATTACAAACAGACACTTCAATTTTATTTATTTGTATTGTGTTCTGTGTATTTTATTTGTATAGATATAGATGGATACAAAATATTGTAAAACCTTTTAAAAGAGTAAGGAGTTTCTCGCCCTTTCTTCCCCATACGAATCTACGTTTTGGAAGGGGAAACTAAGAAAATAGAATTGTAAATTCTATTTTCTTGTAAATTTGGACGTTCAAAAGAGCCTCATAATGAAATAAACGATTTGACTTTTGACTTTGTATCAATAGTAATATTTTTAGTAAAATTTTTAAACAAAAAAAAAAAAAACAAATGTGCTAGATTGTTAAAGGTATTATTGTTACATTGTTTTAAGTAGAATAGTACGTACGTACGTTGCACTAGTAGTAGTATTGTGTAGGAATTTTTTTAACATAACTTACGATGGCGAAAAGTAGGAATATTTTGCGCAAAACAGCGTAATATAATATAATAATATAATTCCATACCCAATGATTTTTGTGGTTATGTTTCTTTCATATCTTGTAAACAAACATGCCTTTTCGCAGAAATATCTCGGGATTACGAACACGTACATCGTATTTGTGGGAAAACAAATAATCTATATAAAACACGGGAAATTGCGAAAACTCAGAAAGGCACTCTCAGTCAGAGCGCTCTTGTTGGCAGTCATTTCGGAAACCACGAATTTACTGAAAATATTTCGTAATAACATTAATAATTGGTTTTACACTTTTGTAAAAATACTAATTAGCTTTTTAGATACAGTCTGTGATTTAGCGAAAGTACTTTTGAATTGTTCATTAAGGCTGAGCGCAGACCTGACACAAACAAGATTATCTTTAGACAAACTATAGGTACGTTTATGAAACGAATTAAAACCAATCGCAACAAAACAAACAATCAATGACAAAATTCTACTAAAACTGCGGGGTAAATGCATACCACACTTATAATGACAATATCTATCACTTTGATAATTACAACAAGATTTATTGCGTTATCTACTTTGTTAAACAGACGAATTTTTCAAACATATGAGCGGTGGATTAGGGATTTCCTTCAAAATCTTTCGGATTGTGATAGATGGTGTGTTACGCAGCTTGCATTGGAATGCTGTTTTGATTTTGATACAAATGAAGCTGTTGATATTCGATCTAAAATCGCGAACTGAACATAACATAACATCACGCTTTGTTTCCCCGAAGGGTTAGGCAGAGGTGTACCTATTATAGTACACCCACATTTCGCCAGTTATGCAATAAGAAGCGAGCCTATTGCCATCTACCGGGCACAAAACCAGACTCCGGGTAGCAGCCCGGAGTCTGGTTTTAGGGAACTGGGTGTAGGGAACTGCTGTTTTTTTTTTCGCGATTTCTGGTGTTACTTACCATCATAAACATAACATCACGCTTTGTTTCCCAGAAGGGTTAGGCAGAGGTGTACCTATAGTAGTACACCCACATTTCGCCAGTTATGTTTAAGTCCCATGTAATAGGGGGCGAGCCTATTGCCATCTACCGGGCACAAAACCAGACTCCAGGCTGCTACTGAGAAATTCCAGATAGAAAAACCCAATAACACTTTGCCCGACCTGGGAATCGAACCCAGGACCTCATGCTCAGCAGTAGTGCTTGCGACCACTAGACCAACGAGGCAGTCACAAAATCAAATTGCTTTTATAATTTGAAATAGGTAGGTAACCTTTGTTCACTCGCCGATAAAAATACAATGTAATGTCATTTAAATATGCTGTTGTGGTTAAATATTCCAGTCAATGCATGTTAAATATGTTTCCCATTAATTTTAATTTAATTTTATAAAATATACAATACAATATTTCATATCTCAGTCTACAAGCGTCCTTGGAATTTGCCTCTTATTATTTTAACGCTAACATTCACGACACCATTAACGTGCGTTACGACCAGGAAACTTGTATTGAATATCTAACCTTCAGTTTAATTATTCAAAAAGGTCTAAATATTATGTAAAATGCAACTTTTGTCACGGAATAAACAATCTTATTTTGTAAGACGTAAATTCCATTATCAATTTCAGTTTTCAAATAATAAATTCGCACATTGTGTGTGATTATGCATGTAAGATGCTCTAGTCTTACGTAATGAGAATTTTAAAATACTTTGTTTACACGTTGGCTTCTTGAGAAAGTAGTTAAGCTATGATTTCCAAAGAAAATGGCGCTGGTTTTCAGGAAACGTAAAAATATTATAAGGTTGCTTATTTTAATAGACGGCTCGTCGTCATGGAAACTAAACTGCTGACAGTACGCCTACGTTGACATTTCTGTTGCAACAGTACTGACAAAGTGCACGTAGGTAGGTAGGTAGGTACTGTAGTGCTGACACACAAACAATATGCAGAAGTTTTGCACAGCGAATAATGAGTAAGTTAGTTTGACATGAATGATTATTTATCAAATGCTTTAAACAAAACGATTTCAGAAAAATATTGCTTCTTAAACCTGTATAAGTTCAACTTGTAATAGATCAAGACGGATACAAACAGTTTTTTTTTACAAATAAACAAACAACCGACTTCCAAAAAAACACTACAAAGGAAAAAATAAGGTTTTGTATTGTCGTTTTTTGCCACCGACTTCCGAAATTAAAGTTATTTTTCATTTTGTAATGTATTTTTTGAAGTCGGTTGTTTTCTTTGTAAAAAAGTTTTTATTTTTTGTTGTGGTACCTACCCTAATAAATTCGAATACCACTACCTGCTATGTAAATTACAGTAACAGGAAGTTATTGTATCATCGTCCACATAGACTAGGTGTAAAAAAAACAAACGTAGGTATTATTGAAGCTAAAAAAACCACCCAAGCGAAGGTTTACGAAGGTAAGGTTAGGGCCTTTTACATGGGACTGACTTCGAGGTATACTCTCTCGAATAAAACAAGAATCGTTCAAATCGGTCTATTCTGTAAAAAGTTACGCGTGGTCATATATAAAAAAAAAATATACGCGTCGGCTTGCGAACCTCCTCCTTTTTTTTCGTCGGTTAAATTAAAAAAGGAAATAATTTTATATTTTATCTATCTGACATAAAAAGAAGGCGGTCTACGCTCGGCAGTGAAATTGTGGAGGCCGAATATAATAATAATAACCATGATGATGAACGGAATCCAAATGGAATATAAACCATATTTAATCCCAACTTACCTGAATAATTCTTGACACCCATACCTATTGAAGAGATAAACTCATCTTACACATAACGCTTCTAGTCTCCAATATCCACGTTCAGTTATGACGTCATTCGGCACAGGAGTGGGGATAGGGCGGGGAACTTCTTCAACTTTGCGTCAGCCTCCTCGCGTGCCAGGCTCCCTGGTACTAGGACCAAGCTTACCTAATGGCACTGAGCTGATTTCGTTAGTTGAATGCCGAAGTTTGTGGTACTTAATCACTTTAGATAAAAGCCTTTTGGTATTAAGAAGTTGCCAGTGGCTACAGCTATTTGAGACTTGCGAAAGGATTAAGCGAAAAATTATTGAAATAATCAAATGATAAGAAAACCAGCAAGTTTTACTACTAAACTTTGGTTGAACGGTAGGTGGTACTTTTAAATCGTAGCAGTGTCAACGCTGTAGAAATAATAAATAACAAAACATTTAATATTTTTAAGTATCATGGACTTGTAACGTTAGTGACAATTTACTTACAAACTATGTTAGTAATATTTACAATACTCAAACTCAAAGCATTTATTTCAAATAAACCAATTACAGGCACTTTTGAATTGTCAAAGAGTCGGTCAGTTAGTCAGAAAGTTGAACCTAGTTGCCCATTCCAAAGCGTAGATCTCTATGGAGAAGAACGGGCAAGAAACTCTACGGACACTCTTTTAAATCAAAATATTGTTAAAAAACAATGGTTAAACTCGTATAATTCACATTGAAATTAAGTATGTGAGAACAATGTAGAAAGACGTAGACGTTAAAAGCGTCCGCAACAAAAAGATAAAAACCAAAAACGATTCAAAAATTAAAATAAGCCGTGGCAGCTAAGAGATGACCAGTCCCTACTGACGGCGCCCGTTCACGAACATGACGCATGGATCAGCACCATTCAGCGCAACCATTTTGAAGGGAACTTAATGATCCAACACACACGCCACCACCAGCGAGACATTTGAGTGAGCATGACATACTCTCAGTCGCCAGGGCACATTCAAGTCACTAAAAGACGTACCCAGTTAATGGTAGCTTTATAGTAGGTGGGTACATAGTGGTCACACATGTGCTATGTAATTATACAATACTAAGAGATTGAATCTACACAGGGCATTTTTTAAATCAGTATCCAAATTTTCGCAGGGTGTTCTACCCATGAATATGAACAACTTTTACTATGGGACCAACTTTGAAATCACGAAGAAAAAATCAGCTGATTCATACAAAAGTTCAATACCTACTCGACCAAAATGTATGAAACAGGTGATTTTTTTTCGTGATTTTAGAGTTGGTCCCGTAGTGAAAGTTGTTCGTATTTATGGGTAGAACACCCTGTGAAAATTTGGATAGTGATTAAAAAAATGCCCTGTATAATGCAAAGATAGTTTTTACAATCTTTAGCAGCTCCAACAATATTTTCGAATGCTAATCAATTAGTTTCTGCGCCCGTAGCAAAACATAAACAACTAAACAACACAACAACAAAAACAACCAAGTTCACAACTTAGTTCCTATTATCAAGTACATGCAGCTGGTTTAAATAGTAAATGATAGGGCAATCCAGTTTGTTAGCAATGACAGCCACGAGACTGTTGGGAGCTGCACGCTTGCGTCTGATAGCAGCGAAGTCGTCAGTTTGCGCATCCGCGAACATACCCGAAGCACTAGACAGGGAAGTTTGACGCTAATTCCTTCTGCACATGTGGCTTCCCTGGTACCTCATTAACAGCATAACTATATGTAAATGTCTCCTGACTGCTCCCAAATTACTTTAATTTAATTTATTTTATTGTTTTTTTTTTGCATGCTTCCATGATATAATCTTTTCATTATTTTATATTACACAGGGTGTAAGGGACAGCCCTCCGCAAACTAACAGGGTGCATTCAGCTCCTTATTTTGAATCATAATCCACCGGAAATATTCTCAGGAAAATTTAATTTTTTTAATCGTATTTTCAGTTACTATTCCTTTATTTCAATGTAAAATTAAATTTTCTGTACGCAGCACTCCATTTATGTTAATAAAACAAGCTAAAATAAAAAAATCAGCAAGGGACGTTGAAATACTCGGCGGCCGAAGGCTCGCTGCGCTGCCGTTCGCTACGCGCGTTTCGCCACGGTTACGATACATTGCGTGTGAGGTAATAAAACAAATCAGGTTTATTGGATACCCATAACGTCCCTGAAATAATTTCATGTACCGGTCATCTTAGCATGATATACTGATGTCACCCCATCAGTCTGCGGAGGGCTGTCCCTTACACCCTGTATAGTCTTGTGTTTTTAATAGATTCTTTTATATTTTGTGAATGTGAGAACGTTGTAGGCTTAATAATAGACTGTAGATTTGTAGACCATTTTCTATTTTGTTAAGTACCTGGTACTTGTTGACAGGCCTACACTGTCCTCCCATACTTAAAAACATTGTAACTTGAAAACAGTCTTCTGGGTAAACTCGCTCCATCGTCGACTTTGTCTCTGTCATCTCTGACCTAGACTAGAGTCAAGAGTAAACCTATCTTAAAAAAAAGCCAATTATTTTTAAAAGAGTAACCGTGGAGTTTCTTGCCGGTTCTTCTTAATAGGCAACGACTAATTGGAACCGTGCACCTAGCTTCTGACGTTTCATAAGTGCCCATGTAGGCTTATGTGAAATAAAAAAAAATGAATTTGAACTACAAAAGCGTGGCAGCCCCAACAGCATCCTGAATAACAATGCATTCAGTACTGAACGCGAAGAGCATTGACAGCTTTTTTTTTTATTTGAGACAGATTTGCTGTTGACTCTAGTCTAGGTCAGAGATGACAGAGACAAAGTCGACGATGGAGCGAGCTTACCCAGAAGAAGCCTGTTCACTCTCACTTTGATGAGATCAGGGTTGTATGAGTTTCGGAAACACAGACGCAGGCAGAGAGTTCCACTCCTTTGCTGTGTTCGTTGTGCATCACATAAAGACATTTGGAAACGCTTAGTGCGAATTGGTTGAGCTTTTTGAGTGAGCTATGTTATTACAAAAAACTATACAAACATTAACTACATACTTACCACTTTACAATTAGGATGTCAAAATTAATTCATTTGGGAATCAAATCGGTGTTCCCACTGTGGAAGAAACTGGAATATACACACTTGCACATTCTCATTACTTCTCGTTTTGCAATTACATACAAATACTACACCTAGGTTAGCTACACTCTTTCCAGCTCACTTACTGCATACTACATATTAGTTACAAGAACTATACAAAAGAAATAGCTAAAAGCAACAAACACTTCTACAACCAACCAATCTCACAATCCGTCAGCTTCAATACTTATACCCTTTCTAATCCTACTAAGCCTCTCCACAAACAATATAGAGGGCACCCATCTTGATTACACCGCTAACTATACAAATAAATAAAATTGAAGTGTCTGTTTGTAATGTCAAAATAACAACTTTTTACTAAATGCATAAGAAAGTATAAACTGTACATATAACAAAAAAGTAATATTTAATATTTTTGTCTGTCTGTCTGTCTGTTTTTTCCAGCTAATCTCTGAAACGGCTGGACCGATTTTGACGGGACTTTCACTGGAAGATAGCTGATGTTACGGCGGGTAACTTAGGCTACTTTTTTAGAAAAATAATTAGGGTTCCGCGCAAAAAAAATAAAACCTATGAAATTATGAACCAAAAGTCAATTTTGAAAAATTCTTTTTGCATTTGGTAGCCTGATTCTCGAGGATAGTTACAGGCTATTTAACATCACGCTACGACTGTTAGGAGCCTAGCAAAAAGAATAAAATTAGAACAAACACTGAGCGAAAACGAAGTAATACGAAGTGATTCAACGCGATTATTGGCGACAGGTCGGGGGACGGGGAGTTTTATTAAAATGTGGATGTTATTTTAGTACATTGTGCATTTCATAACATCCACGCAAACGAAGTCGCGGGACACAGATAGTAATATAATAAAATAAGGCAAAACATCGGGTATTGTTAATTTAGACAGCGCAGTCACGTCTGAAGAGTTTCCTACGGTAATGAGAAAAGGCAGATCAGAACGTGAGAATTGTCGAGTTTGTGGCACAGTCATGGAGCCAGGCTATTGAGAAGCGATTTGTGTTCCACGCGCGCCTCAAACAGATGTCAGCACTATTGACGGGGTCCGCTAGGGCCGATGCCAGCTAGGGTCGCGGGATATTCGAAAGAGTTACCGTGGCCCCGGCACAGGCAACTGAAGGAACACGGGTGGGTTTTAGTCAGTAAAAGCATGACACGCCCTCCCGCCCCGCCCAGAGCGGGAGCAGTCATTTGATGATTTCCCATGCAAAAAAAGGGCTATTGAGAAGAGATAGATTATGATTCAAAATCAATACTGCCTGATAAATCTACTTCATTATTGCGAGTCTCAGTTTCTTTGCAAAGCTACAAAGAATAAAATATAAGATAATTTTCAAGCTAAAGATGAAGCCACCAATTCACATTTGCGGTGAGCTTCAGATTCAATCGATAATTTGACCAATCTTATATCATTCATTCATCTGTCGTTTGTAGGCTTTGCGGCAATACCAAGTGATCATACAATCAATTGTTCTTCATTCACTGTGTGAGATGTGGAATCGTTGGAAATAGTGCGGTAGGCTTGTTCCATTCCCTTCCGCCTGACGCAGGTCCTCACCGGACACGGGTGCTTCGGGAGGTACCTGTTCCGGATAAGGCGGGAGGAAACGCCCGGGTGTCACCACTGTGTGGATCGCCCGGAGGACACGGTGGAGCATACGGTGGAGGTCTGCCCGGCTTGGGCGGAGCACCGTCGTGTCCTCGCGGAAGCGATCGGCGGCGGCGATCTCTCGCGTCCGGCCCTGGTCCAGGCCATGGTACGGGGCGAGAGTACATGGGAAGCCATTACCTCCTTCTGCGAAGCAGTAATGCTCGCGAAGGAGGAGGCGGAACGCGTGAGGGAGAGGCAAGCTTTGCGCCCTCACGCCCCTAGTCGCCGCAGGAGACGCCCTGGGCGTCGGGAATTGACAGCCGATTGCCGGCCACCGTAGGCGCAGGCTTGCGGACGGCGAGCAATCGGTAGCTCGCCGTCCGGTAAGGACCAAGCCCGAGTCGACGGCGCGTTGTGTTCCACGCGCGCCTCAAAGAGATGTCAGCACTATTGACGGGGTCCGCTAGGGCCGATGCCAGCTAGGGTTGCGGGATGTTCGAAAGAGTTACCGTGGCCCTGGCACAGGCAACAGAAGGAACACGGGTGGGTATTAGTCAGTAAAAGTCTGACACGCCCTCCCACTCCGCCCAGAGCGGGAGAAGTCTTTTGATGATTTCCCATCCACAAAAAAAAAAAAAGGCTTGTTCCATTCACTTGAGCGGTTAGCGGAAAGTACGCGAACCGCTGATATTTGTACGCGAACTTTCTGTTCAAACCATAGTCTATATAAGAAAGAAATTGTTAAGTTTACCATAGATATAAGATATAAGAAAGCTGTTTTTTATATTCCTATGGTTCATTCTTAACATTTTCCTTGCGCAGCTGTGCAAAAGACATTCCTTGAGCCTTTGGATCCCATCGTTATAGGAGTTAATGGGATGAAAATAAATTATGGTTAGGATAACTTCTTTTTAAGAGGCTTAATAGGGTAGCAAGCTGTTACCATTTATATGCAGTATTAGTTTATATGCAGTATTCCCAGAAGTGTATTGAAATTTCAGGTTAGATTTTTGTGACATGATATCCCTTCAAACCCTTCAAATCAGACAGCAATGCTGACAGGCGTTGAAATTAGTATTAGGCTTTCATAGGACGATTTATTTCCAAGGAATTCTAGTATTACTGAAATACATTAAATATAGCTAATGCATAGCTTTACCAGTGTGTTGAGTACTTTTAATCTATTGGATATTCGTTGCGGGAGAGCTAGGTCCTTCGCTGAAAAAGAATCTGAGAACAAACACGAACTATTGTTTCACGAAGCATATTCATTCGGAATAAGTTTTTTCGTAGTTATTTTCTCTTTTTTTAAGTGTTATGTGATTGAACTCTTTGTTTACTTTGAGAGCCAGTGTCAGTCAATAATTGATTGTATTTGCCAGTTCTTCTGCAATAATAAATTATGGAAGTTTTTAAAAGGTAAGTCGCTGGACCGCATCTTCTCGAAAACGGTAAATGGAGGAGAAAGAAGAACAACGAACGATACGATAGAGGAACGAGCAATGTTCATCGCATTTTCTCGTGTCCTATAATGTTAACGTTTAGCAGAAATCTCAGATTGCAGGTTTTTAATCCAGCAGGTCACTGGTTTTAAGGGTTGAAATATTTGTTAAAACCGGGCAAGTGCATGACGAACCTTGTTCTCTCATACATCCCAACTTAAAATGTAAGTTGTTCGACTATTACTCGTTAACTTGTAAAGCCTACTTAGCTGTGATAGTTTTCCTTGTAACTTCGTTTTAAATAGGTACTACTGCCGTGAATTTTTTCACATATCCCAAAACGACCATTTAGCTGACGGACACACACACTTGACTCTAACAAAAATGAGCACTTTAAAACTTAATATTACGCAAAGGGATTCCTGAATCAAAATTGGTTTTCACAGAGCGGTTATATTTTTGACGGCCCAACGATTCCAACGATACCCCACACCATGGGATAGATGAGAAAAAAATATGTATATCATCCCTACTTTACGTGCAAGGGGACCCTAAAACTTTTTTTTTCAAGATTTTTTATACCACTTTATCGGCGTGATTAATATGTATACCCATGCCAAATTACAGTTTTCTAGTACTAAGAGTCGCTGAGCTAAGCCGCGGACAGACAGACGGGCATGGCGAAACTATAATGCTTTCTTGTTGACTATGGAAACCTAAAATAAAAATAAAACGACAAATTTGTATTTCACTCATAGTAGTGGTTACACAAATCAGTCGAGACCTTAGTCCTTGGTGCTTACACCGCTGTTTCCACTATGATCCTGGTAATTTGGAGTTACGAGCAGTGACTAATGAGACCTAAGTGAGACGTTCTATACGATTGGTTGTTACTTTGAAGGGGCTCGTGGCTAAGAAATAACGCACGAGTCGATCGATCAGGTTAAGCTACGCTTGCCGTGGTCGTTCCGTGGACACGTAACCATCTTTACATACCGAGACCCCCGTGTCTCGGAAAGCACGTTAAGCCCTTGGTACCGGCTTTATTCTTGGATTTTTGACAGTCATTACGGGTCGTCAGAAGCCCGAAAGTCTGACAACCAGTTTTACCAAGGGGTATCGTATTACCTAGTAACTGAGTTGTGGAGGTCAGAAAGGCAGTCGCTCCATGTAAAATACTGGTATTCAGCTGGTATGCAGCTGCTGGTAGACTGGACGCCGACCTGACAATAGTGGGGAAAAAGCTGGTCAGATGTGATTGTTGTTACTATAGGAACGGATACAAATTGTTCTGTTTTGACTTAAACAGGAAGGATTGGAGGTTTATTTATTTGTCAGTAAAGAGTGGAGATATTTGCAATTAGAGAATACCAAATAGACAAAACAATAAGGGCATTATCCTCTGTAAAAATTCAATGTCAAAAGGTAGCTAAGGGTGCGTCCTATTTAAAATAGATTGTCGCACGAATACGCGATAATCGCGTCCATTATGTCACTTTTGGTTCGGTGAACCTGAAAAAAAAAGAAAAAGAAAGAAAGAAAATACGTTTATTTGCGGTAAACATGACGCAAAAAAAAAGAACACAAACACAAAAAGAAACATGTTGGGGGAAAATATGCGTCACATCCACGCAAAACGGCCATCGCTCAGCATAATGTTGCGACCCTATGCGAGACAGAGTCCCAGCGCTGGTTTTCAGCGACAGCCGGCGTTGACGTGATGACGTCAGCCAGTGCAGCATGCAATGTAATTTAAAAAAAGAAACAAAATAAAAACAATATCACACACCATAGTATATCGTGTTCATATCTGAACACGTCGTCGCGCCGACTAAGGGCGTCTTCCGGTTTTCCGAACAAAAGTGACATATGGACGCGACTATCGCGTACTCGCGCGATGATCGCTTTTAAATAAGACGCGGGGTAAAAAGTTTAGAGACACTGATCAGTCTCTCTAACTTTTTTCTCAGTCCTTTTTAGTGTCACTGATGACAATTTTAGCCCATTGCAATTCACATATGCACTCAACATGATGTGAAGATGTGTGAAATTGTTTTGAAAAGTGTACACCACGCATTGCAATGACTCAGGCCGCGTCCTAACCAACGTGATCGTCGCGCGATTATGCGATCATCGCATTACTTTTGTTCGGCGAACCCTAACGCGTGGTCGCATCGACACAGACATATGACACTTATTGGTTTCACCTTCCAGTTTTCCGAACAAATGAGTTGCTTTGGACGCGACGATCGACTCTTATTTGTTTTAAGATGCGGGGTCAAGCAAACACTTGTTAATCTGGAAGTGTAACCATCTGTTTGTTTGTAACTGACTTCTTGACTTCCAAATCACTAAGAGAATTCAGCGAAATGAAATGAAGATGATTTTTTAATACGAGTATTTAATGAAGTTCTCTTAACGGCGAATAACGGTTATCCTGTTATTATATTTCCTACATTATTATTAAGAGAAAGATCCTGCTGTGAGCGTAGGCGATATGAACATTGCGTTCATATTAATCTGCCTAGCCTTTTCCCAACTTTCTTGGTGTCGGCTTCCAGTCCAACCGGATGCAGCTGAATACCCAATATTTTACATGTAGGGACTGCCTATCTGACGTCCACAACCCAGTAACTGGGTAATACGATACCTTTTTGTGTGTGTGTTTTTTTTTTGTGTTTTTGTGTTTTTTGTTGAGACTTTCGGACTTCTGACGACACGTAGTGACTGTCAAAGATCCACGAATGACAGCTGGGACCAACGGTTTACCGTGGTTTTCGAGGCATGGAGGAGTCTCGGTATGTAAAAATGGTCACTCATCCACGGACCAACCCCGGCAAGCGTAACTTAACCTGATTGATCGACCCGTGTGGCTGTTATTACTTTGCCACGGGCTCCCCATATACCTATATAAACGAATGTAAATATAGTTCTCCATATATGATAAACCTCCCGTGTTTTAGTTTCCCTCTGAAACGAAAAGTTCTAGGTATATCAATTTAGGTACAATTATTATG
Organism: Fissipunctia ypsillon; assembly: GCA_947568875.1. NCBI lineage: Eukaryota > Metazoa > Arthropoda > Insecta > Lepidoptera > Noctuidae > Fissipunctia > Fissipunctia ypsillon. Next base: position 5,740,165 of record OX387643.1, read on the forward strand.
GAGGTAACGCCTACACGAAACTACATAGCATAGTTATTAAACGCTACTTGGGTGATTAATTTCAGGTAGGAACATGGCTTTCATGCCAACCGCAACCTTTTAAAATGAAAATATAGAGCGTTAACCGTGGCGTGTGGGTGATGTTTATTTTTGTGACTATTTAAAAAATTACAGTTACTTAAATTGTAGGCAGTTTGTGTATGCTGAGCTTAAATTGTTAAAACTATTTTCTAAACTGTAAGTAGGTAATACAATATAGGATCGGTGTTCTTAATGCGTAGTCCATTTTCTTTTATAACATAACATCACGCTTGTATTCCCCGAAGGGTTAGGCAGAGGTGTACCTATAGTTCACCCACATTTCGCCAGTTATGTTAAAGTCACAGGGGACAAGCCTGTATCAACCGGGCACAAATCCAGACTCTGGGCTGCTACTGAGCAATTCCAGATTGAAAGACCCAATAACATATTGCCCGACCTGGGAATCGAACCCAGGACCTCATGCTCAGCAGTAGCGCTTGCGATCACAAGACCAACGAGCAGGCATTTTCTTTTATCTTATTAGACATCTCGGTGTCAAATATAAACACCCTATTAATAAATTAAAACTTCCACTCCTCAGAAGCATCTTAGGATATGTTGCCCCCTTGTCACTACGGCACTATGTGCTAGTGACCGTTTTCGGGGGCCCAATATTGAGTGTGGAAGTTACCCCCTGCCATTTTATCCGTGTATTTATAAAACATTGATCAGGCTGGGGCCATAGTCCTTCCATAGTTCTAGGTAACCAGTCCACTTTAGCAACTCAAACCCATAGTCCAATATCTTTGTTTTTATATCTTGCAATAGTCCTACACTAACCGGGGGTTGTCCTTGGGGGTCCTTGGGTGCATACAGATATAATCGTCAGTAGGTGCCTCATATAATTAAAAACGTCTCGGGCCTCTGCCAGTTGGCTTCAGCCCCTCGTACGCCTTTCAAAGGTCCGGGACCGCAGGGTCCCGAGATATGTCAAAGACTTATTAAAATTAAAAATAGTGTAAGAACAATGAAAGTGGCAGTCTGAAATTAATATCCGCTCAGGTGCTTACCTTAAAGTGAGATCTAGTTTCAATAGATTCTGAGTTTATTTTCTTATGCGGTTTTTCTTTGGAGCAAGTCCTTAAACTGTAATGCAATAAAATCTTAGTCTTTAATAATAAATTAAAGTTAATGATTTTCTTTAAGAAAGTTGCCAAGGAGTCTCTCTAGCTAGCCTGTTTAGAAGTTTAACTCATCTGTTAGTATCAGTGCACGTTTTAACAATAAGTGATTTCTTTCAAAGTCTCAACATTTTAAGTGTATTAAAGGATTAAGAGTTTGTAGTTACGTGCACAGTACTGTTGAGGTTTTAACCGGGCGTGCCATTAGTATGCAACCTTTGCAAGTTTAATCGTTTATTGGTTTATGACGACAAGCATTGATTTTAAATTTGGAACAGTGGAAAAACAATATATGTTGACTGTCGGCCTCCCGGCCCTGACTGGTATTGATGTAAGAAAGACGTAATAGATTATTTTATAAATAGAAGTTTACAGAAAAGTGTTACGTAAGGTGTATCATTCATACACACAATTCCCCCATTAGTTAACGGTTCGTCCAAGATACGAGCGAGTTGTTAGTGATCAGGAGCTAGACCATCACCTCTTAAAGCAGTATTATTGTAATCTTACTTGAGTGTGGGAAAGAGTTGGTGGTGGGCCCCCAGCACGTAGACTGCGAGTAATATTTAAAAAATCTAATTTTATATTGATATGTGAAGGTACGCATTTGCACGTATCTACTAATTCATAGGATAGGATAAAATGTAACTTTCTTCCCGGTAATCTTGTAAAGATTCGTTTCCTCGTCAAAATCGCAGGGTAAGTACTGCGGCTAAGAATATCACAATATTCAAAGCAAAACATAGCCAAATAATAACTTACAATGACCTAAATATCATCAAACCGTAGCTTTTAGCTTTCACTAACTGGAATGTTGCCCATACTGAAAGAAGAACGATCCAGAAGAGATTATATCCAAACAAATGATAATAATGTGCTAGCTTTAAAAGCATGAAAAAAAAAACATTGCCCATTATGAGACCGACCTCAAATGGGGCTGACAAAATGCTGATACTCCCACGGCTGCGAAAATTTCGCTTAAAAGAATTTCTTTTTAATGCCATTTTGTCTGATTCTGTCGTTTTTACAGTACTGGCTTTGTTCGCGGTTCTACTCGCCTGAAAATTTAAAATATTTCGTGATTTTAAAAGTGTTTTGAAAAACGTTCCTCTCTCGGGACCAAATTACTTCTGTGCCAAAATCAACAGTCTGTTGAACAACTAGGTCGCGAAAATGACAAATATAGTTAAGAATTAAGTATCATAGTAACTATGTAAGTAATGTGTTTGTCAAATGAAATCTTGTATTTTTGTGACACATAATGTTACGGGACAACATTCTTTACTTTTTACTGCAAGGATTAAATATTATTTTCAACAATATTATTCTCCTGTACCTATTCCGAAATTTCGATAAAATAATTACGCCCTTAAGAACGTTTTCCAAGCAGCCAAATTGTGCGGAAAGTGCCACTTTTTCACACTAGTGCTTTTTACTTATCATTATTTTTTAATTTTTAACTCCGTGGTCAGCCCGGTGCAAAGAGTTTTAATTATTTGAGAAAAGTTTTACAAATTGGTTATTCATATAAAAGGTACTATAAAACTAATATTTTATTAATTACTCTAGATTTAGATCAATTAATTAATTTTCAATATATATATTTTTTATTTCTTCCCACAATGCACGTTGTATGGTACAGCGCCCGTCACGTAAAATGAACGCTGGCCGATTACCTGCGCACTGAATGAATGAATGAATGAAATGCACCGATCCCCAGCGTAGTTTAACCAGACTCGATTACTCGAATGAACCCAAAGATTCACACTAGCCCCTGTAGCCTTATGTTTAATGGGGTTACATAGGCCATTGCATATCAAGGAGTAGACCGGAGGCCGCGGTAATGGTAGGGAAGACGTGCCCTTAGGATATGGAAGGATTATTAGAGTCTACCGAGTATGCATCCTAGAGTAAACATTGGAATATTGGAGAGACGAGTAATATTTATCCATGGATGAGCATCTTTTAACGACGTCGCCGGCAGGTTGTTTCAAGTCCAGCTTCACCGGTGAATCTTATGATAAGCTGTATTACGTGTTGCTGTTTCCAAAGTCTTCGTCTGATGTCTCGCTGCTATCCGTTTCAGGTTTCATGTAGATCTCGCTAGCAGCCTTCTTAATCTTATCTCGTTCATCAGCCGTGTCCATCCAAAAATTGATGTCCTTATTGAAATAAGTCATGTCCTGTCTTAGATTGATAAATGATAAATGATTTTATTTCTGTAAGTAGGTTTATACAAACACTTTTACACGTCAAACATTTTTTTTTAAATAGATGAGGCCGGCGTTTCCTATCTGACTACTGTTGTCATTCCATGTGTAAATAGGTCGGCCGACTTTTTTGAATTTGGCCTTGTACTGCATTGCTGCATATTACAGGTGTGGTTCGCGGCGCCTGTGGACATGTGCGAGATAGCACATCCTGTGGTTCTTGATGCTTTTAGTTACGGGTTTTTCGTCTATGATATCATGCATTTTCTTTTGTATTGGTTTATTTCTAGCGTGGTTAATCAAGTCTCTCATGATAACTCTCTCATATTTTCTCAGTCTTGACCTGTTAGCTTTAGTGAGTGCCGATACTTTCAAACCGTATAACATACAAAGTACGATCACCATTCGGTACATCAGTCTGGTTAATTTCTTTATGTATGTGCCTAGATATTTAATTTCCTCAACTGTGGATAGATTTACTTCCTTAATAGTCACGTAAGTCGTTTTCTATGGCAGCAAAGATTTAATGATAATTATACTGTTTTGATTATTTCATAAATTATTGACTTAAAAATAGCAGCAGCTATTTACTGATAGATTCCTGTCAAGCATGGTTATTCGATTTTCATTCCTCTGTGAGCTCTATTTAATTTAATTTGAGAAGCAGAAAATTAACTGACGAGAAACAATCATATTTTTGGGCTTTAAAAAATGTGTAATTGAAAAAAAATCAGCTATTCCCTACATTTTGTCGAGTTGTGCGAACATAAATGTATGGAGCAGCTGACTTTTTTCGCGTTTTCTGGGTTGGTACCATATGTAAAAGTAGTTTATAATTATGAGTTCAATGACCCTTTTTCAGGCTTTCAGTTATTTCAAACAAACCTTGTTTAGTAATGCCATCATGAAATACAATTTATTAATCACAGAGAAAGGGGTATTAATTCTAAATCTATTTTAGAACCAAGCGGGCATTAGTCCGTTTTACATAATTTACTATCTCCAGTACAACGGTGTAGGTAAACACTAGATCCTATTTTAGCTCAAGAGCTTGAAATAACATTAGAACTTTATGAATAATTATAAAACAAACGTTGTACGTTCAAATATTAAATGATCCAGGGAGCTAACGTAAAACGGAGCAAACTTCTATAATTAAAATATGGAAAAAGAAGGATTCCCTCTGGCTTACCACTGTTATTTTTAAACGAAATTGCTCTTTGCTTTGCTTGAAATTCCTATAAATTTTACCTTTTGGGAAATATGATTAGAATAATTAGTACGTATCTATCCATTTGTACAGTCCAGTCAGTAGACACATGTAACATAATTTCACGTCTGTAAACCCCCAAGGGTTAAAGAGAGTGGCCACACACCCACAATTCGCCCGTTATGTTTAAGTCCCACATAATAGGGGGCAACCCTATTGCCATCAACCGGGCACAAATCCAGACAGACCAGCCAACCAACCAACCGGATCCCGTCAGTACTGTAGAGGCTTTAATCGAGCCGGCCTTCAGCATGAATCCTCCTCGGATTGTGGCATTGGCTGATAAGACAAACACTGATTTATTGAAATATACCGCCGCACTGACTCAATATAAAACAATTTGACTATATCATCATCTGCCTAGCCTTTTCCCAACTATATTGGGGTCGGCTTCCAGTCTAACCGGATGCAGCTGAATACCAGTATTTTACATGGAGCGACTGCCTATCTGACCTCCACAACCCAGTTACTGGGTAATACGATACCCCTTGGTAAGACTGGTTGTCAGATTTTCGGGCTTCTGACGACCCGTAACGACTGTCAAAGATCCACGAATGACAGCCGGGACCAACAGCTTAACGTGCTTTCCGAGGCACGGAAGTGTCTCGGTATGTAAAGATGGTCACCCATCCACGGACCAACCCTGGCAAGCGTAGCTTAACCTGATAGATCGACCCATGCGGCTGTTATTACTTAGCCACGAGCTCTTCAGCTGGTCCCTACATTTTGACGAATTATGCGAGCATAAATGTAGGGAGCAGCAGATTGTTTTTTCACGATTTCAGGTTTGGTCCCATAGTAAAAGTTGTTTGTTATCATGAGTACAATCATGTGTTTAAGTATCGGTCACTAATTACCAGTCACGCTATAGAATAGGTTTAAAGTATGACATATAGTCAAATTGTTTTATATTGAGTGAGTGCGGTGCTAGATTTACGGTGGACAATGTAACGTGCTTTCCCATAACCCAATAAATAGTAATACGAGTAACAGTGCTTCTGTGTGTCTCATTCGTATATCCACCAACACACCTCGGAGTCGAGACCACATACGCAAAAGTAGTGATCTGCCCTAGTATCGTGGCAGGCCATTACTGAACAATACCAAACAAATTACAGTGCCAACAATTTAGGGATAATTATGTTGTAGATGCAGATAGTAATGTAATAGAAGAGACTATGAATAAATATAAAACTTAATATTAACTTAATATTTCAGTAGCATATAACATATCGTTACTGAATAGGTTCGTGTTTACTTACCTACATAGCTAAGCTAAATATGCTCAAGCTCGGATTGGGTCCAGATCAATACAAGACGCGGTACCTAGGTAAATTCACAAACTCTCTATCGCCAACCATTCGAGCTACATTGGCAGTTTGCCTTTTCGTGACATTGTACAAAAAAAAAAAAAAAAAAAAAAACTAAAACACATCGATGTTAAAGCGCGATCTTATCGACAACGCATATAAAAAAATAAAATAAAAAATTATTGTTCAAGAGAGTATTACAGAATTCAACTAGCACTAGCATCTGGCATCCACACTAGGATTCCCTGTGACGTGCAAAACAAAAAAAAGGAACAAATCTCTTCTTTATAAAGAATTAAGCTATAAAAATCAACATTCGCTTTTCGGCTTTCGTAGCTCGTAGGGCTTTGTAGCCTCGTAGCAATTCTACGTAAGTTTGTATTAATTTTCAAAATTCTACTTTTATTTTTTTTATTTTTATTTGAGATAGGTTTGCTCTTGACTCTAGTCTAGGTCAGAGATGACAGAGACAAAGTCGACGATGGAGCGAGCTTACCCAGAAGAAGCCTGTTAACTCTCACTTTAAAGAGATCGGGGTTGTATACGAACACTACTGGTGGTAATATGCGAAAACCAATGCGCACATAAAAAGTAAAGAAATGAAAAATCATCATTAGATTTTCTCTTCGTAGCCCGTAGCTCGTAGCCAATATATTTAGGTTTTTTTTCATCCTTTCGACTCTCGTAGCTACTTGCGTAGCTCGTAGAGCTGTCGTAGCATCGGCATAAGTAGCAAATGCAGAACTTAGTATATAATAATCATGTTTATTATTTCCAAATCCCACGCCGGTTTCGATTTGAGTTTCACGAATTCAATTATAAAATATTGCGTCGTACTTTTTCAGTAATTGAGAAATCGGTAGACACCGCCCGTGCCTGCCGAGGCGTGAGCTCGAAGCGAAGTTACTAAATACGCATTTCCTCCGATTACGTAAAGTATGTTCCGTGAACTGGGTTTCGTTGGAATTGAACGGGTTCTGTTCATCGTGGTGAGATCTTTCTAAGATATTTTTACGTAAAATGCAATGTAAGTTATCTCTTAAAGTTACGTGGAAACACTTGAGGCATTAAGTCCACCTATGAACCTACCACAATTGCTCATGAAGTTTAATTAAATAAAAATAAGTTAATACGAACATTTGTACCTAAACATCATAACAAACCTACTTCAAATAAAACTCTCATGTGTTGAATCCGCGCAGCACAGATACTAACAGCCCTGACCCAAGAGCTGACGCATCACGCAGGCAACCAACAAACGTGAGGACCGGATGTACCGCGCCTTCTCGTTTGTTAAAACAGTATCATTAATTGACATCTTGAATAAACCAAAACAGTTCTCAAATTCTTTTAAATATTCGATTTAACGTTGTATAAAATACAAGAATTAATTAATGCATAACTTTAAATGTTAAATCAATGTTTAGCTAAATAAATGGATCGTAACCATACCAAAAGTAACGCCATCTAGTGGTATAAGATGACAGTCATATCCTACGTAACAATGACTGTCATCATGCCCATACAACAACAACTGACAGATTAATACACTTCATAAATTAACAGCTTATCATAGTTCAACAAAATTCTAACACATGTAACAACTAGACACATATTTACATACGTAAAGTCACGCATTTTTCTCATAGGAGTAGGCAGAAACTACAGAACACCTGCTACGATCCTTACATAATCTCTTTGCTCCGTTTACGTTCATACATTACGCCCGCCGGTTGCGAGCACTACGCACCCGACCTTTCTGAAAAACATCACCACTGAGTTATACAATGTTACATTTTGACGGTTTTAATCTCGTAGAGGGTCGATCCGGTGCATGAAACACTGTCGATTTGTAAAGATAAAATTAAAAAATAAAATTAGTTTTTCTTTTAAACTCGACTCAATTTTTGCATTAGTGGTAAATCAATGAGAACCATTAGTAGATAGAGGTACATAGATGATACGAAATTCCTTTCGTACCATAGGGTGTGTGTGCGTGTGGTTGATAACATTCAAAGTGAACAACAGGAAACTGTAGGTAGTTAGGTACGCACCGACGCGACGACGATGAAGCGACGTAGGTAAGTAGATAACTACGAGTAACTCGCGGTGCTACTACTGGTTTCATGCATTTTGCGAATGTTACGTAATCACTTCCTTATTTTTTAATTTTAAGAGATACAATGCTTTGTAAGTTGTTGATGAATAGTACTTTATAAGTCAAACCACCCGTCCAAAGGATTACAACGATCAAAATGTAACAGTGTATAAGTCCTTCTAGGGCGTCCCCTCCCGGTGTTTCCACTTACATCTGACTTGTAAATACGTTTTCTTAGTCGCCTTTCATTCATCTTCTCAACATGAACAAACGATCTAAGCACACTCTTTCAATTTTTGTCACTACATCTTCTTTATCACATCATTCTTAAGCACCATTCATAGTTACACTACGCATGCTTCGCAAGAAACGCATTTGGTAACAGACAGTCGATTTTTTTGATCATCGACAGTTTGGTCACACTTTATTTCCCGCATTGAAGATAAGTTCATTATAAGTAAGCAAGCTGTTCCAGTCCCAATTACATTTTCATCGACACAAGGAATGAATGGAATGGTACTGCGTAATAGGCGGGTTTTGTTGATCCCCGGCGGCGGCGCTAAGGTGAAGGGCGAGATCGATCGCCCACACTCGACGTTTTGTTACTTGCACAATCTATATCTGTGCTTGCACATTACTGAACAATGTGACGAGTAGGCTGAGTTTTAGGGGAAGAGGAAATTAGTTTTGTATATAGGTATTTTAGGTAAATAGAAGAAAATTTATACCTACGTATTCAAAACTAGATAAAAGTCGGAAACCAGTCTTCGATCAAATAGAGGACTAAATACTTTTAAGCATTGAGGGGTTAAAAATTGAAATGTAAACATAGGATTGTACTTGAAATGAGCTTAACCTGATAACAAGCGAAGACAAAACCTATCAATCCCATCGACTAAAGTTATACAACTGGAAGATTTAAGTACTAGCTTTCAGACAGTCATTAAAATTTTATTTCCATTCATTTGCTATTAAAATTTGATTTAAAACCATGCTGTTTTCTTAATATTTAAAACATTGTTTGAAACTTGTGTTGAACTGTGATTTTAAACACTTATTTCAAACTGTTTGAAACATAGTTTAAAATACGTGTTTTAAAACAACTTGTTTGTTTTATGCCAGCCCTGTAGATTGATGCACTAATTCCTCCATGTAAAATACTGGTATTCAGCTACATCCAGTTAGACTGGAAGCCGACACCAACATAGTTGGGAAACGGCCAGGCAGAATGATTGATTTTCATGCACTAATTCCATCACTTCTTTATTGGAGCAGTCACATTTAATTCGGCAAAGTTCGGTTTTTCCGAAAATAAACGATGGAACCTTTGAACGTTGTCAGACTGTACGAGGCTTGGGTCTGCGTCTAACCTACTCTACTAATAAACGTTGTACAGCGTCTGTATAGTTACACAACACTTTGTCTTCTTCTTTCGAAAGTCATATTACTGACGACTGAAAGAGAGAAATCGGTGTGTAACTATTCGCCTGATATAATACGTCTATTAGTAAGGAGGTAATTGTCTACCCTTTCAGACGCGTCTAAAGCTTCGAGAAAGATCCCGGCTAATTCTTAATGGTTTCGCCAGATGTGGTTGACTTAGGTTAGGACCAAGCTTCGCCTAGATTAATGTTAATTACTCTTACATCTAAATGACGTATTTCAGCCTTGATTTTCGGGTGCCCGTTTAAGTAATATGCCTGCAATATTCGGGGTTCTGCGAAGAAGATTTATTTCTGCACAATTACAGTTAAGCTTGGAAAAGTCCCTTATTTAGTATACAGGGACATGACTGGATTTGTATAGCTAAATCTTTTCTGATCCTCTTGGTAATATCGTCTTTTTATTACAGGTCACCAAGCGATTGGCGACTTTTGTGCAAAAATGTTGAAATGTCATTTGCCCTTTTGTTTCTGATGAACTTCATATTGCGGTTGTCGTAAAAAAACCATAAAGACAATATTAATGGACGTTTGTTGTTGTTATTGCTAATTTTGATAACGTTGTACTGATGCTCCACCTCCTACCAGTGGCGTAGCCTTTCCCTTCGTAACAACCACTCTTCTTAATGCCAAATAATATGGTACACCTGTGTGTGTAACTGTGTATCACACCACATTACATAATAATATTTAATACCAGTTTAATGCATCTTATGATTAAAAACCTACAGTTTTTTGTCTGAGTTTATTTATTTATTATTAAGCTCTTCAACAATGAGTACACTATTACTATACAATTTGTACATTGCAAACTTAACTCTAAGCGCGTCATTACGTATAGAAAAGCACAGCATGCACTACATTATGCGCAGATAGTAAAACAATTAATTAAATAAAACAAGTAGGTACATAGTTTAGATAAAAAAAAAATAAAAAAAATTAAAAGCTAAGCTATATTGATTACAATAAATTAAGCACATAAATCTCCAAGCGGTTGGTCGACTCTTCACGTGACCAAAGGGCTGGCCTATTCTTTGGCCAAAGAATCAGCATCGCCATACAACGTGGCAATGCTGCCAGCCTTTTGGGCACTTTTCCTGTTGACAGCGATGCGGACGAATTTTTTGATGCCCTATAATTATATAAATATATATATTTTTTTACATTTGTACATATTATAATTATTATTTTAAGTCTGTTAGCTTATATATTATGTAAATATTATGTATTGGTTTAATTGAAATAATAAAAGTTGAAATTTAGCACATAAATTGAATTAGATTAGATTTTATTTTCGGTAGTTTTTGATATAAGAATAGGTTAATATTTGATTTTAGACAAGAGACACCCATTAAATAGTAAGCGCTGCATTTTTTAAAGCAGTTACTGATGAGTGAAAGAGGTCAACGTCCACTTCGTGCTCTTTGTATGCAGCATACATGAGGACTGAACAATTTTTTCTTCGGCTTCCCTCTAATGATAATTGTAGCTACGCCACTGCCTCCTACCCTGCCCTCTGTGCCCCAAAACACGCAGCCAAGGTGATCTCTGCGCTACCACCGACGACGTCATGGAAGTGGTGAAGTTTTGGGGACAACAAGATCCGAAATACAGTCATGTCAGCGATACGAAGAAGAAGAAAACTTACACAACCGTCCCGGGGTCCTAAGTAGATAACCGGGAACCGAAAACCTTTGTAAACGACGATACATGTATCGAAGAATGTTGGTTACGTCTACGATTGAGGTTACCGCTATCCGGGTAACCAAGAAGAAGAAACATGTTACCTCTATTTAGGTTACCGCTTTGATACCGGTTACTTAAAAATGACCTTGATTACGAGAAAGAAACAGAATGACGCCAGCCAGCCAGGGCCATGATCAGTCAGCGTACGACGGCACGCGGGTCGACTAGACTGACACACACACAGCGATGCGCGTACTTTGAATAATGCCGACGGGCACTTGTAATATAGAGGTAATATTGATTTCGGTTACCGGTATTAATACTGGTTGTATCCAATTTAAGAATTAAGGTAACCGAAAAGTAGCCGTATTGATCATAGCGGTTTCGGTCCCTGGACATAACTGGCAGTTCTATACGGGAAGTCATAAACATAGCGTGTAGTGCATTGCTATTGAAATATCTTTCGCTATACTCATTTACAGTTTAGCGAAAAACACCGCTTTTCGCTAAAAATACTACGACACGTTTTAATGTTTCGTATTTTCGGGAATAGCCATGAAAATTTTTATTAGTTGGTACTGGTAGTGGCTTGGAAATACATTCGAGTTACATCCCATAACATTTTTAATACCTTCGTTTATTTATAGGATTTTTTACGGTGACGGTAACACTCCAAGGTCATAACAAGTTGTTTTTTTATGGTGGTTGTTTATGTTTTTAGTTTATAACGTAGGATAAAGCATACCCTTTTATTATTAATTTATTTATTTAAGGATTACCTTTACATACCGAGACTCCTCCGTGCCTCGGAAAGCACGTTAAGCCGTTGGTCCCGGCTGTCATTCGTGGATCTTTGACAGTCGTTACGGGTCGTCAGAAGCCCAAAAAGTCTGACAACCAGTCTTACCAAGGAAGTATCGTATTACCCAGTTACTGGGTTGTGGAGGTCAGATAGGCAGTCGCTCCATGTAAAATACTGGTATTCAGCTGCATCCGGTTAGACTGGAAGCCGACCCCAACATAGTTGGGAAAAGGCTCGGCAGATTGATTGATTTAAGGATTACCAACGAGATACATTACAGTTATCTTATACATTAATAAATCTTGTATAATAAATGCGTTGTCCCGTAATGTACACTCAATTACAGGTAACCACAGCTTACACAATTATCGAGTAATTCTCATGCTCTGAATACATAATTAAATCAAGAATACATAAATTAAAAAAAAAAAAACAATAAGTACACATGCTATTATAAAAGATTAAAATTTCTACAATACAATAAGACCAAGCGTTACTTGATTTTCAATATTATGTCATAGTTAATTAGTTAATATAAAAAAAAAATAATAAAAAATATAGGAATACAAAATAACAGTTTAAAATTGAATCATAAATGAAATTAAATTTAAAAGAAATAAAATAAACGTGATAAATGATTAAATTAAATTATTGGAATGATAAGTCAAATGTCCTCTGACCGAAAGTAGGTACTTATATAATTTATTTTTAAAAGTGTTAAGACTGTCATGATTGATATCAATCTCAGCTTTGCGGCTTATAGCATTATACAATTTGAAAAGCTATAGGAATAAACACGACAGAAAGTCTATAAAAGAGTATCAGAGAATTCTAGATTTTGTGTACTATTTAATTTTATACTTACCCATACATTTTTTTTTGATCAAGGAAAACGCCAAAGCCGGCGAACATAACTGGCGAAATGTGGGTGTACTTTAGGTACACTTCTGCCCAACCCTTCGGGGAAACAAGGTGTGATGTTATATTATCTAAAGGCAAAGTCAAAGATATATTTTTTGAACGACATGGTTCCAGGGTTGGTAGGTAGAGGTAAGTTACACAAAACGACGATGTCACCCAATACAGAATATCAAAGTGAATCCAATACTTCAAAGAAATCGTTACCTACCAAAACATTATTTTTGTAACTGGACAAAGATAACCAACCAAAGACGTTAGACGTTACCTCCCAGAAGTTATTAAAAAAAATAGTTCTACACAACTCTAATACCAAAACCAGACAATCGTATACAAGAAAAGGCACACCTTTGTTGATGAAAATCAATAAACTTGCGTCGTACAAAAAGTTATAAGCCTAGAACAGTTTGAACATCAGATTCCTTACTTAAGATTCTCTGGGGAGCTGTGTCTATAAACTGACTGATAATATTCACTCACTAGCTGTGCCCCGCGACTTTGTTCGCGTAGAAGTCGTAAGATACACAATATACTAAAATAACAGCCGCATTTTAATAAAACTCCCTCGTCCCCGACCCGCCGCGTTGTATCGCTCGCCCGCGCTATTACTTCGTTTTCGCTAAGCATTTTTTCTGACTTTTTTTTCTTTTTACTCGGCTTCTAAGCCTCGTAACGTGATGTTAAATAGCCTATAACCATCGCTGAGAATTAGGCTAATAAATACAAAAATAATTTTTCTAATCCGACTGGTAATTCCAGAGTTATTATTTATGTTCACAATTTCATAGATTTTATTTTTTTTTGCGTGGAACCCTAATTATTTTTTAAAACCAAAAGTAGCCCAAATTACTCCTTATAACATCAACTATCTATCAGTGAAAGTCCCGTCAAAATCGGTCCTGCCGTTTTGGAGATTAGCCGGTACAAACAGACAGACAAAAATTTTAAAAATTGTTTTTTTGTTATAATAAAAGTTCCGTAAATACTTTCATAATTTATGAATTTAGATATTATTTCGACATTACAAACAGAAACTTCAATTTTATTCACGGAATGTGTGTTTCATTTTGTAGACACAGTGACTACACTTGTATAGATATTCGACAGAGCCTCGATTTCACTAACACTAGGAACAAACACCTAAATGTATTTTCCTACAGTTTGTGAGACATCGAGCGCGCTGTTGGATTTTCCAGTATCAGCGTTGAAAATCCGACAGTGTGCTTTTATTTAGGCATTGATTTAGGTGTTGACTATTTTTAGTGAAAACGGACATAAGATTCATACGCGTTGTGAGGTCAGAGATGAAGAGATGACAGAGACAAAGTCAACGATGGAGCGAGCTTACCCAGAAGAAGCCTGTTCACTCTCACTTTGAAGAGATCGGGTTTGTATGCGTTCGGAAACACAGACGCAGGCAGAGAGGTCCACTCCTTTGCTGTGCGCATCACAAAAGACATTTGGGAACGCTTAGTGCGAATTGGTGGGATAGCAACTAGGTAAGGATGGTAACCAGCAGTGCGTCTAGATGTCCGCTGATAGAAAAGGGCCGGCGGAATGAGGTCGTGGAGTTCTTGAGCACACTCCCCGAAGTATAATCTGTAGAAGACCGTCAAGCAGGCAACCTTGCGGCGATGAGCCAAGCTGTGAAGCTTAGCACATACATGTGGTTATATTCATCATGACAGCATGGTTCTAAAGAGTTTGGTCTCTGTTGTTATAAATGGGTAGGTACCTACCTACCTACCTTACCTACTACCTCTCATATCCTGATGTCTGACGACTCATTGTCTAACAGACATTGTACAAAAATACACGACTCTACCTGCCAAGCTCTTGATTTATAAATATAATTCGTCAATATTACAAGAAATATTTTCGGATACATTAAGTTGTTACTGTGACCTTGGCTAGGCGTGAAAGTCATCTTGTTTTACTATCCATTTGGAAAAAGGAGGAAAAAGATAATGGAGATCCTGATAAGCGGGCGTAATACTATCGATAAAACGGACACATTCACACCTTACAAGTTGTTTTTTGTATACACTTATTCATTGAAGGAACCCTGCCCCTATGGTCGTTAGTTTTCGTCCACCAATAGAAAGTCGGAACGGCACAAAACATATTTGCTGCCTGAGATATAAAAAACTTGTGGCCAAGTTGCGTATTTTTATGCAGCTGAAATTATTGACACATATTTTTACTTGGATTATACATCTGTCTTAGCCTTGAGATGAGGAGTCATTTAATATTATCGCGAGTTATATCAGAATAATTCAATTTAATTCTTATTCAGTCAAAAATATATTTCAGGCCACAGATCCTTAAAAAGTGTTAGTAACAATAAACTTACATACTTTTGTTAGTTTCATATAAAATAAAAACCATTATTATTGTGTGGATATAGTAAGTTATCCCTAGTTTAATACGAGTACAAATACTAACTCGCAGTTCATGTCAAAAAGCAAAAATTACCATTATTTTGTTATCTAGCTTATTTAGAATACAAACTTAGTTCTTAGGATCCACAAAAAAACTGTTAGTAAAATTTTTACTTCATTTTATTTTTATCATAAAAATGGTATTCTATGAACAACAGTCCTTTAACTTTAACGGACCATCTGCCAGTTATAAAACACGGTGCGGTGCGCTTTGAGTAAATAATGGACGAAATAAAGGGCGGGGCTTGTACAATTGCAGCTTGCTAGCAAAATTGTTTTAAAATTGGAAAGGCCTGGCGAATGTCGATAGTACCTGCGTGTTGTCCGTTTTTGTTCAAGAGAGTTGTATGTATGCTGTTATTGCTGTATGTTGTAACGTTTTACCAGATAGATTCACACGGAAAGAGAAATCACCAACCAAAATTAAAAAAAAAGAATGTTTTTTATTTCGGGAAAAAACTAAGTTGCAGTGTAAGTGAAGTTATTTTTTTTACTAACATCATGTAATTCCTTAAAATGAAATTTAGTAAATGCAAAATCTTACACAGTTTTAATGTTTATTTCTAATCATAGTAAATAAGTATTGTTAAAGTTTTGTAAATTCACACTTGATTGAATGATTGCATGATTTGAGCAAAAAGTAAGGTATGGCCGACATGGAATTATTGAATATATTTTATATTTAAACTATTCAATTTGGTTGCCCCATCTGAAGTAAAAGCTTAGGTGAAGCATATAATAGCTACTGTCACTATAAATGTCGACTTTACATACTGTATTGTAGATACATTTCGTACTTGAAACTATTAATAGAGCTAAGAGCTGTACTAAGGGCTAAAAAGGGATTATTTATGACGCTGCATTTGTATTTACTGTAGAGTTGCTGTAGAGGCTGTAATCTGATTTGGTTTTAGCATGCAACCTCTGTGAGTCTTCTATACGTTAAATGATAAATGATTTTATTTCTGTAAGTAGGTTTATACAAACACTTTTACATGTCAAACATTTTTTTTTAAACTGGATGAGGCCGGCGTTTCATAACTGACTACTCTGAGAAGAAAGGCCGAAACAAACTCAGAGGTCACAGTCTCTTTTAAAGTCCAGACATAATCTTGGTCAGATCATGTGAAGACCATGTAGGTTGGTGTCTGAAATGGTCTTTTGAGGAAAGAACCACACAGATTGAGTGGACCTGTCCAGTCAGTGCAAGCATCTGTCAGTAATCGTACAGCTCAACATAAAAGTTAAGGAGCTCAACGATTCGACGAACAATACCAAAGAAAGGATGGAAGGAGTTTCGTTGATGACGAAATCGAGACAAATATTGATTTGCTTTTATAAAAATAAGGAAAGATTAGACAGTTGGTCTCCAAGCGCTGACAAGCGGATGTCGTAATAAGATAATATTGTAAAAATTACAAAAAGAACCTAAATTAGTATCCAAGTTATATCTCAAGTAAGCCTTTTATTTACCCTGATACCGTAGCGCTCTGCAGAGCATTGACAGTACGTAAGGTTACGAAGAACACTTTGATGCGATGAAGTTTCAAGGAATGTCCTATGTGCTTCTGAAATCACGTGAAACAAAAATACAGTAAAATTGTCGTTAATCATGGAGCAAAGTTATTGAACCATAACAGTCAATGTTATTGAGGCCATTATTTGTATTTTTACATAAATAATTAAAGGCTACTTTATTTGTCAACACTGACAAGTAGTCTTTAATGGTGTCAAGCAATTGCAATTTTACATAATTTAGAAAAATCAAAAGCAAAAAAAAGGTTTAAATTAAGCAAAATTCCTGTCGTAACATTTTAAAGGGGCTAAAACAAATAACAGATATTTAATTAAAACAGATTACCAGTTAGTTAAATAATATCAATAGGCAACAAGCTTGTCCCTATAAATCCTTTTGTCCTTTCCTCCTCCCCCTCGGGATTCAACCGCGTTGTTTAAGTGGGTATGTAATAAGCTAATTCGGTATCCAAACGTTTGTTGGACCCCTGAAAAAGATTAAGTTACCTACTTTGTTTGAGTTAGAGCCGGATTTAAATTAGATTATGTGTTTGTGGAAGTAGTATCTGCTAACAATTATTTGTGTTCGTCGGGTTGTGGGCAGAAATCGCATACGTTTGGGTAAAAAAGTACTAAGCACGGAGAAATACAAATTTTAAGAGGAACAACTTTTGCTATGGGACAAAACCAGAAATGCCTCGTTGGTCTAGTGGTCGCAAGCGCTACTGCTGAGCATGAGGTCCTGGGTTCGATTCCCAGGTCGGGCAAAGTGTTATTGGGTTTTTCTATTTGGAATTTCTCAGTAGCAGCCTGGAGTCTGGATTTGTGCCCGGTTGATGGCAATAGGCTCGCCCCCTATTACATGGGACTTAAACATAACTGGCGAAATGTGGGTGTACTACTATAGGTACACCTTAGCCTAACCCTTCTGGGAAACAAAGCGTGATGTTATGTTTATGATGGTAAGTAACACCAGAAATCGCGAAAAAAAAACAGCAGTTCCCTACAATTTGACGAGTTAAATGCGGACATAAATGTAGGTAACAGCCGGTTTTTTTCGCGAGTTCAGGTTTGGTCCATATATAGTAAAAGTGTTTCATAATGATGAGTACAACGACCCTTTAAGAGGTTGTGCGTTATTTAAATTACACCTTGTATATGCAAGGTTTACGTATATTAATGTGCTATAGGTACACATAAACCTTCCGGAATAAATTTTCTAAATGTTGATGAAAACCGCATCAAAATCCGTTGCGTAGTTTAGAAGAACAACGCAGTTACACATCCAGACACGAAATGTGACTATATTATAATATGTATTAGATATTTATTTATTTATTCATTTATAATAAGCACACCAACAGACAGTCACTCACAATTCAAATTAAATAACATCTAAAATTGACATTTTAGTAACCACACAAATAACAGGCATGCATGACATTGAAATAATACTAATATTAGAGACAAAGGAGATCAATACAAAGTGTGTCTAGTAAACTCTAATCTAGAACACTACAAAACAAACAATATGTAGATATACTCTGTAGAAAAAATAACTTTCCAACACAATTACACACACAATTTATTTCGTCCGCAGTTTGCAACATTGCACCGACAACAGTTCTCTGATTCAACGCTTTCAGACGCCATTAGGTCCCGTTTTCCTGAGTTAACTTTGCAAACTTGATTACTTGGAATACTGTTTATAGTTAGGACCCATTTAAAATAGGAGTTTGAATATTGTTTGACTGTTTGTGTGAATATTCTTTGACTTAAAGGTTTTAGAAACTGTTGTCGTTAGTGGAGACTGGATAGTTAAGTAATTAGATACAAATTACTTGCAATTGACGTCTCTGAAAATTGTATTTTACATGGGCACCTACGGATGTTAACTCAATTATTACCTTCAAACAAAAGTTACACCATATTTCAGGTTATTGGTTTGTACCCGCCTGCAATACCAAAATTCTATAGATTATAATGCTTGTTTTCCTCTTTTCAGTTATATGTTTTTGTAATCGGGTTTTTTGTTTTTTAAATAATTTGCTTTATTTCAAGCTTTTTTGGTTTATTAAAATTGAATTAATTGGAATTGACTCATTACCAGCTTTTATTTGATACCAATATTGTTAAAATTTATTTAAAAAGAAATAACTTCCCCCTTTTTTGTACTCCCACAATTAAGACGAATCTAACGACACCTTATATGTTAAAATCCATCAAGCGGTTTAGTTTATAGAGCGTGCCAAAGAAATAGACATACATACATACATACATACTCTCGAAAAACATACCCAACCCTCCTTCTGGGGCAGTCGGGTAAAAACACGCCGCCGCCATACTGCAAAGAAACCTGGCCGTGTAAAAAGAGCCTTAAGATCTTATAAAAGTGATCACTATAAGAAGCGTACAAATTGCACAATGTTACAACAATAAATATTACATACGCACATACATAAACTCATGCCTTCTTCCCATGGGGGTAGGCAGAAACTACAGAACGCCACCTGCTACGATCCTTACATACTCCTTTTGCCTCGCTTACGTTCATACATCTGGTCATACACGCACGCCGGTTGCGAGTACTACGCACCTGACCTTTCTGAAGAACATCACCAATAAGGTCACTATATGTCTTCCTAGGGCGTCCCCTCCCTGGTGGCGGCGGTTCCACTCACATCTGCCGTGTAAATACCTTTTGTTAGTCGACTTTCATACATATTAAAGTAGGTAATTTGTGTACATACGATACAACGATATTATGGAAGCCCAACTCATAACATAACATAACATCACGCCTTGTTTTTCCGAAGGGTTAGGCAGAGGTGTAACACCCACATTTTGCACGTTATGTTAAAGTCCCATGTAATAGGGGGCGAACCATCTACCGGGCACAAATCCAGACTCCGGGCTGCTACTGAGAAATTCCAGATAGCAAAACTCAATAACACTTTGCCCGACCTGGAAATCGAACCCAGGACCTCATGCTCAGCAGTAGCACTTGCGACCACTAGATCAACTAGGCAGTTCATCAGTTCAACTCATTTCCCGAAATACACGCAGTCGGAAAAGACGTCATTCATTTTGCGTTAAACCTAAATAAATACGAGATCTTTGTCCTATTAAGTACAATAACAATCGCCGATCGGGGTGCAATAAAAGAGACTCCACAAATGGCGATGTTTATGGATCACCGCGGCCTAGCGGTCAATCCTGCTACCAACGTAACTGACTGGATAATGTTTCTACCAGGGACGCAGCCTTCATACAACCCGATTGCTATCGGCTTCCCTTCGGAACAACCACTCTTCTTAATGCTACTATTGCCAAATAATATGCGACACCTGTGTAGGTAACTGTGTATCACACCATATTAATACTTATATTTAATACCAGTTTAAAACGTCATAATATTAAGAACCTACAGTTTTTGTCTGAGTTTATGAGAACTGAACAATTTTTTCTTCGGCGTTTCTACCATTCCATGAGCTTTTATCGAACTACTTGTGATAATCGAATAAAGAAGGAGATACATCGTCAAGTACCTACCTAATCGAATTACTTACAAAACACTTTTGTGAAGAAGAAAATTCCAAATAGAGACAGCCTCAAAAAGATGTAGGATACACTGGATACGTCGACAAGAATTATTTTGATCGTCTACAATTTTGTTTTCCATAACCCTTTATACCAGACGGTATTTTTTTATCTATGTTTTTATAGCTTTCTATACAGCCCAAGGAACTAAAAAAAGTCTCTGTGTCACTACGCACTGATATAATATTACGGAACAAAAATTGTAGCCAATTAAATTGTATTTAATTTAATTGTATTAATAATCACCCAACATAGGCACTATGCTGGGTGACACCACCTTCCGGCTCGCTACTTGTCTGCGTCTGGGCGCTCCTTGCGTGGCTCCGCATCGCTGCCAATGCGGTGACAGTGTCGACTGCCTCGGACAACATGGCCTATCCTACAGTAAGAGCGCAGGCCGGATAGCACGGCACGCCAGCATCAACGACATCATCCGTCGTGCTCTTGTTACCGCCGGGGTGCCAGCTGTTTTAGAACCCAATGGCTTAGCACGCGACGATGGGAAGAGACCAGACGGAATGACCATAATGCCTTGGAAGGTAGGTAGGCTTTTGGTGTGGGATGCAACGTGTGTCGACACCCTTGCGCCATCCCATCTTCTTAGCACGGCAGGCTGTGCTGGGGTGGCTGCTGCGGGTGCGGAAAACCTCAAACGGCGCAAATACTCCAATCTTATTGGGACTTATATGTTATTTGAAACACTTGGGCCATGGGGTCCGAGTGCCCACTTAGTTTTTCGAGACATCGCCAGGCGGTTGGTCGACTCCACACGTGACCAGAGGGCTGGCCTATTTTTTGGCCAAAGAATCAGCATTGCCATACAACGTGGCAATGCTGCCAGCCTTCTGGGCACTTTTCCTGTTGACAGCAATGCGGAAGAATTTTTTGATGCCCTCTGATTATTTCCCCTCCCGTTTTATATACTTGTACATATTATTATTATTATTTTAGGATTGTTAGGTTTTAAATTATGTCAATAGTAAAATAAATTTTCTAAACATATTATAGTATTAATTATATTTATTGTGTATATAACTGATGCACCACTGACTACCTACAGTATTGTCTCTCCTCCCTTTAATCCATCCAAAGGTTGTCTGTAAAAAATCGTTTTTAGCGATAAGACCGCCCATTGTATCACTCTATGCGTAAAATTTCTACATTTATATCTGTAATTTTTATGGTGTACAATAAAGAATATTCTATCTATTTACATTAATCCTTGTAGATGTATAGGTACATCATTTTCAGGCTATCTACAGAAATTTATCCTTTTAATTATTTGCACGAGGGGCATAGACATACAATACTTCCATAATGAACATTGATCGACAAAACAGCCTAAAAGACCCGCTTGACCCTAAAAGAGTCATTAAGAAACTTCAAAACTTTCCTTTGCCCGTGCAATTAACTTGAGACAAAAAATGGTGGAGCGTAGTTGTCTGCCCTTGATCTTGGGGTGATGTCATAAGCGGGGTAGAACACCGTCGACGCCCACGAGCTTAAATACAAGCTTATAGTAGGGCCGTGGTCACAGTGAGAGCGGGTAAGTGGTGGTGGCAGTTCTGGTTGGTTCATAGTGACCGCGGTGGGATACAAGTTGTGGATCAAGGAATAATTGAAAAATGGTTTATTATTTTTAACAGGTTTTTACTACATGCGTATATACGGTACTTATAACAAAAAAACAATTTTTAAAATGTTTGTCTGTCTGTCGGTCTGTCTATCTGTCTGTTTGCTCCAGCTAATCTCAGAAACAGCTGGACCGATTTTGATGGAACTTTCACTGACAGATAGCTGATGATACAAGAAGTAACTTTGGTTCCTTTTATTTTAGAAAAATAATTAGGGACTGCGCAAAAAAACTAAAACCCATGAAATTGTGAACAAAAACAATAACTTGGAACTACTGGTCAGATTTGAAAAATTCTTTTTGCATTTGGTAGCCCAATTCTCAAGGATGGTTATAGGCTATTTAAGATCACGCTATAACCCTTAGGAGCCGAGCAAAAAGAAAAACGTCAGAAAGAACGCTAAGCGAAAACGCAGTAATAGCGCGGGCGGACGATGAAACGCGGTGGGTCGGGGGACGAGGGAGTTTTATTAAAATGTGGCTGTTTATTATATTGTGTATCTCACGACTTTCACGCGAACGACGTCGCGGGTCACAGCTAGTCTTAAATAATATTATTCAATATTATTTTATAAATAACAGTTCTATGCTTGTAGTATGTGTTTGTTACATTCCATAATCGTGTTCTGTGAAATAAACCTTATAATATATGGCTAAAGGGACGTTACATTAGCTACATTTAAATGGCTTACTTTTGGTTAGAGTAATTAATTATTGCTAACTCAAGCCAAGTGTAGGTACATTAGTGATCTAGAAAACTCATGGTACTGCAAGGAACAGTGGGGTTTTAGTCGGTAGGAGTCCGACATAACCCTCCGTTCTTCCCAGACGGAGGGTATCCATGAGGATTTCCCTACGGAAAAAAAAGGTACATTAGTAACACAAGAATCTTTGCTTTAGACTTCTGCCACTAGCTTTGTGCATAACAATTTAAGCTGATACAGACGCTTCACTCGAGTGCATGTTTATTTACCTTTCACTCTACGGGCACACGACACCGATAAAATTTCATAGGAATTAACGTTCACCTGCTCATTAATTTTTCGGTAACTGAGTAAGCGAGTGAAAACATCCGATCGTTGGATTGATTCACTAAAATGAATTAATTTTTCACTATTAATTCATTTTGTGTTCAGACGTTTCCGTTCAGTGAAATATGCCTAATGAAAGACGAAAAATAACAAAAAAGGAAGTGTCTGATATCTGCTTTACGTATTTAGCGGTGGGAATTCATGGTCAGTCCATCACGCTATCGTGAATGTTAAAATTCGTTGGCGTGATGTAAAACTCTGCATGTCCAATCGCTCCATTTGACTTTAGTCGTTTGGAGCCACGCCAAATGGCGCTATCGTGAACGCCCGCCTTTACTGATGTAAACACGTACTATACTATCGCCATTTTCCGCTTTCAGTATGGCCAAAGCTTTACACTAAGTTTGCCAAAGGCAATAGCTGAATTCGGTATTCCGTAATACTGAGGTGTGAACGAATAGAGTTTTCTTGGCAAACTTCCTACTGGTTTAAATGTTAATTTTTCCTTTGGCAGAATTGATGGGAATCTTTTGAGGTGTAACATTTATTTTGGGCTATAGTGAATATTCATCGTGGCTAATGTAGGACTTGGCTTGGAGTCCCAGCCAAAGCAGGGTTCAAATCCTCACTTTATAACTGTAGCTACCGATTAATTGAATAAGGGGGCCAACCACCACCTCTTAAAGCAGTATTATTTGTGTTACTTCAGTGTGAGAAAGAGATGGAGCTATACAGGACGTCTAGCTCCATCTCTTTCCCACACTCAAGTAAGATTAAAATAATACTGCGTTAAGAGGTGGTGGTCTAGCTCCTGGTCTAGGTTACTTTTGTCAACGAATAATGATATAATTATTTTTGTAAATTGGTTCTAACAAACACTTATAAACGAATAAAAAATACACGTTGTATACACAATAGATGAGTTCGGTGTTTCCTATATGATTACTCGAAAAGAAACACGGAAACAAATTCAGAGATCAATGCAATATCTCTCTAAGAAATGCTTTTTCCTGTACCTCATAATTCCCTTTAATATCATCATAATGTGCCTTAATACGTATTTGACAAAATCCACTTTAATTTAGCCATCCAGATAATGAAAAGACGATATTACTTATTCATAAAAGAATACCTTTTTCCACGTTCAAAGGCGTCTTCAAGCCAACGTATCGAAACTGTCAGTCACTGATCAATGTTATCCAATATTCTTTGCTAAAACGTTTAAAATGCAATCAAGAATGACGTAAGCTTCTAGAAAGCTCTATTTTTTTCTATTTTCTTAAGACATTGTTTCCCTAGAGTTTTCTTCCGTTGATAAAGTATCTTTCTTGTTTACTCGCCCTAGTAATCAATATCAGCACCGCTGTGATTTATTTCCTACATGAAACACTATAAATAATGTGTAGATTGTGTTACACTATAAGTAATCGGGGTAGTAGAGGAAAACAATTAATATTGTTACTGTGATCGATGTTAGTGTTAAGTACTTAAAACTATTGAGTAAAATAAAAATAAAAGTCGGGAGGGGTCGTGGCACACCCGCTTGGAACGAAGTTCCTTTCGCTGTATATTATTATGTATTAATACAGAGCCACCTAGTATGGCCACAACAAAAGCTTCAAGTGTCAAAAGTTCTGTTTTTTAACACAGAGCTTTTTAGCTTGCTAAAAACTGTACCAGATGGCTCTGCCTTAAATAAAACACATAGTATGAACGCTTTTTCGTTAGTGACGATTTCTACCAGTCAACTCCTTCTGCAAGCCACGTTAAAGAACTTCATTCCAATTAGCTGTTCCATACATTTTGACTACGTAGGTAGGAAAGAGCTGATTTTTTTAATAATAACCTTCGAAAAATTTCAACGCTTAGGGGCCCAGAATCATGTACTGAATCCATGGTATCAGGTTGAGCGTCGATGTCCCTGTCACCCTGTTGATTAGGTTTAACTTAGCTTAACATCCCGTTTTATGTCACAAAAATAAAGCGAAAACGTCATTAAGTAAGAATACGCAGTAACTTTAGACTTTATGGAGCTATAAAAAGGTAGATCAGATCCCATAAATTGACGAATTTTCCTTTACAATGTTCTTGGAAGATTGGTATCTATTTTATTATAAGTGTTAACTGTTGATCGAAGAACACGAGATGGAAATAACACGGTTTTATTGCGTATTTTCTTATAATATAAAATATGGGTTTTTAGGTTTCTATAGCCAAATGGCCAAAAGAGAACCCTATAAGTTCGTCTGTCCATCCATCCATCCGTTTGTTGGTCTGGTTTTTTTTTTACCGTAGATAACTCAAGACAACAATATACTATATAAAAGTATGTAGAAAATAAAACAACATAAATTAAAATGTCATAGTATGGAAAAACCTTATAAAATATACAGTACTAATATGGATATTCTGGAGCCAGATTGAATTCAATTATTCATCACGTCAAAAAATTCATCACGTGCCTTCGTCAGCTCTAAAAGGCACAATAGTTACGCAACAACATCTTTTAAAAACCCTATAACATCTTGCTCGTTATGTATTTTTTATACTTAAGGAGAAAAAATAACCCTTTCAAAATGGGAGGTTCATTCGCTCGCTCGACTCCGCTGTGGACGGTCGTGCCGCTGACGCATTCCGCTCGCTGCACCGCTGACTCACCGCTGACTCACCGCCATCGACGATCGTTCGTGACGTCACGTCACGGAACGACTCCTGTAGTCTTTGACTACACCGCTGTATCAACTATTGCCTTTTTCAAGGCGATCGTTGATAAACTATTTCTTTAACGTCGTCCGTCAAATAAACGTTCGGCGTGTCTCCTTGACCCCCTCAGGGTAAAAACCACAGTTTCGTGGTCCTTGACGGATACCTCACGGTGACAACTAAGTCAAGGGGGTGTTGACCCAACACACCCGCTGAGCCCCTTCAGGGTAAGGCAGTTAATTGGACGGGTCCCAGAGTTAACCGGCCTTGGGGGGTCTCCTAGTCGGCTCTGGTGACAGTTTTGCTTCCACAGCGACACACCTAGTGTCTTTAGGGTGTGTCTACACCCTTCGCACTAGACTGGTCAGGGCCCTGTCGCACATTAAGACTGGCGACAGGTTACAGCTCTAGGGCTCACAAGTAGGTACACACCTCCCTGTCTGCACCCGACAGGGAGGGCCACTCACCCCCGGGCCCATCCACCCGGGGAGTAGGATCATTAGGTTCCCTTATTTTTCTTTTTTTTTAAACTCCGTACTACTGTGATGTCTGACGCCGACATCGCAGCTTTTGCAAGAGAGGTCCTTTTTAAGGACCCTGATTTCCTCCT
Source organism: Fissipunctia ypsillon (assembly GCA_947568875.1). Lineage (NCBI taxonomy): Eukaryota > Metazoa > Arthropoda > Insecta > Lepidoptera > Noctuidae > Fissipunctia > Fissipunctia ypsillon. The sequence goes on from OX387643.1 coordinate 5,766,636, forward strand.
CAGATATGGGAAGGCTTGGCGTAGTCGCCATCTCGATCCAAGCGAGGCTCTTGAGAGCCCGCTTTCCCCCCCTGTAGCAGACAGGGGCACCCCTCCTACGGCGGTTTCGATGCCGGCTGTAGTCTCCCCCCAGCCCGAGGTGATGGACACCTCCACCCCTCCTTCGGACTCCGAATCAGAGGACGCCATCTCGCTCACTTCCTCCTCCTCCTCCTCAGACGACTATCAGGTCGTCGGAAAGGGAGGGAAGAGGAAGAAGAGCGCCTCCTCAAAGGCCGGCAAGGCCAAAAAGCCTCTGGCGGCAGCCATCCCCTCCGCCCCTGACTGCGCCCCTGCCTGCGCCCCTGCCCCTGCCCCTTCCTCTACTTCCGGCTCGGCACCCACCCGATCACCCACCTCAGCCAGTCCTATCCCAACGGACTCAAAGAGGAAGGTGCGTCCCCCGCCCCCCTTATACATCCAAGATAAGTCCAAGTGGACAGAAATCTCCAAAGTTTGTGTGGATCGCAAGATCCAATACACCAATGCCCGATCTACCCAGCAGGGCATCAAGGTTACTGTCCCCTCGTCCTCGGACTACAGGGACCTTGTCCGAATTCTTCGTGAAAGGAAGTACTCCTTTCACACATTCTCCCTCCCGGAGGAAACTCCGACGAGGGTAGTCATCAGGCGTATCCCGAAGGAGATCGCCACCGAAGAGATCAAGGCAGACCTGATCTCCAAGGGTATCCCAGTGTCTGCTGTCCACCGCCTTCACCGGGCGAAACAGGGCCTTGTATATGACATGGTCCTGGTGATCTGCGACCCCGTTGAGGGTCATCACCCGATCTTCAAAGTGAAGTCGGTGTGCTCACTGTCGGGCATCTCTATTGAGAAGCCCAGGAAATCCAATATCGTTGGCCAGTGCCACCGTTGCCAATTATACGGCCACTCCCAGTCGCACTGCTACGCAACTCCCAGATGCGTTAAGTGTCTGGGCGGGCATGGCACTGCGGACTGCCCTCGCCCCAAGGACAGGACTCTCTGCACAGAACCTCCAAGTTGTGTGCTCTGCGGGCAAGCTGGTCACCCAGCTAACTACCGGGGATGCAGTAAAGCCCCTAAATCCTCCTCGGCCAAGCTGGCGAAGCGTGCCAGCGAGCGCCAGCAAAGGGAAAGCCCGAGCGTAAAGCTCCCCTCTGCTCAGTTGCCCGAGCGCCTCGCTCCTCAGAGACCCTCCCCATGGGTCAACTTTAAGGCAGCTTCGGCCTCGGTGCCGCCCTCTCAACCCATCCCTGCGCCATTGGCCACTGCCACGCCGGTCCCGGCAGCAGCCCCATTGGCTCCTGTGGCCACCGCCGCTCCCAAAGCTGCGCCGGTTCCCACGGCAGCAAACAGGTCCCCTTCCTCAGGCCATCAGCCTTCAAACCCACAGGTGCTTCTCAGCGTATTCGCTGTTTTCTACACCCCGGCGGCCAACGCCATGGTGAAGGAAATCCGTGCCGCTCAAGGAAACGCTCTTCGTCTCCTTGAGATATTCAATGCATACCCTGAGGTATCGCAAGCTCTCGAAAATCTAACTTTTTAAATTCCATTATGAATTTACAAAAGATTAGATCCCTCAAACCCCGCTCCCTTAAACTAGGCGTCTTCAACGCCAATGCAATTACCGGTCAACGCGATGAGATCGCCACCTTTCTGCGTGATCATCAGCTTGACATTATGCTCATTCAAGAGACCTTCCTGAAGCCCCATCAGCGGGACCCGAAAATCGCCAACTATGACATAGTTCGCAATGACAGGTCCCGCTGCCACAAGGGTGGCACCCTTATATACTACAAAAGGTCTCTTTACTGTAGTCCTATGGACCCTCCTCCACTAGTCTCTCATCTTGAGGTCTCAATCTGTCGGCTCGGCATGACTGGTCATCAACCAATCACCATCATCTCTGCCTACTTCCCGCCTGCCAATGGTGCGGAGGATCCCACCGCGATCACCAAGGACCTAACTGTCCTCTTCGGACTGAGTGACTCCGTCATCTTGGCGGGGGATCTCAATGCCAAGCATCCCGCCTGGAACAGCAACACGACCTCCACCAGAGGTAGGATACTGTTCAACCTAGGTGCCTCCCTCAACTTCGATGTCATCGCTCCGATGAACCCAACCCACTACCCTGGCGTTCCCAGCCAGCTTCCAGACGTGCTCGATGTTGCGCTACTCAAGAATGTAAACCTTCGTTTGCACTCTATTGAGACGCACCACGAGCTCAACTCGGATCACCGCCCAATTACCATGCTCTTCGCCCCTTATTCGGGCCCGCTCGATCCTAACCAGCCCCCTCGAACCAAAGTGATAACCGACTGGAAGAAAGTAAGCGAACAGCTGAAATCCACCACGTCGCCTCACTTGGATAAAATCCCCGACCACATAGTGTCAGTCGAAGACACGACGGGTGCGATCGACTCGTTTACAGAACACGTTCAATCCGTTTTGACGGATTGTTCGCGGGAGGTTCCGGCGATGGATGATCATCGCTGGAAGTTACCGATTGACGTACGTGAACTGATAACCGAGAAGAACGCGGCCATTCGTGCCTACGATTCCTTTCCCTGCGACGCGAACAAAGCCCACATGCGACATTTACAGCGTGCTGTAAAGAAACGTATAACGGAGTGGCGTTCCGAGGGCTGGGACAAGATGCTCAGCGAGCTCGAGCCCAACCATCTGGCCTTCTGGCAACTCCAACGCAAAATGCGTACCTCCACTGGGGAGGCTTCAATGCCCCCCCTCATTCGCCCTGACAAGAGCATCGCATTCGATAATCCCGAAAAGGCAGAATGCCTAGCCGACAGCCTGGAGTCTCAATGTTCTCCTAGCTCCCAACCAGCTGACCAAGCGCACCTTGCCAAGGTCGACGCCGAAGTCGAACGCAGGGCTGCTCTTCCCCCTGTGGAAGACCCTGATGATCCGTTGCCTCCCGTCACTCCAGACGAGGTGCACGACATCATTAAAGGGCTACAGGATCGGAAGGCCCCTGGCTCGGACGGTATCACCAATAAGGTTTTCAAACTCCTCCCCGCCCCCCTGATAATGCTAATGACCGCCATCTTCAATGGTGCTCTCAGCAACAACATCTTTCCGCAGACGTGGAAAGAGGCCACCGTCATCGGTATCCCCAAGCCAGGCAAGCCCAAGTCTGAGCCCGCTAGTTACCGCCCCATTAGTCTCCTCAATGTCCTCGGCAAAATATACGAGAGGCTTATTTATAAACGTCTCAAAGATTTTGTCGAGGCTAAGAGCCTTATCCCTAGTGAACAGTTTGGTTTCAGGACCCATCACTCTTGCATCCAGCAAGTTCATCGAATCGTTGAGCACCTAAGCGCTGGCTTCCAGCGCAAGGCAACGACAGGCATGTTGTTCTTCGACATAGCGAAAGCGTTCGACAAGGTCTGGCACAACGGCTTAATATATAAGCTGTACCAACTCGGGGTGCCTGACCGTCTCGTGCTCATCTTACGAGACTTTTTGTCGAACCGCACCTTTCGCTATCGCATTGAGGGTACACTCTCCTCCCCTCACCCCTTACGCGCCGGTGTCCCTCAGGGCTCGGTGATCTCTCCCCTCATCTTCTCGCTCTTCACGAGCGACATCCCCAAATGTAGCAAGACTCATTTGGCGCTTTTCGCCGATGACACAGCTATCTACTACACAGGGCGGTGCCAGAACTCTATCGCCAGAACTCTCCAAAACTCCGCAAACGCTTTAGGCGTCTGGTTCCGGAAGTGGAGGATTGAGGTCAATCCCGATAAGAGTCAGGCCGTCCTTTTCACGCGACCGCGACTCCGCGCTTCCGCACCTCCTAGCCCGATCACCATGTATGGCAAGCCGATCCCTTGGGAGAAGCAAGCCAAATACCTTGGCGTGATCTTAGATCAACACTTGACCTTTAGAGAGCACATCAAGACGGCGCGTTCGCGTGCCGCTTGCGCTCTCGGCAGGCTTCATTTCATCCTGACCGCGCGTAGCAAACTATCTCTTAAGTGCAAGCTGCGCATCTACACCGCAGTCATCCGTCCCATCATGACGTATGCTTGTGTTGTATTTGCGCACGCTAAGCCACACTTGCTCCATAGGATGCAGACCCTACAGAACCGTTTCCTCAGAAAGGTCACGGGGGCACCCTATTATGTACGCAACGAGTCTCTTCACGTTGATCTAAAAATCCCAACCGTCCAGCAGTTCATGAAACGCCTCGCCAAGCGTTTCTTCGAATCTGCCTCCAAACACCCGAATCCCCTGATTGCGGCGGCCGCCCGCTACACACCGTCACGCATAAGTCGCATCCGCCGTCCTAGGCACGCCCTAACCGTCCCGGATGACGCCATAACTCTCCTCCAGGAGAGTAATCCCGCCACCAGCACGATCCGGAAACTCAAATCGAGACCGCCGTGCTTCCGCCCTCGCCGCCGAGGGCCACCGCGACGCCCCCGTCCATACCCACCCCGACCCTTGCTCGAGCCAGCCCGCGCAGCTGAGCCCGTAATTCTAAATTTGCCCCCAAATAATCCGATCCAGCATGTCCCATTGCTGTCCTCTCCCAGCGACGCCCTAAGCCGAGGTCCGTACCCCACAGGGGGTGCCCTTAGCGTGTAGTCGCTTAGTTTTTAGTCTTAGTTTTAAGCCTGGCTGGAGGCCTTAATTTATTGAGGCATCCACAGGAAAGCCCGGTTAAGCAGTCGACAACCTCCTATAGGTTGAACTGCGAGATGCCATTCCCCAAAAACAAAAAACAACAAACCTTTCAAAATGGTCTGGTAAAAGAAATGGCAGAATAAAAACAATATGTGCTCAAAACACGAGAGCTATAATTATGAAAGACCTTTTTTATTATACGTACTTACTCACTCATTCTTAAAACTTCATAAGTTTGTCAAGACAAGTGTAATTAAATATGCTACACCCTAAATCTTAAGCAATATTTTGTGCGGTCAGAGACAAAACTAAAGAAGTCTGTTGAATAGACACAATGATTTATCATACTGAATTTACCAAATCCTGTCTCCTAATCTCAGATTTTTTTATTGGTAAGTACCAATATTGATAAGAGAATATATGTGAGCGTCTAAGCAAAAAGGGTCCAGTTCTCGGTATTTAGTTTCCGAGATATACCTACGCAGTTTTGTAGTCGGGTGAAAAAATTGCATTTTTCGATTTTACGAGTATTTGGTTATTAATTAATGCTCTATAAGTTCATATAGTAAATGACTTTATATGATGTTTATAAGTACCAGAAAATGTAAGAAACATCAGAAAATGTAGTAAGTACCAAAAATCAAATTTTGAAAATGTTTTTTCTCAAATTAAGTTTTCTCAGTTTCAACTTCAAATGTCTGAAAAAAAAAACAAAATGTGCCAGTTTTTGATTTAAAAAAAATCCTTATTATCAATTGAATATTCTAGATACCGAATCTGGTCTTAACTCAATACCCCACTACTGGACCCTTTTTGCTTGGACGCCCACATATAAATACTTTACATAAACAAGTAATGGGTCCAATTGAAAGATAAAGCGCATTGTAATTGGCATTTAAATCGGCATCGCAAAAGTGAGCCCAGACATTTGTAGCTGTAAAGTTCTCGTTAAAAGGGCTGACAGTTACACCGTTACGCAAAAATCAATTATCTATAACTTGTGCGTGCTGTAAATACCAACCCAACCGAACCGAACCCAACCGAATTTCGGCCACGGTGGCCAAACTTAACGGATATTAGCCAAGTACGCAAGAGTTATTATAGTGCATAAGTGTGGATTACTGTACGGCTCCTGTCAGGCATGTCTTAAGTAAAGACAGAGACCCATATAGAACGTTTCATTCATCCTAAGAACTGGCAAGTTAATAAAAGAATTTGACGGATAAGCTGCTGATGATCGAGGACGCACCGGGGGCAGTTTTGGATGGTGTTGAGTCCTAAATGCGGCTACAAACTGCAATGAATAGGTAGCAATCTATGAATTACTGGCATGTGACCATTAACTGCTTATAATAAAAATTGCGCGTGCAGCACCGTAAGTGGAACTTCATAAAAAATGAGGCATAAGAGGGATTTAGTGTGAGAGACAGTGAGAGTTATATCTTTCTTCTCTCTCATGTAACGAAATGTGCCTAAACGTGACGCGTCCTTGAAATTCCACTCTCAATTATCTCATGCAATTATCAAATCGCCGCCTGAGAAGTTTCGCTTCAACAAAAACATGAAGTTAAAAAAAAAAAACTAAAAAAAACACGCTTTCATCAGGCATTAAAAATTATAGTCTAATTAAATTGACTTGTATTAGTTAAGATATAAGTACCTATGCTTGTTATTTCTTAAATCTACAAAGTAATGATTATGAAACCTTACTACGCAGTGCAATAAAATATAGTCACGGTGTGAACGCAGTCTGTCTTTACGACTTGACTACACAAACGTGACGTAAAACCATTAAAACCTGAACCGTACGAACTTATTATCTACTCCCTGTTACGTTCCATTTGCTTTCCAAAGGGATAGGGAGGGAGGTCTTTGTAAACTGGATACCTAGTGATCCAACAGGGCTTTTGAAATTTTAGATGGCAACAGTCTTATTTTAGAAGCAGCTTTTACATTTGCGTATTGGGTTTCCGAATGCTAATTCTTTGTTCTAAGGGTAGGTACTTATTCTAAGTTTAGTACGAAGCTTCAAAGAGGCTAAGAGACTTTTCGTTGTAATTATCAAATGCTTAGCTATGTTTGTAATTTCGGAGTTATAATAAGGACAACATCATCTGCCTAGCCTTTTCCCAACTGTGTTGGGGTCGGCTTCCAGTCTAACTGGATGCAGCTGAATACCAGTATTTTACATGGAGCGACTGCGTATCTGACCTCCAAAACCCAGTTCTGGGTAGTACGATACCTCTAGGTAAGACTGGTTGTCAGATTTTCGGGCTTATGACGACCCGTAACCATTGTCCATTGTTAACACGCTTCCCGATGTAAGTACGGAGGAGTCTTGGTATATGTAAAGATGGTCACCCATCCACAGACCAACCGTGGCAAGCCTAGCTTTACCTGATCGATCGATCCGTGTAGCTTTTATTACTTAGCCACTAGCCCCAAAATAAGGACAAAAGAAGCGGTATTTTGATGCTTGGATTAACTATTCAGTTTAAAAAAAAATTGCAAGTTAGTACACTGTTTTTCATACATCTTGAAGTTATTAATTCTATTATTCTGTCAAATAATTATGACGGGTTACAACTCGTGTTAAATCTGTGAAAAACTACGAATATGAATCGAAATATGTTAGTAATTAATCATTTCGTTTAACGGGTAGGTACAGGTGTACCTATAATTTACCCATACACAATTCAATTTCAATTTCTTCCCGGAAGAAATGTCGGGTTCATTCTCAACGAGAACACATCGAAAATGGAAAGTTATTTAAGTTCCCGAGTTCAAATTGTGAATTGAAATTTATTTTCCTTTCATTAAAATGCAAATGTCTTACATCTGAAATCGTTTTTCCTTAAGAACGGAACAATTCGGTGAAATATCAACGACCCCGGAGTGCTCGTTTTTCTATTTTAAATGCAGTATTCATCTTGACTTTATTCGTAAGGTCCTTTCTTTATTAAATTAAGCTTTGTCTGATTTGTTGCCTCGAGTTTTGATTTTGAACCAGTCATTGTTTTGATATTCATGTATTGGTGTGACTCACATTTTTTTGCGTGTTCCAGTGTAGGGTCACAGCATTATGCTGAGCGATAGCCGTTTTGCGTGGATGTGCCGCATATTTTCCCTTAACTTGTACTTTTTGTGTTTGCGTTCTTTAATAAATGATTTTTTCTTCTTCTCTCTTTATGGAAAATATAATAATTAGGTAGGTAAGCTAAAATTTTGTGCAATAGTCACTTGTAATTTTGAAGTCTAGAAAGCTATGACTTACTTACTCGTCTCACACAGGTAAGTATTTACTTATGTAGATTAAGTAGACCTTTTGCCGCTGATGTAAAGCAACATGTCGTTTGTAATGTCAAAATAACAACTTTCTACTAAATGCATATGACAGTACCTAACGATACTTATAACGCAAAAGCAATTTTAAATTTTTTTATCTGTTTGTTGCGGCTTATCTCCGAAATGGCTAAACCGATTTTGATGAGACTGTCATTAGCAGATAGCTGATGTTATAAGGGGTAACGTAGCCTACTTTTGTTATCGAAAAAGAATTAGAGTTCCACGCAAAACAATTAAAACCCATGAAATTATGAACAAAATCCGAGACAAATAGGGAGGTATTGACATCCACGCGGGCGAAGCTGCGGGCAACAGTTAGCATTTTAGTAAAAAAAAAAAAAAACACGACTGCCCTGCCAAAAAACGAACTAAAAAGTAAAAAAAAACAAGTTGTATTAGTTAATCTTTAAATACAAAGCGAAAGGTCACTCATTTTACGGTGCAAAAGAAACAGACGCCTCCTAAGTAAGCATTATTAGCATGGAAATACAATTTCCTATTTTTATTTATTTCTGTGGTTTAAGTAGATTCTCCTTGAGTTTACAATACTAAGATGGTACGAAGAATAATTTATCATGGATAATCTAGAGTGTAGACAAAATCAAACTAGTTGCTAATTTAATTGTATAATTTATTATTTTTATCACATTGATTTTACATTCTGTGATTAGTTTACCTCACACTGGCTTTTTGCTTGTTAAAACTTTAGGAAAATCGTCTACTTTTACAATGTTTGTAAACATGTGAGCACCATGTATCTATCACATAATTAACTTTATTAACTGTCATTGCTTAATTTTTTATTGTTTTTACGTATTGTGGTAGAGTAATTTTATTCTAGATGTATCGTCTACACATATAATTATATAATCAATGTATAAATAATATTGTAAAAAATTTTAAAAGAGTAACGGTGGAGTTTCTTGCCCATTCTTCTTCATACGAAACTACCTTTTGAAAGGGGGGCAACTAGAATCAATTTTATTTACTTGTTAATCTTTGATGTTCAAAAGTGCCTTCTAAGTGCCTATTTGAAATAAAGGATTTGACTTTGACTTTGACAGAAAACTAAACTACGTATAAGAATTTTAAGTAGGTAAGTATTTATTTATTTATTATTTATTTATTTTCCACCATACAATTATCTTTACAGGTTTTACCACCTAATGCGATAATGTAGTCAACAATTTTTATTAAAACTAAACAATTTAAAACTAACAACTCTCCGTCTTGGTACTTATTGCTAATACAATTATTATGTAACGGCAGGACCGTAACATATCTCAAAGAGAGCTCTCACTATGAACCCACCCAGAGTACAACAAAATAGGTCTATGTCTTCTGCTATATTATTGAGAACACGGAGTGCGCGCGTAAACGGCGCCTCATTCACCAGCTGAGTGCGGCCGCGCGGCAACGCGATAAACACAATAAAAAGTGATATACTTACACAATTAATACAATTTCTATGAGAGCGGTTTAAGTTTACAGAATAACTGCGTCAAACATACCCTGTAGATACGTAAACTTTATGTACAAACTAATTTATAATTATTTTCTCCGTTTTCAGGATTGACGCATTTAGACTGGACTCCTTGGACAAATAAGTCTTCCGTGGACGAGTGCTTTTGAAACTATTATTAATAATAGTACGTACGATGTTAAAGAAACAGGCACTTCCTAAGTTTTAGCTGGGATAAAGAATTTCCTATTTTTCTCTTTCCTGTGGTTTAAGTAGATTCTGATTGTGACACTACATCATATAACATAATCAGCCTATAATGTTCCCTCCACTGCTGGGGCACAGGCGGTCTCAGTGAGAGGGAGTGGGCCGTAATCCACAACACGGGCCCAGTGTGGTTTGATAAATGTCACATATCTTCGAATTTTTTGGTTCTAGGACATGACGGTTTCCTGACGATGTTTTCCTTCACCGTTTTAAGAGCAGCGGTGATTAAATTAAATACACAAAGTAAGGTGCCTGCCTGGGTTCGAACCCACGACCTACAATTCGTAAGTTAATCTTAATCACTGGAACTGCTCTAAATATCAGTCGATGTAGGTTAAGTAAGTCCATGACATTCCAAAACTCATAATAGATTCGATCAAAGCCGTCCAGTATTCTACAATCCACAGATGAAATCAACATCCTACGTACTTCCAAAGGTACATACCAATTAAAAAGAACTGGAGTGAGACAGCGACCCCGCCTGACCTATTTCTGCTTTCCGGTCTGACTCAGGTCAATATGTATTTAAGTTTCCATTTAAATTTCAACTTTATGCCTTTCGTTTTAAAGTTAAGTTTTGCGTTGTGCGAGTTTGTTCCTGAAATAGAATCGCGAGACATTCGACATCGATTTTTCTATGCAGGTCGCAGGTGATATAAAATTAATGGCATAGCTGCATTATCGAAGGAATTAGTGGTTTTGGAGATAAAACGCGGACGATATTTATTAGGTACCCATTTGTTATGTTGAACGCTTATAATTGGCTTGGAAGTGTAAACTATCGATCTGCATGTGTTCTGTTTTTAAGAGGATAGCCTACTCGAGTTTTAAAACTAGAGTGGACCAAGTTCCTCCACATAAAGGCTCCTGCAAACCAGCGCGACACGCGACGCGTTTCGCGCGCGTCACAAAGACACCACTCGTCGTGCGACACGCGGTGCCTTTGTGTCGCGTCACGTGTCGCGCCTGTTTGCGGGAGACTTAATTCTTACCTTATTATTTTTAAACTTGACTATCCATCCCTCTTTATAAAATGTGGATTTCATTTAATAGGTGATTCCGCGTTAATCGATTCTTATACGCTCCTCTTGCTCCTATTGAATCAGCCCTATGCATTAAAGGAGGAGGGAAAGACTCCATAGTTTCCTGGGCCTAGGTGTTAACTCAAACAAGTTTGTTTGAGTTGAGGCCTTGTTATTATATCCTCTTACAAAAAAGGCAGTTGCCTTATTTGTAAGAGGATATAATAACAAGGCCTCACTGAAAATTTGGTGAAATTTGGCTATCCAGGAATCAAGTTATATGAAGTATATAGTGAAAGTGAGGTTACATTATAACATTGTAGTATTTTGATGTTATTTAAGAAATATTTTTAAATGGCATCGGTTATGTAATGGTTTAATGCATGGAGTGTAAGTAGAGCCTCTATGTGTGACGTGTCGAAGATCCGACACGTTTGGCACGCCCTGGACAGTAGCTACAGTCGAAGACAAGTCTTGACATCCAATATCCTGCACTTAGAAGCAGTAGCCGAGGTCGTGGGGATACAATAAAACATAGAAAATACGTGCGCACTCAGAACGAAAGAAAACTAACGAATAGCGGTTTTTTTCTGCCTGTCATCTGTTAGTCGGTGACCAGTGTTGCCAACTGAAGAAAATTAAAGGAACTCGATTCCACGAAACGATTGATAAGCACTTGTCACTCGATTTTCATACATATTCTGAGAGTTTACCGATTTATTCATTATCAATTACTAAGAATTCAGGCATGTATTTAATCGATTATTTAGTTTCATAACTTAATTTAACTTTTCTCATTTAGCACTAGGTATGTCACACCTGCGTACCTTCACTACCTTCTATGAATTCTATGATAATATCATTATATGTAGCTTAAGTTGGTAGGCACTAGGCACGTGTTGGGCACATCAGTGGTAACAATTTGATATTGACAACGCCTTTATGGCAGTAAGGGCAATTTTCGTAGTGCAAGTGTAGAACGGACTAGTATTCTAGTTCTCTCGTATCGGCAAGAACTATTTTAGAATAGGAGGTAGCAGAGCTGACTATCGACCACCTAGGTTGTTTTGGACATACTATCAACAACAAAAGTCGATTAACACTGCTACTTTAAGACATCATCTAAATTGACACAAAATTATTCGATACATTGTAGGATTTCAGCATTTCATATTAGCTTGGAGTTAATATGCGATTCATTATATTTAGTATTTAAAATTTTGTGTCTCTTGTGTTCACCGCTGAGGAGTTTCCTCATCGGATCCAATCCTAGGTGCAGCAGTCAGGTCATGGTGGACTTTAGAACGGACTATTATAATTAAATGCGTAAAACAATTTCGTGTCTGTACTGTTGACCGTTGAGCAGCCAGGTCGTACATCATATACATAAATGATGTATGACCAATAGGTACGGTCTTTGAAACTGAACCAATATGTAAACTTTTCGTTCCGTTGGATATGAGGAAGTGGTTTTAATTCAGCTTGCCAGATTTGAGCCATTCATACTAACAAGGCAAGCTTATAAAAAAAGCTTGTAAAAAACTGAAGTGTTAATCAATTTCTGTCGTTAAATGTACCATTATAATACTAAGTAATTACAATTTTCTACCACCTAAATCACATAGAACCATCAAACAAATAGGTAAGTAAACATATGTACAGAATAATTGATTGCAAACATTCATTTCATTCAATCAATTACGTTCGATTAGAATGTCGGGAGTGATGAATTAGTTTGAACGTAACGGTCATCCACGTTGCTATGAATATTGCTGCAGGGTAGTTGAAACTTTTTGTTGGATAGTTTATATTGTGTGTTGGTAGGGGGAATTATGTAAGCGGAAGAAATAAACAATAGCCAAACTAGTAGAAATATAATAATATACTTACCTATATTTTTTGCTACAACTTTATTAAATCAGAAGAAAGTTCGATTCGACATTATATACTACTAATGCTCGATTCCTATACACAAAAACGTAACATTTTTTATTACAAAAGAGCATATAAATACATAGATTCGTAAGCAAATTTTACCTTTGATAGCTACTTCCATATGGGAAGGTCTACTATGCAAAGCTATGAGGTCTTTGCTTCATTATTGGTAAAGATACAAGAGTCTTAATTTTAACCAATCACGGTTAGTAAATTATAGGAATCAGCGATAAATGATCAATGTGACTACCAACTGTTATGATATCATATGTGGGTCGGTACCTTTGTTTGTGCATCTGGATGGAACAGAAATTCGTAACGCCGTATCTCCTTGAGGAACAAACCAAATAATTATAAGTCATATGCAACGTGACGCGCCATGCTGAATTTTTTTCTCTTGTCTACACCAACATTTTACGGGAAAACATTTTCGATACAAAAAGCAGTAAAATATTCTACAGAAAATATACATGAGAAAGCTTTGCCCCCAGGCATGAGATGTCGTATCTACAGTGACCCACAAATCAAATTACAATCCAAAAGGGCTCACATACATTTCAACTGCCTTCGAATAACTACATCAGATATGACAAACTCGACATAAAAGATCTAAAAATAAATAAAACGCGAAAGAAGAGAGGTTTCATTTGTTTGTCAATCAATCAGCTAGGGTTGGTAGATGACTCACCGGGATTATAATCCCGGAGAGTCATCACCCTGTATACAGGGTGGCCGGAATATTGACGTCCAAAAAAAAATAGGTTTAAGGTTTTTACCCCCAGGTATGTTCCGCGACTTTTTATAGTTTTCGAGTTATGAATTTTTTTCTGAATTTTTGAGAATTTAGAAAAAATAGCAGACTGTCAAGTTTGTTTTTACAACTGCACCTTTATGAGTAGTACTTTTATGCACAAAATAATCAGCTTCTTAACTGTGATGAAAGTTATGAAAATGTTGGTCTAAAGTAAAAAAATTAAGTTCGGTGAATTATGACATTAATATTCACATTTCAATTAATACTCTAAACAGGTGACTTCATGGTTCCTAAGTAGGCCTCAAGAGTGCGCCAGACTCTCAGCTTTCATAATCATTAAAAAAAAGTAGTACTCAATGGGCTACTTTGGCTAAAATCGACCTTCAACCTAAACGTAATTTTTTTTTGGGCTTCAATGTTCCGGCCACCCTGTATATTTATTTTTCTTTTTATAGTTCCGTATATAAGACGTGCCAATCGAAATCTTTTACTAAACCTGATCACCTGTATGTTTGTCTGTCACAAGGAGTAAGCAACAACGGAAAGAGACGAAAATGAAATTTTCAACTCATAACAAACTTGTTATATTGCGATCCCATACAAGTACATACGGTTACGACTGTTCAGTTTTTCATTTTTATCCGTATTTTGGAGAAAAATATCAAGAGTTTTATCTGCGTTTATAAATATTTACGGTTGCTGGCATGACAGTCCTACCGTTTATACAAACTTTTTATATACCTGCTAGTTGATACGACAAACGTCCTGTTAAAATTTCAATTAGTTCATACAAAAATCCCGTAGAAAAATGCACTTTCAGTTTTTCCCGAATTTTCCAACTATCTGGGCAACTTTTCTAATTTCTATTTACATAAACCCTAATTCGGACTATTACGAACATTTTAAAACAAAAAGTTGCCACCAGTCGTTCTCAAGTGACGTGCTTACCAACGAACAGCATTTAATTTTTATCTATACACTAGCTTCCGCCTTCGTCCGCGTGAAATTTCTTATTCCCCCGATCCACCCCGTCGCATCGCATCACCTGCCCGCGCTGTTACTTCATTTTCGCTTAGCGCTCGTTCTTAGTTTTTTTCTATTTGCTCGGCTTCTAAGGGTCCCAGCATAATGTATGTAACATTATAGCCTTTCTTAAGAATTGGGCTATGAAATGCAAAAATATTTTTTCAAATCCGTCTGGTAGTGACAGAGATTAGCGCGTTCAAACAGTCAATAAAAAATAAAATGTGTCGGTAACTAATAGACTAAGCGCATTTTTCTTACTTTAAGCATTTTTATACATGTCGTAATTTCTAAACGAAAGGTCCGATTCGAATAATTTAAAAAGGAATTTACATGTACTTAATCAACCTTGATTACGAAACTGTATATTTGGGTAAGGATTAATACCATGTTTATGAAAACACCTTTGCAAATAGTGCATTATTTTATAAAAAAATTTGATTACCATGAAAAAAGCTATAGTGAGCCAATCTTAAAAGATGACATATGCTATCGCGGATTTTTTTTAGAAAATTTAAGACCAACAATTCCGTCATATATGATTGTTGTGATTGCGTAACTAACCTCTTACGCAGCGCACGCAACGTAAGCTCTCAATGGGAATAAATATTCCCCGTTTTCGCAACATTTTTCATTGATGCTCCGCTCCTATTAGTCGTAGCGTGATGTTATATAGCGTTTCTCGGTAAGTGATAAATGATTTTATTTCTGTAAGTAGGTTTATACAAACACTTTTACACGTCAAACATTTTTTTTAAAACTAGATGAGGCCGGCGTTTCCTAGTTGACTACTCTGAGAAGAAAGGCCGAAACAAACTCAGAGGTCACAGTCTCTTTTAAAGTCCAGACATAATCTTGGTCAGATCATGTGAAGACCATGTAGGTTGATGTCTGAAATGGTTTTTTGAGGAAAGAACCACACAGATTGGGTAAATAGACTATCCAACAATAAAAGAATTTTTCAATTCGAACCAGCAGTTCCTTAGATTACTTAGAGCGTTTAACCAAATAAACAGACAAACAAACAAACTCTTCAGCTTGATAATATTAAGTATATACTAGCTGTACCCCGTGACTTCGTTCACGTGGAAGTCGTAAGATACACAATATACTAAAATAACAGCCACATTTTTATAAAAGTCCCCCGTCCCCCGACCCGTCGCCAACCGTCGCGTTTGATCGCCCGCCCGCGCTATAGATTTAAATAAATAAATAAAATTTAAGTGTCTGTTTGTAATGACAAAATAACAGCTTTTTACTAAATACATATGGAAGTATATACGTTACTTACAACGAAAAAGCTAGTTTTAAAATGTTTGTCTGTCTGTCTGTTTGTCAGTCTGTCTGTTTGTTCCACCTAATCTACGAAACGGCTGGACCAATTTTGATTGGACTTTACTGGCAGATAGCTAATGTTATAAGGAGTAACTTATGCTACTTTTATTTTAGACTATACAAATAAATAAAATTGAAGTGTCTGTTTGTAATGTAAAAAATAACAGCTTTTTACTAAATGCATATTAAAGTATATAAGATAATTATAACGAAAAAGTAATTTTTTAAATTTTTGTCTGTCTCGGCTAATCCCTGAAACAGCTGGACCGATTTTGACCGAACTTTCACTGGCAGATAGCTGATGTTACAAGGAGTAACGTGTGCTTCTTTTATTTTAGAAAAAATAATTAGGGTTCGATTCCCAGGTCGGGCGAAGTGTTATTGGATTTTTCTATCTGGAATTTCTCAGTAGCAGCCCGGAGTCTGGATTTGTGCCCGGTAGATGGCAATAGGCTCGCCCCCCATTACATGGGACTTAAACATAACTGGCGAAATGTGGGTGTACTATAGGTACACCTCTGCCTAACCCTTCGGGGAAACAAGGCGTGATGTTATTATGTTAAATAATTAGGGTTCCGCGCATAAAACAGTAAAACGCTAATCTCTGTAACTGCCAGTCGGATTTGAAATTTTTTTTTTGCTTTTAGTAGCCCATTTCTTGAGGACGGTTATAGGCTATTTAACAGCATGCTACGACCCTTAAGAGCCGAGCAATAAGAAAAAATGTCGTAAAGAACTCTAAGCAAAAACCAAGTAATAGCGCGGGCGGGCGACCATACCCGTAGTAAAGGTCGAAAAGTGGTTCTTTGCAAATGTCTGCGATTGTACGTATAGATTTCTTGTCTAGTTTTTTCTGTCCTCACTGGAATAGAAAACGAGATATTTAGCTTCAGAATTTCCGGTACTCAATATCTTTTGACATCCTTAGTTCTTGTTTACGGCATCGTAAATGAATGATAAAGTTCTCTGTCAAGGTTATCTTGTAGTTTATTTCCAATCTTTGTTGCTGGCGACAGGTTCATTTCTTCGTCTGTGCCGCCATCTTTGTTAGAATATTGATTACTGTTACTCAAACTGATTGCAATCATTAATATCTTTTGATACAGTTTAAAGTGATCGTAAAACTAAAACTAACATAACGAAGCGGTACCTATTAAAAAAAAAATTAGCAGCCCTGTTTTTTTACCCAGCTACGGCGAAGCCAAAGGAACCCTATGATTTTAACAGGCTGTATATTTATGCTTATCTGTTCCCTCATAACTCCTAAACTGTTCGTCGTATCTTGACAAACGAGGTATCGTTAGAAGCGTCATGCTGTTCCGCGAGTTATAGGCTATATGACGTCACATAAAATTAAAGATGGCAGCTTAAAGTGGATGTGAAGTACCCCGAAGAGAAAATGCTTTATTTTTATTTTTTATTAACATGTCGTGTTTTGTGTCTAATGAAGAGTCGTAAGAAGTATTTTCTGAAGATAAATTAGTTAAATATAACTATATATACATACATAAACCCCAAATTTAACTGTTAAATGACAATGCCAGATCCTGACCCACCCTTACATTAATTTCCAAGAAATGTAAATTTATCAAAATTATCGCATGA
Source organism: Fissipunctia ypsillon (assembly GCA_947568875.1). Taxonomy (NCBI): domain Eukaryota; kingdom Metazoa; phylum Arthropoda; class Insecta; order Lepidoptera; family Noctuidae; genus Fissipunctia; species Fissipunctia ypsillon. The sequence continues at coordinate 5,784,055 of OX387643.1, forward strand.
AAATAGGACCCTTGGTTACTTAACTATTATTCTTTTAATGATGCGGCTAAAAAATAATGATAAAAGGAATTTAAAAACCCAAGGCCCATTTCCTGTTTATATCGCGACTATCTGCGTTACTTAGTACGTATACACGTGGAACCAAACGAGTTATTTCATAAAAAAATAACATCTATTAATGTATTAGGAATGGATTTTAATATGGATTTGGTTTAAATACACATAGTTCATAAAAATAATGTTTTTTTAATAATATATATTATTAAGAATGTATATTCTCATCATTATTTGGCATTTGAGCCCTAGTAGGTGATTAGGTGTAATGAAACGTTATTGACGTGATTAGTTATGTCAAAAAGTCATTCACTGACATTTGCTCTGTTCTGTTTGCATTGTTGTTTGTTTTTTAAGCTCCCTAATCGCTCTGCGATCATATTACTGTTATATTTTCACGACGTTTTTCGCTTTTGTACACGGACTCGATCTCGCCTACTCGCCGACTTTGTGCTATTTACTACGGATTCTGACCATTGCTTTCGACTTGGTTTACGATGTTGAGGTGCTTAAATTGGCACTTGTGCGTCGACAGCATGCAAAGACATGTTGTGTCTTCATTACAATCTGCACTGCCAATACTTCTCGTAAAATGGAAATCGTTGCAACAGGTATGTAGGTACTACGTACTACTATGTAGGTACTACAATTATGTCCTAAGTCAAAACTATTACTAAGGTTGATGTCGGTGTTATGTCATTCCTTCCCTTCATAGCCAAACATCCTAGGATAGCGTTGTAACAATATACAGCACTTATTTAATTATTTCTACAATTATAACTACAATTAATCTAAACTTAAGGTACCTAACCTAATAATAATAATGTAATAATTGTTCTTAGATTTAAACAGAAACCACAAAATCTAAAGACATTTAAACGTGTTTTTAGTTATCACTAATAAAGCAGCAATAGAATGCTACATTTGGCATACTTGTAAACCAACATTTATTTGATGGGTCAAAGCTCTATAGAGTCTCTGGCATTGTCCTTTTCCCAAACCAACGAAGTGGGTACGCGTACTCTCAATGATCACAAACCCCAAAATAACTGAAATAAAAATTAAGTTAAAAACTAAAACCCAACTACGACAAAAAATAAACAAGACATGTTACAGTCATAGTGATTAAATAGCTATTATACATAATGACTGGTCATTATATATAATAGCAAAATTGACTAGACAATGTGATAAATTAATCACTTTATCCGGATATTATTCATAATAGCGGGTCAAAGTTAGCCAAAGTAATAAATACGGTCTAACTGACTTGTTACCCCTCCCGCTCTTCATCCCGCTGCCGCGTGGCGTGATCTGATCACCGCGATCTAGTGGCTGACGCAATAGTGTTCGTTGTCGTTTTGTAATGAGAGGTCGCGCCGTGTGTGCCGCAATTTCCGTGAGTTTTCACGTTCGTATCAGTGTCTGATGATGACAGATGAAATGAAAAAACGTTTTTATGAAACTATCACTGTACTTATTGCAAGTAAAGGAAAAAATAATCAGTTGTTTACAAATGATCAATATTTGTCTTTAATTTTAAAAGTAAAAGAATCAAAGAACAAGATTACTAAGAAAACACCTGAAGATTACCAGCGCCTAGCAAGATACAATGTCGTCAAAATTGGATCATCAGAAAAACTAATAGTTCCGGTGAAAAACGAAGGTGATCCCATTATGTACTATGCTCACTTAGACGAAACTTTTCAAATAATCCACGACTGTCATCTCGCGCTAGTTGAACTGTCAACAGAAGAAGAGCTAGAATCTATATTGAATGAAGACTAAAACCAGTTGAATGAGGAGAGGGAAACCGAACCCAATATTACCGACGCTGTGATTAATGAAGATGAAGAAATAGAAAGCGATACTACAATTTTAAGCACTGATTCGCAAAATGAAATTCCAAATAACCTGACAGGAAAACCTGATAACGAGACCGAAAACCAAGGAAATACTACAGATCCGTCAAATATAACGCAAAGTGACCAAGAAATAGTAATTGCTCTCGATAAAAAGAAACAAGATATTGGAAACATCAGAAAATTAGTTGGACAATCTCTAAAAAAGCAAGCAGATAAAATGTTAGCTCTATCTTCGGTAAAATATCCTGCTGCTAATACAGGCGATAATGTAGTGGTGAAAATTCCTGATGTAGACCGCGCCAAAGCCGATGATAGAAACATTATGGCTGATAATTTCTCAGGAGACAGAAGGAATGTATAAGTTAGGCAATAAGCATGGGATTCTAAATCAACTTTACGCAAGGAATCAGTTCACTGTCTGCAAAGAAACGTTTATTACAGTTGATATCGTTCCCCAACATGAAGTTACCATCAGAGAATGTGCAAAAAAAGAGTCACATCTTGGCAGCCAAGGATTTCAGCATTGCAACTGTACTGGAGAATGCGTTTCTAATAGGTGTAAATGTAAAAAGTAAAACCTCATGTGTAACTCAAAATGTCACAAGAGCCTTACTTGGAAGAATAAATAATATCTAATTATGACCCAGTTAATTCATGTCAGTTCATTTTAAATATTTTATTATTGTAGTCTATAAAGAGTGATACCAAATACTTGTATTGATTTTATTTTATTTTATTTTATTTTATTTTATTTTATTTTATTTTATTTTATTTTATTTTATTTTATTTTATTGGATAGGAACAACAACTACAAAATGTAATTTTACAAGCAGAAAAACTTAAATAATTTAAGTAATAATGTAGCCCACAGCGCTGTCCACAGATTACCATTAATAAATAAAACCTTACAGTCACTAGGAGGTGAACTGTTCATGCGTGACAGTTACACTAATGTTACGAAAGCGATAAAAAAAATTGTATTTAAAAACAATAACAAAAATTTAAAAATTTAGTCTTTGAGTTCAAGTGCCTCATACAAAAGACTACGAAACCTTTTCAAAGTGCATGCAAATATATCTACGTGTTCGAATGCTTCGTTATAGGTTGCTGCCATTCGCCGAATTGGTGAACGGAGACCAGTGTTTGATCGGCAAGTACCTACTGCAAAGAGTTTGCCCGCACGCACCCGCCTTCTATGGACAGTTCTGGGAACTGCATAGCACAATACATTATTTAAAGCTATACAGTCAAAATTGCCATTAACAATTTTATACAATGTTATTGCCTCTAATTGCCTACGTCTAGAGCTCAGTGTCAAAAGTCTGTATTTACTGAGTAACTGATTATACTCTAAATAAGTTTTGTGACACCTGTAGTGCATTGCACGAAGATATCTACGTTGGACGTTTTCTATCATGTCAGTGTACTTGCCATAGTACGGGTTCCAGATGGAAACAGCATATTCGAGCTGGGGACGGACTAGTGTTTTATACAGGCAGAGGTACGAAGAGGTCCGCTTAAAGTCATGAGTGGATCTCATAATAAACCCATACATTTTATATGCTTTATTTACGATTTGGTCGATATGCAAATCCAAGCAGAGTTTGGAGTCGAGCAATACGCCAAGATCACGAATCAAACTCACTTTATTCAATAAAGCACCACACAATGAGTATGAAAACCTTATGATGTTTTTATTTTTGGTAAAATTTAGGTAGTTGCACTTGGGAATACTCAGGTGGAGCTTACTAGAGTAACAATAGTCCGTCAGTCGGTCCAAGTCCTCTTGGAGAAGATAGCAATCCTGAATGCTATGAATAGGTCTGTATACTTTGAAATCATCGGCGTATAACAAAAATTTGGAATGATGAAAACAGTTACCAATATTATTTATAAAGATAATGAACAAGAGAGGACCGAGAATAGACCCTTGTGGAACACCAGATGTAACACGAGTAGTATGAGAGTGGTATCCATTAATAACAACCCGTTGACATCGGTTAGTGATGTACGAAATGAACCATCGCAACAAGTTACCACGAATACCATTGAAAGCTATTCGGCTCAGCAACAATTTATGGTCCACCTTGTCAAAGGCCTTCTGAAAGTCCGTGTACACTGCGTCAACCTGTATACGATTGTCGATGTTGTTAAATAGGTCACTAGTAAATTCCAATAAATTAGTTGTCGTGGATCGCTTTTTCACAAAACCATGTTGTTGCTGTATTATGAAGGACAGGGTACACTTCGTTATGTATCAGCCTCTCAAAAATCTTCGACAAGACAGACAAAATAGAAATAGGTCGGTACTGCTCGACACAACGCTTCGATCCACTTTTGTGTACAGGTGTGATATTAGCCTGCTTCCACACCGTTGGCATAACACCTTCTGTGATACATTTATTGTAGATTATAGTTAGGGGCCTACACATGGAAGTAGCAGTATTTTTAAGAAAAAACGCGGAAAGCCTATCAGGACCTGGTCCCTTAGATGGATCAAGGGATTTCAGTTCAGCCAGTACCGATTCCTCCCTAAAGTGTAGGCTAGAAACAACAATGTCGTTAGTTGATGTCTGTGTTTTTTTAAAAGTTTTGTTTTATGGCTAGTGAGCTTTAAATTTACTTTATAAATAAAAGTTAAATAACTTTATAACAATGTTAATTAACGTAAAATTATTATCCATGACAATGTTATTTTAATTCTTAAAATAAACATTATAATTATTACTTTTCAAATAACAGTATAATATTGCTACACATATAGTTAAGGTATGCTTAAGGCAAATCGAAATATAATTTTATAATCTTTACCTATACCTACTTGTTTTATTACATTATCCAAGTCTTCGAAGATATTATATAAAATTGCTAGTTAATGTGATTAATTCTGTGTCAATTATCACTTTATCTAAATTGAGTAGACATTATAAATAATGGCTAGTTATTATAAATAATATTATCTGGATTTATTACTTTGGCTGTAACATATACACAAATTAAAAATCCGGAGTCACACGTAATCTGATCGATTTATGCCTACTTGATTTCATGACGTGAGACTCCGGATTTTTAATTTGTCTGTATAATATGAGGTCTGTTTATACCTTTTTCGTTGGCATTTTTTTCGTGTTGGGTTTTGTTTTACCTTTAATTTTTTACAGGTAATAAGTATTGAACCAAAAACTTGTGTGGCTATAACACACATTTCCTTCCATTATTAGTAATTGTTGCATAGGTTTGATTAATGTTTAGCTGCAAACGTAATGACGTAGGAGTTCATGTATTTTGGTAGATTACCTATATCAGCCGATCTATTCTGTAAACATCACACCGTGAGCACTTAGGTGAAGTGAGTTTGAAGTGAGCTCAATTCCTAGTAGAGTAAGGTGAGATGACAGTTCACATCACACTCACTTCACCTAAATTTTCACGGTGGGATATTTACAGAATAGCACCACAGTTAAAACAAGTTACCTTAAAACTGTAGTAATACTGCCCAAAAATAGAATATAAAGATTCATCCCCTTATTCATAAACGCTGCTTAAAGTCAAGTAATGTTTAACGACTGGTTTTCCATAGATTTTTTGATGTTTAATCATCATTTAACTTTAATCAACGTTTATGAATACAAGAATAAATATTAACGTGGTTTGTAAACCGGAATAAGTTTGAATTATTGATGTAGATAATAAATAAAGAAATAACGCATATAAAAAGCGATTGTCATCATGAAAATACCAAAATAAACGGAACCTCGAATCGTAAAGAGTACCATGCAATACTTTAGGAAGAAGCTATTATGTATGAAATTACCATTATTCAATCAAAATGCATCCATATGCAGACAAAGCGATATAATTGTTCAGAATCAGTTAATTAAAGGCTATATAAGCGGGTTTAGCTAAAAAACCACCGAAACACGCAGTCGATTTCCAACATGAAGGCAGTCGTTGCCTGTTTGTTGTGCGTGGTACTAAATGTGGAAAGTGTTATATACGACAATGTCACGTATCAACCCGCGGATAGACAGCTTCTGGACTTTAAACGGGATCATCCGGTACGTAACAAGTAAGGCACAGTCCTATAGTTGAATAATAAGAAAAAGAAATCCATAGAATTGACGGTTTTTTCATAAGAAAAAACCGTCAATATTGTAAAGTCTTTTGTACCCCGCGTAGCGTAACCTTAGTGAAAATTAGTGTAGTAAGTTCTTCTATTACCAAATCAGTTTTTTTCTGAAATAACCACAGGCATACTAATATTAGTTACCGTGGCCCCGGCACAGGCAACTGAAGGAACACGGGTGATTTCCCATCCAAACAAAAAAAAAACAAAAAAACAAAGGCATACCTACTAATATTGTTGCGGGATGTTCGAAAGGGTTACCGTGGCCCCGGCACAGGCAACTGAAGAACACGGGTGGGTTTTAGTCTGTAAAAGTCTCCCTTCCGCTACGCCCAGAGCGGGAGAAGTCATTTGATGATTTCCCATCCAAAAAAAAAGGCATACTAATATTGTGTACTTAGCTCTTTATCATTAGCAAATACCACACGCAAATAAGTATTTTCGAAATAACGTATGAATGCGCTAAAAACTTCTTGTCTTTTTCAGTTACCAATAGGGTTATGGACTAAAAATAATGGAGATCCAACAGAAGTACGGGACACACTTACGATAAACTCCGATCAATTTAACAATCAGTTACTTCTCGATACAATGCTGACATTTGATGGAGAGAGAATACCCGAGAGAGTGGTCCACGCCAAGGGTACCGGTGCCTTTGGTTACTTTGAAGTCACAAACGACGTCTCCAAGTATACTTATGCTGATGTGTTTAACGGAGTTGGTAAGAGAACGCCATTAGTTGTCAGGTTCTCAAATGCAGCTCAAAGTGTCGGCGGAACTGACGTCAGCAAAGAATTAAGAGGCATGTCAGTTAAATTTTACACTAAAGAAGGCAATTTAGATCTTTTGTGTTTACAGACACCCGTATATTTATACCGGGATCCCATTCTGTTCATGTCTCTTGTACATGCTTTCAAACGAAATCCGCAGACTAACGTGTTGGTGGATTTAACGGCCCGTTGGGACTTCGTCACACAAAAACCGAGTACCATGCACACCTTCTTTTGGACATTATCTGATTATGGACGTCCGGATGGCTACAGAAGAATGGATTCTTTTCCCATCCATACTTATGAAATTTCTAATGAAAATGGGGAGAGATATTATGTAAGGTTTAACTTTAGAACGGAACAAGGTTTTAGTTATATAACTAATGCTCAAGCGGCTGTGATACAAGGCACGGATCCGGATTATTTTAATCGAGATTTGTTCAACGCTATTGAACTAGGTAACTATCCTGCATGGAGACTAGAGATGGATATGATGACACCACATGACATACAAAATGTTGATTACGATCCTTTCGATGTTACCAGGCTGTGGAAGAATGGTACATTTACCACCGTGCAGATAGGACGTATAGTTCTAAATAAAAATGTGGAAAATCACTTCAGAGATGTAGAACAAGGAGCTTTTAACCCTGCCAATTTGGTGCCCGGTATTCCTGGGCCACCTGACTTTTTGTTCAGAGGCAGAAGAATATTTTACAGGGACACACAAAATTATCGTTTGGGAAGAAATCATAACAACATTTTCATTAATACGCCATTGTACGCAAAGACATACGTCCGTGATGGCACGCCACCTACCAGGCTTAACATGAAGAACGCACCAAATTATTATTCAAATTCATTCAACGGTCCAATTCCTTACGTGGACGAGAAGCGACCAAGGGAGAAGTTACAAGTATTGGAAAGCAATGCTATTGACTTGGAGCCCTTGCGGTATTTTTACAATAACATTCTTGAAAATGAGGCACATAGACAGAGGTTTATTGAGACTTTGGTCTTGTCTCTTGTGCCAGTCACACCGCCGGTGGTGCAAAGAGTTATAAAGTTGTTGTATCTTATTGATCGTGATTTAGGCACGCGGGCGAGTATTGGGTTGGAAGTAGCTCTGGCCCAGCAAGCAGCAGCGCAGGCCACTCCTCCACCAAACGTACCTATAAGGAACACACCATCTGCAGAACCAGCTCCCAAGACACCAATATATGCAAAAAGTGCACAAGATAATCCTAAATAAAGTGTAATGTCAATTAAAAATTGAATACTAAGAAACCGCGCAAAATAATTGATATCGGTTTCGGTAGATATGATAAAAAGGTATATTTGGTTTATGTGTAATGATGGAGTATAAAGTATTATAATCATCAATTGTTTGGTTTTCTCTCCCCATTCCTTTTTTTGGGTTTCGTAACTGAAAGGTGCCAAACGGAATCCTATAATTAAGCCTCCGCTGTCCATCCGTCCATCTGTCTGTCAGCGGGCTGTATCTCATGAACCGTAATAGCTAGACAGTTGAAATTTTCACAGATTGTGTATTTCTATCAAATAATAAAAATAAAATAAAGTTAAAAATTAAAGGGGGTCCCCATATAATCAACTTTTGATTTTGAAACTTTTTTCTATTGTAGGTACTACATCTACTTTACACATTGTTATAGTTTTAGTTAGGTTAGGTTTTTATATATTTTTTAATAGTTAAATAGTTGGTTAATTAATATAGTGCCTGTATACACGTATATTTAGTTTAGAGCTTGCAATAATTTGCTGACAGAGTTTTTGTTCGATTAAAACAACACGCCTTGTAAGTACTTTACACATTAATAACTTTAATTTCGGAAGTCGGTGGCAAAAAACTAAAATAGAGATACAAAGATACCGACTTCCTAAATTAAAGTTATTTTTCACTTTATAGTGTTTTTTTTTTTGGAAGTCAGTTGTTCTTTTGCAAAAAAGTTTTTATTTTTCACTTTTTAGTTGTGGTACCTACCCCACACAAAGTTTTATAACACTACTTGCAACGTAAATCACAATGGCAGGAAATTATTATTACATCATAAATATACATACTGTAGCGAAAAAAAAAAAAATAAAAAGACGGAAGATTCACTTTTCTGCTACGACACGTTTAATTTAGTTTTTAAAATAAAAATAGAAAATAACATTAAAAGGTAGAAAAAATGAATATTATTGTATCAAAAAGTTGCAGGTTGACTTGTGTGAAGGGAATAAAATAGAGAACTTTGGTCCGATAGGTACGCGAATAACGAACGAGAAAATAAACGTACTACTTAGTCGATTGCAATCACTAGTAAGTAACGCTACCAAAACATATCGTTATAAAAAAATTAGAGAACCAAGGTATCTCGCATTTTACATATTTGAAAATAAAATTAAATTGTTAATGAATTAAAAAAATCTGCAGAGGATTACTATCTACACTATTAAATAAGAACGTAAAATTTCATAAAAAAAACCGTGGCATAAGTAATTGCGTCCGGCGAGGTGACGTAGACTGTAGGTTGTCGCAGGTTCAGGAACTGGCGTTGTTTGTGAAACCTTCAGCGGTCAAAATGCGACCCAACTCTCGACGTTGGCCAAGGACGTCCAGCGTAATTTTAGGCCAAAACCTGGAGGCCGAAAGGCGGCCTGTTCAAAGCTGTTCAATCCTAAGACAAAATGAATTAGGGTTAGACCAGCGTGATCAGACTGAACTTCCGATTGAGGAAAACTGTTAAAAGATACGTACCAGAAAAAATAAAGATGAATGCTTAGAATAATACTTAATATACCATTCTCAATATAGTTTTGCCATAAGGTATTAATAGGACGGCAGAGATAGTCTGGTTCACTTGAAAAAAACTCGATAATTTTCCACAAACTGGGTCCGTCAATTGATTCAACTTTTGCAACTAAGAAAAAAATGGGGACCCATCTGTCAGAAGAAAAATAATTCGAATCACGAAATAAAAAGATAAAAATCGACCAGGCTCAAATACAAACGGAAAAAAGGTTGATTATAAAGAACCAAAAAGTTTTGACATGCAGAGTTATGCTGCAATACACTAAGCGGAAAAAATACGTATTACTGAAGCTAACTCAAAAACCACTCAACAGAACTTGACCAAATTTATATGGGACCAATCTGTATCATGATGTTCTTCAGGTGATTCAGGTCAGGTGCGTAGTACTCGCAACCGGCGTGCGTGTATGACCAGATAGAATGTAAACGAGACAAAAGGAGTAAGTAAGGATCGTAGCAGGTGGCGTTCTGTAGTTTCTGCCTACCCCCATGGGAAGAAGGCGTGAGTTTACGTATGTACATATGTATGCAATCTGTATCAATCAATCTGCCTAGCTTTTTCCTAACTATGTTGGGGTCGGGTCGTCGGAAGCCCAAAAGTCTGCCAACCAGTCTTACCTAGGCTTATCGTGTTACCCAATAACTGGGTTGTGAAGGTCAGATAGGCAGTCGCTCCATGTAAAATACTGGTATTCAGTTGCCGGTTGGACTGGAAGCCGACCCCAAAATAGTTGGGAAAAGGCTATGCAGATGATGTTTATTACAAAAATTACAACAGTAGGGAGTGGGAGTCACCAGTATCAAGTGATAAAATTCGTAGAAAAAAGGATAGTCTTATAACAAACCTCCGGGGGTGAGTGCGTGAGTTTGATAATGGTAACGCATTAGAAGGATAGGAAGTCACAGCAGTAACAGAAAATTTACTTTGGCAAAAGTCGAGTAGCCTTGAATAGAAATCTGAGGAAATTAATAAATGTTCAGAATTTGTGATCAGGACGAGTGTTTCACAAGGTTTAATTCTTAGACCAGAATATTTCGTTTTAGGTGTCAAGATTAATGGTCATGCAATTTGAAAGCCCATTAGATTTTTGTGTACTAATTGAACATTGTTAAATAAAAATAGTTAAGAACATAAATAAACCTCGTTGTGTTTTTTTTATTTTATTAAGTTACAATAATATTTTATCGAAGAGTTATAGCGTACGGCAACACTGAAGTGTATGTGGCAACTCTGAGTGGTTACCCGGCCGCCCGTGATTGGCCGCCGGCAGATGTCATGTATGTCCTTCTGACGGTTAGCCAATAGTAAGGCAGTCGAGAGCTAGACATGTCCGGTACGACCGATATAATTTTTCATGTTAAGTTTTTGTATGTTAAGTTAACTTGTGTGTGCTCGCTAATAAAAAGGTGGTGATTTGTGTAATCGGCGTTTTACTACACCCGTTCCCCAGCTATAGAGTACAATAAGAAGCTGCGTGTTTTTGAAAAAAGATCGCAGCTGTTGGAACATCCTGATCTAATTGAAGATCAACAGAGGAGTGGCTGATAGCAATAGACTAAGTAACGTCTATTAAGGGATTATATATTCAAAACTGTTTTGTGTTCCAAGTCGATAATTATTATGAACTTTGGTGCGTAGTAAAGCAAATCAATCCTTCAGCCATTTTAAATGCCTAATAGTCGAACTGGCTGTATCACGCATTTCCTTTCAACAAATAATTATAGAATCAAATTAGCGATGGATTGCTTTATAAGATACGAAATCAATTTCATCTCTGAATACAATTTGTTGTGATTGCTCGACAATTTATTACAAAAGATATCGGTTTAACCCGTAATTTCGCATTAATTTCAGGAGTTATTTGATTGAGTTCAAATGGAGATTGGTAGGAAAAATACTTAGTTTACGAAAAGGTACGAGTCATTTGTAACTTTGGTCGATAACCCGGTAGTTCTACTGATCTGTAATTGAACCGGTACGGGACAAAGCTCTTCTCGTACAGAAAAGGTCGTTCCTTCTGTAAATGAGAAAAGGCTTAGTGAGATAAGTTTTACCTGCTTGCTGAAACCAATAAAATTAAAAAAATGGGAAAAGAAAAAGAGACAGAAGGAGATGCATGTCAGACGACATTCATCAATTATGGTAGACAAGTAGAGAAACTGGTGATTTTCCAAGAAACGACTTTAGAAAAATTTTAATTGGGAGTACGAAGGAAGGAAATCAAGCTTCGAAAATCAATACAGCCGAAATATCACGAGCAGAACCATTACAAAGAAGTGATTAAGAATTGAACTTCAGTACAACATGATAACTAAAAACCTTTTAAGTGATTGTAATTGATCTTTAATCGATCTTTAATAAAGGCTATATAAGCAAGTTTCTTTGGCCCAGTGCAGAACGCGCAGTCGATTTCCAACATGAAGGTAATCGTTGCATGTTTATTTTGCGTGGTACTAAATGTGGAAAGTGTTCGATACGAGAATGTCACGTACCAACCCGTGCAAAGGCAGCTACTGGATTTTAAACGGAACCATCCGGTGGGTACAAATATTTTTTTGTAATTTAACTTTAAGTTAATTGTTAAAACCATCAAGAGTTGGATAGAATAACATAACAAACGTCACGCCATTGTTCCCCGAAGGGTTAGACAGAGGTGTACCTATTGTACACCTACATCTCGCCAGTTATGTTTATAGGGGGCGAGCCTACTGCCATCAACCGGGCAAAATTCTAGGCTCCGAGCTGCTACTGAGATATTCCAGATGGAAAAACCCAATAACACTTTGCTCGATCGGACGCAGGACCTCATGTGCTGCAGTAGCGCTTGCGAGAGAATTATTTACTGATACAAAAAATATACCAAAAGTAACTCTTTCGTGCAAGCTTTTAATAAACTTTAAAAATAATGAAATATAAGCCATACACCGCTATAAATAGATTTTGAAACGAGAAGTAAATTGAAATTATGTTTTTTTTTTTTTAATAATACAATTCAGATACGAAAAACAGTACCTATAGTCATTGCAATCGACCGAAGGACTTTTGAAATATTAAATACATTCTGTGTTTCAATTTAATTAATTATTTTCAGTTACCGATAGGACTATGGACGAAAAATAATGGAGATCCAACAGAAGTACGGGACACACTAACGATAAACTCCGATCAATTTAACAATCAGTTACTTCTCGATACAATGCTGACATTTGATGGAGAGAGAATACCCGAGAGAGTGGTCCACGCCAAGGGTACCGGTGCCTTTGGTTACTTTGAAGTCACAAACGACGTCTCTAAATACACGTATGCTGATGTTTTCAACGGAATTGGCAAGAGAACGCCATTAGTGGTCAGGTTCTCATCAGCATTACAGGGTATAGGAGGCTCTGACCTAGGCAGAGAATTAAGGGGAATGTCAGTTAAATTTTACACCAAAGAAGGTAATTTAGATCTTTTGTGTCTACAAATGCCTGTCTATTTGTACAGAGACCCCATGTTCTTTTTAAACCTAGTACATGCATTCAAAAGAAATCCACAGACAAACCTGTTTGATTTCACGGCCCAATGGGATTTAGCAACACAAAGACCGGTACTCAATCACAACTTCTTTTGGACATTAGCTGATTACGGTGTTCCAAATGGGTACAGAAGGATGGATAGTTTCCCCATTCATACTTATGAAATTTCAAATAAGAATGGAGAGAGACATTATGTAAGGTTTAACTTTAGAACTGAGCAGGGTTTCTCAGCAATTACGTCTGCTCAAGCGGCTGTGATACAAGGTACGGATCCGGATTACTTCAACCGAGATTTGTACAATGCTATTGAACAAGGAAACTTTCCTGCATGGAGATTAGAGATGGACATGATGACACCACATGACATACAAAATGTTGATTACGATCCTTTCGATGTTACTAGGCTGTGGAAGAATGGCACATTTTTCACAGTGCAAATTGGGCGTTTGGTATTAAACAAGAATGTTGAAAATCAATTCAGAGATATAGAACAAGGAGCTTTTAATCCTGCCAATTTGGTGCCCGGTATTCCTGGGCCACCTGACTTTTTGTTCAGAGGCAGAAGAATGTTCTACAGGGATACACAAAATTATCGTTTGGGAAGAAATCACAACAAAATTCTCGTTAATATGCCGTTGTACGCAAAGACATACGTCCGTGATGGCACGCCACCTACTAGGCTTAACATGAAAAACGCACCAAATTATTATTCTAATTCATTCAACGGTCCAATTCCTTACGTGGATGAGAAGCGACCGAGGGAAAAGTTACAAGTATTGGAAAGTAACGCTATTGACTTAGAGCCCCTGTGGTATTTCTACAACTACATTCTTGAAGATGAAGCGCACAGACAGAGATTTATTGAGAATATATGTTTATCTCTTGTGCCGGTAACACCGCCGGTGGTGCAAAGAGCGATCAAGTTGATGTACCTCATCGATCGTGATTTGGGTAGACGAGTGAGCGTTGGCTATGAAGTAGCGCTCGCACAAGCGCAAGCTGAACAGGCAGCTCAAGCAACCCCTACTCCAAATCAATCTATAAGAAACACACCATCAGCTGAAGGACCTTCAAATAATTCCAAGACTAAAGGTGCACATATCATACGTATTCATTAATAACCATTTTGATTTACTATTAAAAAATATTTATTACTAATTGTGTTCAGACACGTTACTATTTGCAGAAACCATACAAATTGATTGTCTTTTGCAAAAAAAAAAAAAAAAATGTTTATGAAATGGTGACTCTGTTTTAGGTTTTACTTTGTTTGACAGATTAATAAACTTTCAATCGTAATTTTTTAACTTTTCAGTGAGATAAAAGTTATTTTTAACGTTATATCATGGCATGGTTTTCTGTATTTACCCGAGTTTGGTAATGTCAGTATGTAAAATATAAAGAATATAAATTTACGAACACAATAATAACAACTACCTAATTACTTTAAACATAGTGATAAAATCACAGTGTCATGGGCGTTAATAAACATGTATTGTATCCCTCCGCTCATGCACAGCTACCCGCTGTGGCGATGCGCATACGACGTCGTGCACTTAGGTCCGTGTGAACATATTTTCTACAACTACCCTTTTACTAAAACTATAACGAAGTTCTAGTGTAATTTGTCATAGTACCAACCCACTACGCCAATTGGCTTAATGTATTATTAACTTATAATATTGTATTTTCTCTGTAAGTGATTGTGTAAATGTTTTGAGAAAATTAATGTCTAAAACCGTAAAAATAAACTTCATATATACGCTTTTATTTACCCTAATTTCATGTAACCTGCTACTGTAGTAATTTTTGTCAATTCGACTGAATATGACCATTGGGATTATCTATGAACTATTTCAGTTATTACAAATGCAATGGCGTGCATGATACAATCGTTCAGTGTGATTTGGCATTAACAGCGGTTCTTTGTATATAAGCAGGAAAAAATCAGATTAGTTAGCATTAAGGAAACCGGTGGATTATAATTATGAAAGACACATCCTTAATGTTAATCACAAAAAATGTTTTGGTGGTTTTCTTTTCATTATTTAAATTCGAGGCGTGAAGTAAGTAAGTAGTAAGTGTGATGCTTGTTCATTCATTAGAATTGTTATAATATTAAAATATGTGTGGTTCTCTCAAAACTATCAGAAGTATTCAAAATGTATTTTAAGAGGGTGCTGCAAGGAAAAGTCTTTGGACCTATGCTGTTTCGAGCACTTAAAGTGATGAAAATGAATATCGGCTGGTTAGAAAATAATTCACCAGTTGTTCCAAAGGCTAAGCAAGTTTCTAACATTTTACGGAAAACAGAATAATACGAGGGGCGTTCAATAAAAAATGAGAATGCGGGACAAACTCTTTGGAAGTAAAAAAGAAAAAACTGGCTGGTCTAGCTGGAGTATCTGCTATATATCTAAAAAAAAATAAACTGATTGTCTTATTTAACCGACGAAATAAAGGAGTTTCTCAAGTCGAGGCGTTTATAAGTATGATCACTTTTTACAGAGTAGTCCGATTTGAACGATTCTTGTTTTATTCAGGAGGTTATACCTCAAAGTCAGTCCCATGTAAAATTTACATTACATAGCAGGTAGTGGTTTTAGAATTTGTGTTGGGTAGGTACCACAACTAAAAAGTGAAAAATAAAAACTTTTTTACAAAAAATAAAACCGACTTCCAAAAAGAACACTACAGAGTGAAAAATAACATTGGTTGTGTCCGTAAATTTATATTTTTTTAAATTTAACATGTGTATACATGTCATTTATCTGATAATTTTCATTTTTAATCCTTTGACATTTTGAATGACATGTATATACATGTCATAGACTTAACAAGGTGACAGTACAGTTTCAGAGAGATATCCAGCGCAAAAACCAGCGGGGCCGAAGTTCGTTCCTTGAGATAGGCCATGGTAGAGCGGACAGATTTGACCTTAAGCCTTGTCTCCCAGTAGGGTGATGATAACCTGGTCTTTTTTATCGCCACCAAAACACAGGATTGTCTTTTTACCGCTAAAAGGAGTCATTTCGACCAAACTCCTACTTTTCGGGGTACATCTGATCCTGTAACTGATCGGCTCGAGCTCCTATGCATGTAGTTAACATCATGTCTCAACTTCGGTGCCACCATCGAGTACAAAGCCCAAACTGCTGCCATGAAACTGGGCATCCTAAATAACCCTATTTAGCGATACTTTACGCCTGGACAGCTTTTAACCCTTTATAAAGCGCAAGTCCGATCCTGCATGGAGAATTGCAGCCACTTTTGGGATGGCTCAGCTAAATACCAACTTGCCGCGCTTGACTCGGAGGAACTCAGAGCTAAGAAGCCTCTTATCTTATTAGCTGTGTTGCTTGACAGTCAAGCATCACAGCTTGTCTCATCGCCGCAAGGTACAATCTGTAGAAGACCGACAAGCTGCCTGCTTGTCGGTCTTCTACAGATTGTACTTCGGTGTGTGCTCAAGAACTCCATTCCGCCGGCCCCCTTCTACCATCGGACATCTAGACGCACTGCAGGTTACCATCCCTACCTAGTTGCTATTCCACCAATTTGCACAAAGCGTTTCCAAATGTCTTTTGTGATGCACACAGCAAAGGAGTGGAACTCTCTACCCGCATTTGTGTTTCTGAACGCGTATAACCCCGATCTCTTCGAAGTAAGAGTGAACAGGCTTCTTCTGGGTAAGCTTGCTCCATCGTCGACTTTGTCTCTGTCATATCTGACCTAGACTAGAGTCAAGAGCAAACCTACCTTAAATAAAAAAAGAAAAAAAAAAGTGTTGATTTTTTTATTTGAGGGCCGGGCTTTGTTTTGACTGTCATTCCTTAAATTATTTGTTTAGTCTGATTCTGAAGCTTGGTAAATGAAGAAGTCGTTAAAATTATTCACAATAGATTTAGGATCTGTAATCTTGATGTCATCTTTAAGTATTTTGTAATAGGCTCTTTGGGAAAGTTAAATTTAGACTTGTTTATAATTGACCATGTCGCTTTTGATTTAGTTTGTGATGTATTTATGTAATAATTGTTTTGTGACTTCTGAGTTAGTGATATAACTTTTTTAAATCTAGCTGCGTATTGCTTAAATATGGTTTCATGTCTTTTTGATGGATGTATCCTATACTGCCATAACATTTTTCTTTTAATTTTACTACAGTTTCTAAGACCTTTGGATAACCATATAGATTTTTTGTTAAGCGATATTGTTATAATTTTGTAAGGGAAACATAAATTGTAAAAACAGAAGAAAATGTCTAGAAAATAATTATGAACTTCGTCCGGGTCATTTGTATTGTAAATCTCAGTAAAAGAGAAGCTATTTACGCATTTTTTAAATTTACTTAGATTTTCAGTACTGTAGTCCCGTCTTTTAATACGCCAAGATTTTATCACACATGTTTTTTTGACGGGACATTGTTACAGTTGAGCTGTGTGGTTGGATATACCAAATTAAATTAACTATTTCACTTTTGTATCTAGGAATATTGTGTGCAAAGTTGTCAATACAAGACTTACTGCTGAGCCTGGTAGGATGTCTAATTTCTAATTGTCAATTGTGGCTTTCCAAAATATATTCAAAGTCTAGAGCATGGCGGTTTCGTTTGAATATATTCATGTTAAAATCTCTGCATAGAACAATTGTCTTGTTAGTATTGTCACACATCTGGCGTAATAATTTCTCTACATTAACGTAAAATATATTTATACATGAATTTGACACTCTGTATATACAAACTATTATGATTCCATGTTCACTTAGTTCGATGGCGTTACATTCTATAATACCTTTAATAGAACTGTTAGTTTTAAGTGGTGTGTATTCATGTCCGATTCTAGTTAATATACATGCCCCTCCCCTGTTTACGTCTCTAGAATAGGCGGAAGTTGGGTATGTCAAGTGTGTATTCCTGGTCGGTCGTCATAAAGTGTTCGGTTATACAGATAACGTTGGGTTTATTATTTTGTGCTAATTCCTCTAAGTGTACCGTCAATATATCAGATTGGTCACATTTTAAATATTGTATTTACATGTGTGTGTGATGTAAATGAAATAATTTAATATTCAATATTTAATTTACATCATTTGTTATCAGCACGAAGTGAGGAGGTAGTAAAATGTCGTGTGGGGATCTGTTTGATAACCGACAGAGGCGAAATTGCACATGTTTGGAGCGCTGCCAAGTTAGCATGGGATGCTCTCAAATATGCTTTTGAAGATAAAAGAATGGACAGAAAATTGGCCATAGAGCGCAGGTTGGTTAGATACAACTTATCTACCATAATGATATTGAGCAATATTGTAGCTACTTTGCAAGATTTAGCGGGAATTGGGAAGAAGATTGCTAATGAACGTTTAGAAACGATTATGCTGGGAGGTTTAGAACCGCATAGGAAAAATATTCTTCGTTTTGTAGCAGTATTCTGCGTTCATCATTTATCTGAATTAAAATAAAAACTTTTTGCAATAAAACCACCGATTTCTAAAAAAAAAACACTACAAAGTGAAAAATAACTTTAATTTTGGAAGTCGGTGTCTTTGGATCTGTATTTTAGTTTGTTGCCACCGATTTCCGAAATTAAAGTTATTTTTCACTTTGTAGTGTTTTATTTTGGAAGTCGGTTGCTTTTTTTGCAAAAAAGTTTTTATTTTCACTTTATAGTTGTGGTACCTACCCCACACAAAATCGTACAATCGCACAAAATCGTATACTACTACTTGCAATGTAAATAACAGTGATAGGAAATTACTATAAGATCATCAATATACACTAACCTCCTTGCTAATAAACTAACTCCTTAATATCAGGTGAATATACACACTGATTTCTCTCTTTCAGTCGTCAGAAATTTGACTTTCGAAAGAAGAAGACAAAGCGTAGTGTAACTATACAGACGCTATACAACCTTTATTAGTTAGATTTGTGGATAAAATACGTATAAAGTTTCACGAAGCTAACTCAAAAACCACTCATCAAAACTTGACCAAATTTA
This sequence comes from Fissipunctia ypsillon, assembly GCA_947568875.1. Lineage (NCBI taxonomy): Eukaryota > Metazoa > Arthropoda > Insecta > Lepidoptera > Noctuidae > Fissipunctia > Fissipunctia ypsillon. Next base: position 5,803,200 of record OX387643.1, read on the forward strand.
TATAAGACCGATCTGAACGTCGAAATCCTTTCAAATAAAAAAATAATTTTTCAAATCGTAGTAGTAGTTTATATTGTGTGTTGGTAGAGAGGAATTATGTAAGCGGAAGAAATAAACCACAACCAAACTACGTAGTTATAAAATAGAATACTTAATTATAATATTTGCTACAACTTCAGACATTTTAGATGCGTAAGTCGACGTTCACACGGACGTAAAAATGGGGGATTTTATCGCGCACTGGATTTTCAACTCTCGGTGTTAAGCCGAGCATTGAGAATCCAACAGAGTACAACCCAGCGCGTCGAAGAAACACACTGATGGATTTCTAACTCTCGGCGCTAAGCAATGCGTTGAAAATCCAGTGCGCGAATAAAAATCGCCGCGATATGTTTGCGGCCCTGCAAATGTCGGCTAATAGTCGAACTGGCTGTCTCGCATTTCCTATCAACAAATAATTATTGGCATAACAGCGATATATTGCTTTAGGCACGTAATCAATTTAATCATCAAATTTTAATTATCCCTGATTACAATTTGTTGTGATTGCTCTGCAATTTATTACAAAATAGACAAGGTGTAACATAAATAACGCACAACCTCTTAAGGGGTCATTGTACTTATCATTATAAACAACTTTTACTATGGGACCAAACCTGAAATCGCGAAAAAAAAATCAGCTGCTCCCTACATTTATGTTCGCATAACTCATCAAAATGTAGGGAACAGCTGATTTTTTTTCGCGATTTTAGGTTTGGTTTGGTGGTATGAAGGAAGGAAATCAAGCTTCGAAAAGCATGCGGCCGAAATACCACGAGCAGAATCATTACAAAGAAGTGATTAAGGATTGAACTTCAGTACAACATGATAACTAAAAACCTTTTAAGTGATTGTAATTGATCTTTAATCGCTAGTTAATAAAGGCTATATAAGCAAGTCTCGTTCGCCCAGGGCAAAACATGCAGTCGATTTCCAACATGAAGGTAATCGTTGCGTGTTTATTTTGCGTGGTACTAAATGTGGAAAGTGTTCGGTACGAGAAAGTCACGTACCAACCCGTGCAAAGGCAGCTGCTGGATTTTAAACGGGACCATCCGGTGGGTAAACATTTTTTTTTTTAGTTTTTTCCATTTTCGTTATGTAATTGTTAAAGCCTTCAGTAACACACATCACGCGTGTGTTCCCTGAAGGGTTAGGCAGTTGTGTACCTATAGTACACCTACATTTTGTCAGTTATGTTTAAGTCCCATGTGCTAATTTGAGTAATTTTTGTTCGTACTTCTTTCGTTCTTTTGAAAGGTTCTTTACGTTTTTCCAACAATTCATGATTTTTGTGGTAACTTTTTTTGTAGTGTTTTGTTCTAGTTTTTGGTAATTTTTGAATCAAAGCTTTTACTTCCAACACGAAAGCATTGTACTGGCATTGGTTAACTGGTGATATGTTTATCGCCTAGAAATAATAATTACTGATATAGAAAATATGCCAAAAACAAAAGTTACATGCATGTTTAATAAACTTTAAAAAAACAATGAAATACGAGCATTACGTAACAATTCTATAGATAGATTTTTAAACGAAAAGTAAATTGGAATTTTTTAATAATAAATTGTTTGATTTTTTTGAAAAGAGAAATAGTTTGATTTTTTAATAATAAAATTCAGATATGAAGATCAGTACCTATAGTCATTGCAATCGACCGAAGGACTTTTGAAGTATTAAATACTTTCTATGTTTTAATTTAATTTATTATTTGCAGTTACCGATAGGACTATGGACGAAAAATAATGGAGATCCAACAGAAGTAAGGGACACACTAACGATAAACTCCGATCAATTTAACAATCAGTTACTTCTAGATACGATGTTGACTTTTGATGGAGAGAGAATACCCGAGAGAGTGGTCCACGCCAAGGGTACCGGTGCCTTTGGTTACTTTGAAGTCACAAACGACGTCTCCAAATACACGTATGCTGATGTGTTCAACGGAATTGGCAAAATAACGCCATTAGTTGTCAGGTTCTCATCAGTATTACAGAGTGTAGGAGGCTCTGACCTCAGCAGAGAATCAAGGGTCAATCAAGTCAGTAAAGTTTTACACCAAAGAAGGTAATTTAGATTTTTTGTGTCTACAAACGCCTGTCTATCTGTACAGAGACCCCATGTTCTTTGTGAACTTTGTACATGCATTCAGAAAAAATCCACAGACAAACCTGTTCGATTTCACGGCCCGTTTGGATTTAGCAACACAAAGACCAGTATTAAATCACAACTTGTTTTGGTTATTGGCTGATTACGGTATTCCAAATGGGTACAGAAGAATGGACGGTTTCCCCATTCATACTTATGAAATTTCAAATAAGAATGGAGAGAGACATTATGTAAGGTTTAACTTTAGAACTGAGCAGGGTTTCTCAGCAATTACGACTGCTCAAGCGGCTGTGATACAAGGTACGGATCCGGATTACTTCAACCGAGATTTGTACAATGCTATTGAACAAGGAAACTTTCCTGCATGGAGATTAGAGATGGACATGATGACACCACATGACATACAAAATGTTGATTACGATCCTTTCGATGTTACTAGGCTGTGGAAGAATGGCACATTTTTCACAGTGCAAATTGGGCGTTTGGTATTAAACAAGAATGTTGAAAATCAATTCAGAGATATAGAACAAGGAGCTTTTAATCCTGCCAATTTGGTGCTCGGTATTCCTGGGCCACCCGACTCTTTGTTCAGAGGCAGAAGAGTATTCTACAGGGACTCACAAAATTATCGTTTGGGAAGAAATCACAACAAAATTCTTGTTAATATGCCGTTGTACGCAAAGACATACGTCCGTGATGGCACGCCACCTACTAGGCTTAACATGAAAAACGCACCAAATTATTATTCAAATTCATTCAACGGTCCAATTCCTTACGTGGACGAGAAGCGATCGAGGGAGAAGTTACAAGTATTGGAAAGTAACGCTATTGACTTGGAGCCCCTGTGGTATTTTTACAACTACATTCTTGAAGATGAAGCGCATAGACTGAGATTTATTGAGAATTTTATTTTATTACCTTGTGCCGGTAACACCGCCGGTGGTGCAGAGAACGATCAAGTTGATGTACCTCATCGATCGTGATTTGGGTAGACGAGTGAGCGTTGGCTATGAAGTAGCGCTCGCACAAGCGCAAGCTGAACAGGCAACTCAAGCAACTCCTCCTCCTAATCAACCTATAAGAAACACGCCGTCAGCTGAAGGACCTCCAAAGAATACCCAGACAAAAGGTGCACATGGCATACGTATTCTTTAATAACTATTTTGATTTACTTTTAAAAAGTTGTGAATATTACACCTTAATATTCGCAGAAACTATATGAACTGATTTTCTTGGTTACTTTATTTTATGTTTTACTTGGTTTGACAGATAAATAAATTGTTACTCGTAATTTCTTACCTTTTCAATGATATAAAAGTTATTTTTAACGTTATATTATGGCATGGTTTTCTGTGTTTACCTGAGTTTGGTAAATGTGTCAGTATGTAAAATAAATTTGATATATGCGTTTTTGTTTACCCTGATTTCGTGTTACCCGCTATTGTGGTCATCCTTTTCAATTCAACTGCATATAAATCCATTAGGATTACCTATAAATTGTCTCAGTTATTACAAATGCAAAGGCGTGCAACGGTAACATTCGTTGAATATTATTGGTCATTAACGGCGACAATTTGTACATAAGCAGGAAAAAACAGATTTAAATTCAAAATATATTTATTGTGGGCATATAATTAACTATAGGTCTTAACAATAAAATAAAGTTCCAATATGTCTTGCCTGATAGGCAGTAAGATTAGTTAGCATTAAGTATATCGATGGATTACAATAATAAAAGACACATCCTTAATACTATTCACAAAAAAATATATTGTTGGATTTCGTTTCATTATTTAAATTCGAGGCGTGAAGTAAGAAGTAAGTGTAATGCCTGTTCATTTATGAGACCTGCAAGATTAAAATATTTGACATAATATCACACATCACGCCGTGTTCCCCCGAAGGGCTGAACAGAGCTGTAACTATAGTAACACCCACATTTTGCCAGATATGTTTAAGTCCCATGTAATACGGGGCGAGCCTGTTGCCATCAACCGGGCACAGATCCAGACTCCGGGCTGCTACTGAAAAATTTCAGATAGAAAAACCAATAACACTGCTTGACCCGGGAGTCGAACCCAGGACCTCATGTTCAGCAGTACTTTAGCGCTTGCGACCACTAGACCAAGGAGGCAGTTCATGTATTACAAACACATACATATTAAACTGAAATTGAATATGAATATTAAACTTACATGCAGGGTTATTTTAAATTGGCTAGCTGAACGCCGCAGACGTGATGGGTATATTTACTCGTAAACATGATAAAACAGAAATTAATTAATTTGATGATTTCTTGTGGGGTCATCGACCACAGTTTGTAGATAACCACTTGGAATATCAGTTTGAAAAATCTGCTTTTATCTTGTGCAAAATCACTGACGTGATGGATATCGATACCCATCGCTTATTTGGAGTTTAGCTAGCCAATTTTAGGCAATACCATGGGGTACATGATCTAATGTTTTTCAATTAACTTCAAGTTTACAATACTAAATTTTTTCTTACCTGCTTTACTTCCTGCTTAGGTGTTGATCACATACCAATGTAAATGTATGTCTAATTATACAAGGTGTAACATAATTAACGCACAACCTCTTAAGGGGTCATTGTACTCATCATTATGTACAACTTTTACTATGGGACCAAACCTGAAATCGCGAAAAAAACCAGCGCCTCCCTACATTTATGTTCGCATAACTCGTCAAAATGAACAAATGAATGTATTGAACAGCAGATTTTTTTTTCGCGATTTCCGATTTGGTACAATAGTAAAAGTTGTTCATAATGATGAGTACAATGATCCCTTAAGAGATTGTGCGTTATTTATGTTACATCTTATATATGTGACAAAGTTATAGTAGCAGAAAACTTAATGATATTCCATTTTATTCTTTCAGGGACCAATAGGCGTGTGGACTAAACGTATAGGGGACCCAATAGACATCAGAGATACGATAACGATGAACACAGACATTTTCAACAACAAACACCATTTCCATCTAACATCGCATCTGGACAGAGAACGAATACCCGACCGAGTGGTACATGCTAAAGAAGTCGGGGCTTTCGGATATTTTGAGGTGACCAACGATGTATCAAGATATATTCAAGCAGACTTATTCAATGGTATCGGAAAAAAGGACACTAGTAGTTGAACGATTCTCTACAGCTAACAAAACCTTGGAGGAACTGACATTGGCAGAGAAATTAAAGGAGTTGCTGTAAAGTTTTATACGAGACAAGGAAACCTTGACCTAATATGCTTACCTATTCTGTATATACCCATACAAATTCCTTTCTTTCGTAAGAGCTTTTAGAAGAAATCCCCGTACTGGGATATTTGACAATACAATGAGATGGGATTTTTTTAACTCTGAGACCTGAGTTCCTACATATGGTTCTTTGGCTGCAATCTGATCTTGGAATACCTAACGGATATAGAAAGATGGACAATTTCCTATTCATACGTACGAAGTATACAATATAAATGGTGATAAGTTTTACGTCAAATTCTACTTAAGATGAGATAGGTTTATTCAATCTGACCACGCTCATAGGAGCTGAGGATTCTGATTATTACAAAAGAGATCTTTATAATGCCATCGATGCAGGAAATTACCCAGCCTGGAGATAAGTAATGGATATTTTAACAAAAGATGACTTACTAAAAATTGATTATAATCCATTTGACATGACAAGACTGGAGGAGTGGAACTTACCGAACTATAACAGCCGGACGCTTAGTTTTTAATCGTCACGTTGACAATATATTTAGAAATGTTGAACATACTGTTTTTAATCTAAATAATCTGGTTCCAAGGATAGTAGATCCAGCTGATTCTGTATTCAAAGCTCGAAAGGTTTTCTATCCTGATACTCAACATTATCGTTAAGGATTAAATCATGCAAATTCAAGAATAACTGCTCCATTTTATGACAGGAATTACGATCGTGATGGAAAGCCGCCTGTGAGGGATAATATAATATAATCATTTATTTCAAGTTTCATAGACTCATTAAAATAATATTCATAAAACACATAGTAAACACAAACACATTAAATTATCATTATCAATTACATATGTACATACACAATTAATTTGTAATTCAAACAAAACAACACATATAACAAATAGGTACATAAGACGCTTGCAGTGATGCTAAGTTACCTGCGTCCAATGTGCAACCCACAGCAGTGATTGATGTAGGCGCAATCGACCCTTTCCGCTAACGCGGCCAACATGCCGCTGGAGCTCCCCCGCACTCGCCGAACCAGCGAGGTACCTCTCTTGCGCATTGTTGTATAGAAACAATCTACGCGCGCCTCCGCAAACATTGTCGACGCGCTACAGTAACGGCGGTGACCCAACAGCATCCTGAACGCATTGTTAAACTGGACACGAAGGGCGCTGTACGATCTTTGCGTGTAGTTAGTCCATAGACTGCACGTGTACAACGTAGAGCAGTACGCTCTAAAGAGAGTAACTTTAACTTCCGCTGAGCATCGTGCAAACCTACGGATCACCATATTCGCCCTGACCGACAGCGCCCTTCGCTCCCGTTCAATGTCTGCATCATCTTTCAAGTCAGGAGTAACCAGGTGGCCTAAGTACTTAAAAATATATACCCTTTCTAAGGGTGTTCCATTCAGCATAATAGCTGGCATTTCACTAACCCTTCTCTGCACGCCCTGAAAGACCATACACTGACTCTTTTTTACATTATATAGTAGTCCGTGAGCCGTTGCATATCCCTCACAAATACACATCAGCTTTCTGAGTCCGCAGACCGAGGCACTCAGCAGCACCATATCGTCCGCGTAGCTGATGTTGTTGAAACATACGCCATCTATATAACAACCAATATGATGCTCGCTGAGCGCCTCGATCAGCCCATTAATGTACAGATTAAAAATGGAAGGTGAGCTCAAACCCCCCTGCCTCACCCCACATTCCAACCTATACGGGTCCGACAATGTGCCCGCCCACTTGAGCTGGCTCACCTGGTTCCCGTACCAGTACTTAAAGATGGTAATAAGTTCGTTTGGTATATGAGCTGCTTTCATTTTATCCCACAGGATGTCATAACAGACCAGGTCGAAGGCCTTGGAAAGGTCGAGGAAGCAGTAATATGAACGATGCACCAAACTATTACCCGAACTGTTTCAATGGTCCCATGCCATATGTGGATGAGGCACGACCAACATGACGATTGTTCGTTATGGAGAGAACAGCTGTAGACTAGACCAATGTCTGAGTTTTACAATGAAGTTGTGGAGAATGAGGCGCATCGACAGAGAATAGCCAATCACTTTGCTGCTTTATTAGAAGGGGTACCAAGTGATATTGAAGAGAAAGCCCTTCGGTTGCTTACTTTAGTAGATATAGACTTAGGAAGATGCGTAAGACAAGCGTTGAAGATAGTAAAGGCTACAGCAATTACCTCTCTCAAAGAGAGGTATGACCAAAGAGCGCAATATCTAAGTAATACGAGTACCAGCAATGGGGAGTTCCTGAATTCGAACATCACCTTATGTAAAACCCACTCCTATTAAAAGCTTACTTTGCTAAGTTTGAGAGTTTATTAGTTATATTCATAACGATGAGTTTATTAGGTATATTGTACAATCTATATTTCAGGGAGTCTTTGGAAAAATCGACGTAATAATTTTTCTTGCCCAGTCTAATAAAATATTATCGACTTTTAAGCTAGTTTTATTTCTGAGGATAAATCGAATCTAACAACTTATACGAGTATAACTATCACTATCAAATACAGCTAGCAGCAGTCGTACTGAAAAAATATTTGCAACTGCTCATAGAAAATAAAAATAACATACAAATTATAAAAAAAAAACGGCAGAATACTTTTCATTTCATTTAATTTGGTTAACTACACATTAAAAAAATGAATTGATGTAATGATTATTCTACTTAAAAAAAAAATGTGAAATTCATTCATTCATCCAATGACAGACATCTTAGCTTTAAGCCATTGTAACACTTTTAAACATTAGAATGCAAATAAAAATATGAATATGTCATGAGTATGACAACGCACAACTACATTTCCATACGTACGTCCAACGTTGTATGGAAATTAGGCACATGGCTTGTCTACTTAATAAAAATAATCCATTTCATTCATTCACTGATAGACAATGCGCAGCCTAAGCCTCTCTCTGGGTCTAGGACACAGGTCTAAAAGCATGATATTTTTCACAAAAGTTCCTTTTTTTACCGAAGGTGAGCACTAAGAACGGATTTTTGAAGTTTATGTGGAAGTACGTCATTTTTGCCGAGGCTTGTTAAGTATGATGGTATAAAATTCAGCCGTACAAAATGATTACGTAGATATGCAATTGCTAAATTAACATAAACATTTATCCACATGTCCTACATAATTAATTCCATAAAATGCATATAATTAAAACGAGGGGCTTATTTGAAACTGATTGGAAAACATCATCTTCCATAAGTGATTAAACAGTGTATTATTTATTGACAATAATGATTTTTAGACAAAGATTTGTAAGATTTCCCTGTATATTTAATATATTTAACATTTTCACTTAAAATTCATAATTAGGGATATAAAATTTAAACTAAAATAAAATTTATCGTCAATTTTATATTAATTTAATTAAATTAATTTTTAATTGTTAGAAAAATAGGTGAGAATAGTACGAGTATTCTAAGAGGCGTCAGTGACAGGAAAGCAGAAAAAGAATTGTTTGTCTTAAACATATTTCCATATACATGTCATGAGGAGGGAAGAAATACAAGTAACTAAGAGAGTTGTGCTGATGGATTGAGGCTGGGAAAATATGAATGGTTTGTGTAAGGGATGACATATCAAAATGAAAGAAAAATTATGTGAATTAATATATTAATAATGTTGATGTGAATATTTCTGAATGTTTAATACTATCAAAAGCCTTCGTATAATGTACGAAGGCCAGATATAATGATTTATCGAATTCTGTGTATTCTTCTAGGGTCAGGTGTAATGTTTGAAGGTGATCGATTGTTGAAAAACTTGGGTGAAATTCAGCTTGTTCTGGTGGCTAATGTTTATCCAGCTGCCCGTCTATACAATTGTGTGTCACTTTAATAAAAACCTTATAAATAGGATATGTCAGACTTATTGAGTGGTAATGGCCGATATTTTATATATTTTTTTTTCCATATTTTATTTATTTATTTCAAAAGTGTGGTACAGTCTGTTACATAATAAATATAGTTTAACAATTTTCGGATAAAATCGTAATTAGTAACAAATAACAGAATTGAATCTGGCGTCCTAGCTAGGTTACAAGGTAACCTGTATTAAGGTTCGCCAGCCCAGCTTCCCACAGAAGGAGTACAACATTTTAATACACTGTCTAAGACTAAAAGCTACAAACTAACTTTTCGGCATTTTTTGTGCCGAAGGACTATGCTCGAAATACATAATTTGACTTAGTCGACTAAATTAAGTAAAAAGTTAAAAAAAAAAACCCGACTGCGTAAAAGGTGAACTTTAAAAAACACGGCAACAAGATATAATAACATAATACTATATACAATCTCAGGCAGTCGAAGGCAATAGGTCTTTGTTGTTAAAGGAGATAGCAACAGCTGTACCGTTTTAGAGCAGTGGTGATAAAATAATTTACACAAAGTAAAACGTCACTCAGGGTTCGAACCTACGACCTACAACTCGTAAATCGCGGTCGTTGTCACTGGGCCACCACTGCTCTTCTGCGTTTCTATAAACATATATTAATTTGTGAATTTGACCATTTTATTAGCATTCCTATTACTATGGAAATTGTTCTGGGAATTGTTAAAAGAGATCATTTAATTTCTTTAAATGGTACTGAATTTAATGAGGGCTTGGTACTGGATATTCTAGCAAAGGTTGGTTGTATTAAACCAGGCCTTTTAAAATTAACTAGTGAAACTTTACAGATTTGATGGGTAGTGGTTAACACAAAACAATACTTCCTAAAATTAAGAATAGGTAATTAACAATACTCATGTTATAGCTACATAGTTATTTTTTTATCGCATTTTGATGCCAATACCAGCCAATTCTTTGAGATTTGGGTTTTGGAATTATAAAGGCTTTGTACCAATTTTATTAAAGTAGTAGAACCTAGAAACAGACTAAAAATACCGTACCAATGTGTTACAAGTAAGTGATTTATTAAAGTGTTGGCAGTACATATTAAGTATAATACATACCTTCCTGAAATTATTTCCATTAAAAACAAACACACGCTTTTGTTTTATATTATTCCACGAATTACATTACATGTAAGTATGCCAGTATTTTAATTGACGGATCTGTTTATTCAGGCAAAACCAATTATTTCTACATAATAATCTGTGTAGAAATCGGATGGATACAATACTCTTCATTGCCTGCACACTAAGCACCGTCATCATCTGCCTAGCCTTTTCCCAACTATGCTAGGGTCGGCTGCCAGTCTAACTGGATGCAGCGTAATACTAGTATTTCACATGGGGCGACTGTCTATGTGACCTCCACAACCCAGTAACTGGATAATACGATACCCCTTGGCAAGACTGATTGTCACTTTCAGGCGTCTGACGACCCGTAACGCCTGTCAAAGATCCACGAATGACAGGCAGGACTAAAGGCTTAACGTGGTTTTCGAACCACGGAGGGGTCTTGGTATGTAAAGGTCACCTATCCACGGACCAACCGCGGCAAGCGTACCTTAACCTGGTCGATTGACCCCCATGGCTGTTATTACTTAGCCACAAGCGCCTTCACAGCCCACCGTAAGCACAATATTCCCCTTAATAATAAATGTTGCTAAATTCATGTTAATACTTAAAAAAAATGTGTAGTGATAGAGATCACTACACATTTTTTGACGTATACAAAGTGTGGTTTTATATTGGACCTTGTCACTATCAGCAATCGCGATCTCTGCAAGACTCCTTCAGGATAAATATAACTGGCAAGTTTATCACTTATGGAACGTGGGTAGTCTGACGATCTGATTTCATTATCTAAATGGTAGTGCTTTTTGTTAAATGTTAAATGAAAATCAGTCTTAGTTTAACTCAGCATATAATTATGTGCAATCGCGATGGTGTTTTGTTTTCAGAACTATCTTATTTTCATTTAAGAACGTTTGAGAGGCTAGAAACAAAACAAAATCAATATAAAGCAATAAAACTGTCGATATATAGCCAAATAATACTTTTGTACGGGTTGCTCTAATAACTAACGTTTTCCTATACTTAAAGTGCAAATTAATTCGCAAGTAGGTGTATAAAGTTGATGAACCTATGCAATGTTTTCACTCCGTAAGTATGAGGCAACTTATCATTTGTGTTTGTGTGTGCGCCATTATAGCGCATGTGACTGCCTATAGATACGAAAATGAGACGGTAGATGCTGTCTCGCAACAGTTGGCCGAGTTTAGACAACTACACCCGGTATGTACTTTTGTACCTATTTGTTTCTAGAATTGTTTGGTATTTTCTGCCCGATTTCTATAAGAAATTAACAACTTAGCATTAAATTGTTATTTGGCATTTGATTCAGGACATAGTTTTTTTTTTTTTGCTTGAATTCATAAGACAGCAATGTCAATACTTCTATGTCTTGTGAATAATTGATAAACATTATAATGAAAAGTAACTAAATTACCTCACCTAGAGCAATTACAAAAATAATAATTAATAAATAATAATAATAAGACCTAGAGAGATATAGAAACATGCAGGGCAGCATGTGGCGAGCTGTTGGGCAGTAGCGACCCCACGGACCCTATCTCCCGGGAGAAGTCTTGTTCCTTACCTCTGGCTTGCCTTGCCGGCTGGTGTGAACACTGACGAGGAACAGAGCTCCTACCTCTTTCCTACCTTTACTGGCCGGCTTGAGTGGAGATTTGCAAGAGCAAACTTGTTCTGAGGAAGGAAGTATTCCAGTAAGATGCTGGTAGGGATCTTAACCGTACTTCCGGGATTGTCCTGATAGCCGTGGGATACCTCTCTACTCCTTATAAGCACCGCAGGACATGTTGCCCCCTTGTTGCTACGACACTATGTGCTGGCGACCGTTTTCGGGGGCCCATTATTGTATGTGCAAGACACCCCCTGCCATTTCATCTGTGTATTATATATAAAACATTAGTCAGGCAGGGGCCATACTCTTTTCATAGTTCAAGGTAACCAGTCCATAGCCACCCAAACCCATAACCCAATATGTTTTGTTTCCATGTTCTGCAATAGTCCTGCACCAACCGGGGGTTGTCCTTGGGTGTACTTGCATAGTGCATACAGGGATAATTTTCGGTTGGTGCCTTCTCATCTAAAATTGCCTAAGGGGCCTCTGCGAGTGGGCTTCGGCCCCTCGTATGCCTTGCAAAGGTCCGGGACCCCAGGGTCCCGAGATATGCCAAAGCATTAAAATATAATAATAATTAATAAATGTTTAATTATGTTTGACGAATCGAAGTCAAGTGAATTAATTGATATTTCAAATATGTATTGAGTGTATCATTTTGGTTTTCTATTTCAGAGACCAATAGGAGTGTGGACGAAGCTCACAGGAGACCCAATAGACATACGAGACACAATAACGATTAACACGGATATATTTAACAACAAACATAGTTTCCTAGTCGGGTCTCATACTGACAGAGAAAGAATACCCGAGCGTGTAGTGCATGCTAAAGGCTATGGAGCATTCGGATACTTCGAAGTCACACATGACGTCTCCAAGTACATTAAATCAGATGTCTTTAATGGAATCGGCAAGAGAACACCAGTAGTAACTCGGTTTTCAACAGCAAGACAAAATCTCGGCGGTAATGACGTAACTAGAGAAACAAAGGCTATGGCCATTAAATATTATACAGACGAAGGTAATCTAGACTTGATATGTTTCCACATACCTGTCTTCCTGTATAAAGATCCAATTGAATTCAGTGCTTTCATCCGCGCCTTCAGAAGAAACCCACGCACTGGAATTGTTGACAATACAGCGAGATGGGACTTTATCACAATGAAACCTGATTTTTTGCATGCACTTTTATGGTTACAATCTGATCTTGGCATACCAGATGGTTATAGAAAGTCGAATTATTTCCCATTGCATACCTATGAAGTTTACAACAAACATGGTGAACGATTTTACGTGAAATTTAATTATAGATCCGAGATCGGTATGGTTAATCTGACAAATGCGCAAGCTGCAGCAATAGGTATTGAAGATCCTGACTATTACAACAGAGATTTATATAACGCAATAGCTGCGAATAATTACCCAGCTTGGGTACTAGAAATTGATATTTTAACAAAGGATGACTTATCAAGAATTGATTACGATCCTTTTGATATGACAAGATTGTGGAAACGAGGAACCTATCGTACCGTGCCAGTAGGACGGGTAGTTCTCAATCGTCGTGTAGATAATAATTTCAAAGATGTTGAGCAAGGCGCATACAATCCAGACAACCTAGTTCCCGGTATAACAGGACCGCCTGATCTTGTTTTCAAAGCAAGAAAGATTTTCTATCCAGACGCTCAAAACTACCGTGTGGGAGTAAACCATGCAAATTCTATATTAAATGCTCCTTTGTATGACAGGAATTATAATCGTGATGGGAAACTGCCTGTACTGGATAATATGAAGGATGCACCGAACTATTTCCCGAACTCTTTCAACGGACCCATGCCTTACGTGGATGAAGCACGACCAACAGAGAGATTGCTCCCATTACAAAGAAATGCTGTTGATTTGCAACCAGTCGCAGAGTTCTATAATGAGATCATAGAGAGTGATGCACACAGGCAAAGGATTGTGGATAACGTTGCAGAATCGTTAGTAGGCGTATCTCCAGATATAGTGAAGAAAGCTCTCCGTTTGTTGACTCTAGTAGATATTGACTTCGGTAGCCGTGTAAGGGCATCATTGAAAGCATTACAGGGGATATCCACAGAGGAGAGGCGAACTCAACTAGCTCAATGTTTTGCTAGTGTCGGCTAAAACAGATATAATTTGAACCAAACATTACGTTTCAATTATACTTAAGGCGAACGCGCCAGGTAGCCCGGGAAATTCAAATAAATTTACAAGTCAGTATTTAGGTTGTATGTTGATCAAAATATGGTTCGCGACCGTAAAAAGTATGTATTACAGAATTATAATAATTAAAGTCATCAATACAACTCTTTAAGACCAGGTTATTCTATTGAGTGACTAGATATTTCATGAAATCTTGACATTTAGGATTATACAAACTTATGGAGTTGTATTACTGATTTTCATGATTATAATTCTGTAAATGCATATTTTTCACGGTCGCGAATGATAGTTTAGAAAGAAAGAAAAATAGGTTTATTTGTCATAGAAACACCTGCATACAAAACGATAAGAATAATCAGAAAAATAAAACAAAATAGAAGCACATTATATTCACGAGCTCAAAACAGAAATAGTCGGAAGCTGCACGTCATGACTGTGACAAGAAGGCTTCCACTCAGCATGATGCTGTGCTACGAGGGACCCACAGCACAGCGCTGATTTTCAGTGGTCACCCGAAAAGAACGTACGGAAATCAAGTCAGGTTCACTGATCAGTATATAAATAGTTACATAACAAAACAAAACAACCAGTAACTACTTAAAATATGCTGCAACTATAGAACCAAATATAGGTATGGATAAATATTATGAGATAACCTAAAAATTACTCCGCAGGCATCGCAGGTGCGTCCATAAACAATGTACCTACCTGAAACATAAATTATTGTCACAATAAAAGAATGTCAAGTGTTTAATCAACATACAACTTAATACTGACTTGCAAATTGCAAAAAAAACATAAGAAAGTTTGAATTTCGCGGCCCACCTGGCGCTTCCCACTTAATATACTTCTGAAACGGAAACGATTATTTTCGTTTTAAACTGATTACCTAAGTATGAATTATGTTGAAAACTTATTTCCTTTCAAAATTGAAATACAATTTACACAGGAACTTAAAATTGCCTTTAAAAATGTAAATTGCGTTTAAGTCGTTATCTTACTGTATACAAACTTAAAACAACTTAAATAAGAAAACAGTTCTATGGTTAAATTAAAGTACGTATTATTTTCGAATAACTGGTTGACTCATTTTGTATTTTGATGATTTGTGACTTTAGGAGAGCGTGATGAAAAACTTCCTCATTTCCTTTTAAAAACACGATTAGCCCACAACGAGAACTTTTTGTGGGAGAATAAACACTGGGTAGGATTTGGAATAAAAGGGAAGTTAGTTCATTATTTTAAAGGTTATATGACAAATGATTTTATTTCTATAAGTAAGTTTGTACAAACACTTTTACACGTCAATCATATTTTTTTTAACTAGATGAGGCCGGCGTTTCCTATCTGACTACTTTGAGAAGCAAGGCCGAAACCAATTCAGAGGTCACAGTCTCTTTTAAAGTCCAGACATAATCTTGGTCAGATCATGTGATTTAAATTGGTGTCTGAAATGGTCTTTAGAGGAAAGAACTACACAGATTGAGTGCACTTGTCCAGTCAGTGCACGCAATTGTACAGGTCAACTCAGAACTTAAGGAGCTCAACGAACTATACCATTTGGGTAGGCCGCATATATTACTCAAACTGCCAGACCATGATTAAAACTAACTGAGAGATAAAAAACAAAAAACAAAGACCCACTTAGTCTTCACATTCACAATAATTAAAATAATATAATACTTTACAAAGTAAATATTCATGTAATTGCATAAATAAAATTCATCAATGTCAAAGTGTATAAAAAAGGGTTAGCAAAAAAAAAAACTTTCAGTACTTAGGTGAGTAAAAATTGGAGCAGCTCAATCCCAAGCCTTTTTTGTCCTCCATATACTCTTTGACGGTTTAAAAGGCTTTCTGGCACAACTTACGTTTCATGAATGATTTGAATTTATTAAGGCTTAGTTCTTGAACGTGGCTTGGAAGTTTATTATAAAAGCATATACATTGCACATAAAAGGCACTTTTGAATGTCAAAATTGATTCTAGTCGGTAGATTCGTATGGAGAAGAATGGGCAAGAAATCCCACCGTTACTCTTTTAAAATGTATATTTTGTATAAGTACATTTATTATATAATTATATGTGAAGGCGAAGCACCTCGAATGAAATTACTATACCAAAATAGGTAAACAAAAATGAAGCAAAGACATATAAATTAAATATGTGTTAGATACACGGTGCTCACATATTCACAAGCATTGTAAAAGTGTACGATTTCCTAAAATTTTAACAAGTAATAAGTCTGTGTGTGAGCCAAAGTAATCACAGAATGTAAAATCAGTATCATAAAACTTACTAAATTATACAATTTAATTAGCAACCAATTTGATTTTGTCTAGACTCTAGATTGTCCTATGGAGCAGGACTAGCATGTTTCCAAGCATTCTTATTTTGGATATAATCCTCTAATTTGGAATATGACATCTAAACGAGCCACCTATTTTCTTGAGTCTTGTTGTAGGTGCATGTGTTTGCTCCTAGTTCTTACCTATATAGGTCTAATGGATACAACTGTACTTTTTAAACAATTTAATATATTTTTTCTATTTTTCTATAAAAGATTTTCAAATAATACTGATAAGGCACAGTCATTACATTAATCTCCTTTAAATTCCTCTCCGAGAGAGTCTCTCGGGCTTAATTTATAAAATGTTGAGGCGTTTCTTACATTTTTTCCTATTATAAAATACTAATACAATATTGGGTATATGGTACACATTATGGTACATAATATAGGTACTCGTATATATCACCAGTAGTTTTTTATGCGAGTACTTAGTTACACGATCATTCATGTTTGTGGTTGACGTCTACGTAATCCATTAGTAAATCAATTTCTATTTTTAACTTATGATTTGATTGTATGTTTCTTAATATCGACATGTTTTTATGAATTGAAATTCAAAAATAGATCTTCATGAATCATGACTTGTATTTATATAATCCACAACCTCACTTTCATTTTCAAGTTTGTGTTACCTACTTGAAAAACAATTATAAATAGTGTTATTGAGGAAGGTCAAAAGTTCACGAGTAAGTGACAAACCTATCTACATAAATACTTATTTTGTTTTAATGAGTATTCAGTTTTATGATATATGATTGTACTGAATTTTAATGTATTTTATTTAAATGATGTAAAGTGTTGAATGAATGTTATCTACGTACCTGTGATAATTATGTCTATTGGGATTTGGTGTCTTATTAAATAAATAAATAAGTTCATATTCACATAATTTTTTCATCCCTTAATAATAATAAAATTGCCCCCATCGCCGTTTCTCTACGTTGACGTCGTGGTGGGGCTTGCGCGCTCCAAACTCTAGGTCTGTGCTGGTAGAATTTACTTTGCCGGAAAAGGTCTAGGGTGAGGAGTCAGACCAAGAGAGATACAGAAACCCGCAGGGCAGCATGTGGCGAGCTGCTGGGCAGTAGCGACCCCACGTACCCATCATGTTCCTCATCTCTGGCTTGCCTTTATTGGCCGGCTGGAGTGAACACTGACGAGAACTGACCTCCCACCTCATTCTTGCCTTTATTGGCTGGCTTGAGTAGTGATCCGCAAGAGCAAACGTGCTCGGAGGAAGGAAGTATTCCAGTAAGATGCTGGTAGGGATCTTGACCGTTCTTCCGGGATTGTCCTGATAGCCGTGGAATACCTCTCCACTCCTCTTAAGCACCTCAGGACATGTTGCCCCCTTGTCGCTACGACACTATGTGCTAGCGACCGTTTCCGGGGGCCCATTGTTGAGTGTGCAAGACACCCCCTGCCATTTTAT
Organism: Fissipunctia ypsillon; assembly: GCA_947568875.1. Classification (NCBI taxonomy): domain Eukaryota; kingdom Metazoa; phylum Arthropoda; class Insecta; order Lepidoptera; family Noctuidae; genus Fissipunctia; species Fissipunctia ypsillon. Next base: position 5,821,188 of record OX387643.1, read on the forward strand.
CCGTGTATTGTATTTATCAAACATTGGTCAGGCAGGAGCCATAGTCCTTCCATAGTTTTAGATAACCCATCCACTTTAGCCATCCAAACCCATAGCCCAATTTTTTTTTTTGTCTCCATATCCTGCAATAGTCCTACACCAACCAGGGGTTGTCCTTGGGTGCCCTTGCATAGTACGTACAGGGATAATCGTCGGTTGGTGCCTCATTACCATTGAAAGCGTCTAACGGGCCTCTGCGAGTTGGCTTCGGCCCCTCATATGCCTTCCAAAGGTCCAGGACTCTAGGGTCCCGAGAAATATCAAATAAAAATGCAACAACCTGGCAACACTCAGACGTCAACAACGTCAATTTTTTTCTTAACTCGTATTTCCTATATTTATTTATTTCTAATCATCATAAACAGTTAAAAACACCTACAAATTGTACCAGATGAAAGCAAGAATGAAAAACAATAAAAATCGGACTATAAAAACATATTGAAAAATAGACTATGACAATGCGAGTAAGTGAAAAATGCAGACCAGAGCCAGAAAACGACAACAGGCACACCCACCATCTCCGGACTTATCGCTCAGCTCCACCTCACAGCCGCCGGGTACGCGCTCCAGCCGTGAGCGTTGTGTCACCGGTCGCTGCAGTTGCGTCGAGCTCGAGCGACGAGTTTTTTTCCCCACCGTCGTCACCAACACCACCACGGCGGCGAGGAGGAGGACGGCCACCAGCGGGCTTGGGACCTCGAGGCCAACAGGCCCCGAACAGGGTCCCCGCTGCCGGTGAAAATGAGATGCGCGTGTCAGAAAGATGACGAGAACTATATGTGTAGGTAATGTTATCCACTTTAATTATCAAGTTTTGAGTGTCAGAATGGTTACTAGTTAATAACTGTGTATGAAAGTACCTAAGATTATGTTGTGTATGGAAAGGATTTTATGAAGAAAAGCACAGAAAGACAAGACTAGGCATTTATTTCAAGTAGGCTTGTCAGTTAAATACGTTAATGCGAAAACTAGTTATCCGTCCCAAAACTAGGTCATTATGGAGAAGAAGGACAAAGAAACTCCATGGCAGCTTGTTTTAACATATTATCAACACATTTTTACATTAGCATTAATTATTGTTTCTCTTGGATCATTTCTCAAACTTATATCAACTTAACAACATACAGAAACAGAACCTGAATATACCTTAGTTAGATTTCACACAATCATGAGACCTATATAACACCTAAGTACAGAAAACATAGTTATCAGCAACATCAAGAAATATGATCAATTAACTTACGTGAACATTGTAATATATCAAGCCCATCTTTCACCACAGTCGTTTTTTAATGTTTTTCAAAGTTTCCCCAACCTTGGCAGCCTTAGCCTTGGTGGGTACCTCCTTCATCTCTTTTCCATATTCCCAAAGTACCTCCAACATTCCCGCCATTTTCAAACCAATAATAGATTTTGACCAAATAACTTTTAATATTGACAGTCTTATGTAAATCTAATTTAGCAGAACTGTTTTAAAACATTATAAGATATTTAATGTATTTTTATTACAATTTATCTGACTTTATTTAGATGAAGTCCCTTAAACATCACATCAACTGAGTTTACTACATTTATTATTTATAACAACTTATATATCAAAAATAGCACATAAAATTAAGAAAATATTTTATGTACAATTTATAATTCTGTTATTCAAAAATTTAAGGTAAAATTAAAATAAGTTTTTGTATTTATTTAGACCGACTCACAGATCACTGGGTTCGTTCGGAATTGATTCGTCTAGAAATACTCTTGACAGTTTAGCAAGAATTATAATACATACTAATTCCATGCAATTTAGGAAGAGAAATCAAATATTAATTTTATGTAATTCTGCATATTCCGACACGCGCATATTATGGGGCTACAGAGGGAGGAATTAACCTTACAGCGTACCGAGGACGGATGCTCTCTCTGTTTCAGGTGCTTGAACCTGCCGTCAACGTCTCAGCCCAACGATTGCCGGATGAGGTGCGCGTCATTCAACACAACCATAGATTGGATAACGCTACACTTGATCGGCTGCGCTCGGAAATGCAGAGTAGCTCTGCTAGTAACCCTCCCCCATCCCAGAATGTCATGCATGCGCCTGTTGAGGTTCCACTGCCGACAAATCAGCATGATGAGGAGGACGACGCCAGAGCTATATCTGCAGATAACCTATGTAATATGGAATTAAGGAGCGCTCTGGAGGATGCGATCCGTGAGAACCGATTCACATCACCTGACCTTAGACCACGGCTATCACGTCTGCCCATGAATTAAAAAAAAACAGAGCACTGGTGTGTGCCCTGGATGCGCTCTTACCAAATTTTATTGAAAGCAGCGCAGATCTTTGCGATACACAGTCCATCTTGTATTGCACGGCTGTTTCGTTGCGTCCGTACGCTGCTGACTGCATATCGAATACATCACCCACGGTCATCGGTGATGAGACTGTATATCCCGCGAAAGTGTGGAGATCGAGGCTTCTTAAATGCCAAGACCCTCCACAACCGCGAAAAATGCAGTCTCAGGGAATATTTCCTAGAAGCCGACGTGGGGATGCATCGATGTGAGGTGTGAGGTGTGAGGTTGAGGTGGTGGATGTGGTCGCGGTGGACAAGGGTCTCACCCCGCTCTCCTTGGCGAAAGACAACTGGCGCAAACCTGCAGTACTTAATACTAAAGATCGTAAGGAAGTATGGCAAGGCAAAGAGCTTCACGGACGCTTTTTCCGGGCCCTCCATGGGCCTGATGTAGACTTTTTGGCGCCTGTATCCTGACTGCGTTTCGGTGACCTCTTCGGGGAAACGGAAGGTTTTGTCTGTGCGATTATGAATGAAGTTATCATGACGAATAATTACCGGAAATATATTGTCAAGGACGGTACGGTTGACATCTGTCAAACATGCCACCGCCCCGGTGAATCAATCCGACATATTATTTCCGGTTGTTCTCGCCTTTCTAACAGCGAGTACTTGCATAGACACAATCTAGTGACTAGGATTATCCACCAGCAACTGGCCTTGCAGTACAACCTTGTGGAGTCCGAAGTACCATACTACAGGTATGTGCCCGACCCAGTTCTCGAGAATGGTCATGCCACATTGTACTGGGATCGATCTATCATCACTGACAGGACTATTGTAGCCAATAAGCCTGATATTGCCGATTGATAGATCGACGAGAGCGCCGTGCAATGATTGTTGATATCGCTGTTCCTCATGACGAGAATCTCGTGACAAGCTCGTCAAAGCTGAGAAAGATAAAAAAATCAAGTATCTTGACTTAGCACACGAGGTTGTCGACATGTGGGACGTGGACTCTGCAATCATTGTACTGATAATCGTTTCGGTTAATGGCTTAATAGCGGAGAGCCTCGAACAACACCTCAGGAGGCTCTCATTGCGCGGCTGGGTCAAGGTTTTTTTTTTGTTTTTACCAAAATATTTAAAAATTTAAATAATATGTAGGTACAGAAAATGAAATAAAGAAAATAAAAATGCAAATTTATTGGAACATAGGCAGACACGGTACGGAATACTTTTCCACCATTATATCCGCGTCGCCGCTGCCATCATTCTGTGAAGCTCTGTTTATTCACTTCCAACATATTAATTTGTGAAGCCGGATTGAGAGTGGACTGGATGTCAACATGTACACAGATTAGAAAGATGCAGAAGACCTGTCAGCGTAAGGTGTTATCAATAGTTGATACTAGAACAAAATATTCTTGAACTTCTTTAGATGGTAAGTCGAACCTTTTTATCGTCACAGTCGCGTGGGTATTCACTAAACTAAGGCTGATTACCAGCACGCATAGCACGATCACTTCTATCGCTACTCTACGAACAATTGACACAAGACATTTCTTCTTATTCAAAGTGAAAAGTTTTTGACTTTCAGACTTTTTCTTCTTGCCCGCAACACACATCTACACCCAGTAAAATGTTCAACGGTAAAGAATCCAGCTCCAATCGAACTCCTGTCCCGACATGTAGATATTATTTTAGACTGAAAATTATAGTGTTGTTTCATCATCAGTCGTCCAAGACTCTTTTTGTCAGAATTGAAGCAAACCATGTGCAGTTAACGTTGAAGTGTACGAAATTAAATATATACTTAATTTGCTTTTCGTTACAACTGCTGCTAAATCTACCAACTTTTTCGCATCAATGTGCGTTCATGTATACATGCTCCTCACTAGGAAATGCAATCAGTTGGCTTTCTGTACGTATTTACTCTGTGTCATGAATGTTTGTTAAACAAAATTGTCGGCCACTGGATGAGCTGACCTATTTTCTACATGACTTAAATCTGGGTGTGTTGCCAAAGTAAAGCAGTTTATGAACTAACAAGTAAAATAATAATATTTAATATATTACGTCTTTTAGCAAGTTCAGATGTTTGTAACGACCATTATTTTGGGTACTTAGTCGTTTTAGTTGGACACGGTTTTTATTCTATGTAATTGTTAACTACTCGTAAATGGCACTAATAATTTGATGAACTTTCAGCAGTAATTTAAAAACTTCTATGATATATTTATGATATATTCTGTATAAGTGGCTATCAAGATTTCAGAACTGTTGGAGTGAGATGTTACTATAAAAATATAATTTTCCAAATCGGTTTATAAATGACGGAGTACTAAGGTAACAAACATTAAAAAAACATACAACCGAATTGATAACCTCCTCCTTTTTTGAAGTCGGTTAAAAAGACGGAAATATGTCACAATGGAGATATACATAACTTGGACTAGGCCAAGGTGCCTGTAAATCATCATCACCTAAGGCTTATGATGATGATGGCTATCAATATTACTATGACAAATGAACTCTTGGAAACTTACCGCATTCCATATTCCTCCCATGACCCTTTATCCAATCCATGGTTAAACTGTCCAAAAATTCCAAACTCTTTATTATTTTTCAACATCCCAAGATTTGATAGCAAAGTTGCGATTATGTCGAAAATCGAAGAAGACAGTAATATTTTATCAGCCAAAAGTGGATCCTTGCGATAAAAAATGTCTGTTTTAGAGAAAAAAACGTAAAATAGAAGAATTTATCGTTTGTCTGCTGTGACTTCTTCATGTAACCCTACCTAACTTAATCTGGCTTGAATAATTTCTATTCTATTACTACATAATAATTTATTTATTGTAATAAATAAGTACACAAATCTTAATTACAATATAGAATCTAACACTAAAATATATACAAGGTGTAACTTAAATAACGCACAACCTCTTAAAGGGTCATTGTACTGATCATTATGAACAACTTTTACTATGGAACCAAACCTGAAATCGCGAAAAAAAAATCTGCTGTTCCCTACAGTTTGACAAGTTATGCGAACATAAATGTAGGGAACAGCAGATTTTTTTTTCACGATTTAAGGTTAGGTCCCATAGTAAAAGTTGTTCATAATGATGAGTACAATGACCCCTTAAGAGGTTGTGCGTTATTTATGTTACATCTTGTATATTATGTACAAATACATAAAGAAAAATAAAATACAAATTTTAATTGAATTGGAGCATTTGAATTAATGGGATTTCCCATAGATTTGGAGGCAGTTCATCGAGATTTTATGTGAATGATTTAAAAAAAATATCTCTGTAATTATTTAAAGCTTTTAGCTAAAACTAATCACTGAATTGGTTACCTTTTGCTTTAAACACTAAAGTACAACTAAGGCAACTAGCACTACAATTTACTTTTAACATTCGTGTGAAATATATTATGTAAGTTTGCTAATATTTCGGACGATTAAACCATAATAAATTGAATCGTACGTAAATCTAAATAGTACCATATTTTTAACAAGCTATTTTAACTACTAAAGCCGCTACAATAACGTTCCCAACCAAACCTAAATACCAGGCTGGCATAAGCAAAAAGGACACGGAAAGGGCACCGTAACAGTTGGTTATATACGTGTTGCGTCTCATCGGATTATGTAAATAGGAGTCTATAAGCGGAGGGTTGTTCCGTGCCCGTTGTTTCGGAAAACCCCCCTCTCCCGCAGCCCTCTTCAGTTCCCCTCCTCTCCCATTCCCCTCGACCTGTCCACTGTACTGGAAGTTAGCTCGACCGTCTATTCCACTGGTGTACCGTATATACTTAGAGCTCGACTAATCTGTGTTGACTGAGAGAACGGTTTAGTTTTCAGCATGAATGGAAAATTGATTGAGTGTTCAGTATGTTTCTATAAAAGAAAAGTTACGTTACAGTGTAGCGAATAGAAACGATATAGATAGAATACTCTTTGTTATGTACACCATAAATATCACAGATATAAAAATAGAAATTTTACAAGAGATGACACAATGGGCGGTGGTGGGTGGGTGGTGGGTTCTGTATCATTACTTTATAAATGAAGAATTTGTTCTCTCATTCTAGGAAAACCTCACAGTTTACAAAGCTAAGCAATAAGCAAGATGCAGAAATAATTTACTACAAAGTGTTTGCCACTTTTATTTTGTCATTCGTTTTATCCATTTTCACAGTTCACTTTTGGCACTTGGTATACGAATTATGCTGATATCGATTGGGAGAACGATAATACGATAGAATGACTAACCGATCCCAAAACCAGCCAAGGTTCAGAACCAGTTATCTAGCCATCTAGACTATTTAGAACGCTAATCTTGTTAGTGTTTAGTTTCATGTACTGTGCGCATAGTTAGAAACCTAAAGCAATCCACAAACTTTAGGTAGCTCCTTATAGCTGTAACCTTATTAATACATCAGGGTCGAAGATCCTGATGAAGAAGATGCAAGTTTGCGCTGAAAGCAAAGCTAATTAATTCGTTGTAGAATTTGTTTTACGACGATACAGACCTGAGATACAAGTATCTTTTTACTTCGTTCAAGAGCCAACTGTTTGACCACCAAGTGTACAGTCATGTTTAGTATCTATATGACTAAATAGATGTGTTTCTCTTTGTACTTGTAACTTATATTTAAATTTATGAAGTGCAAATTTCTTTAGGCGCGTTGAGCACTTTGTGGTAGTGGAAAATTCTTACGAGTTCGCGACCTGCGACCAGCTCCAACGAGTTCAACGACTCAGCGCTAGAGGGCGTTGTAACCAAATTACTCTATTTAACACGCTAAAGTCTTTGAATTAGATGTCATATTCGCATGCAACTATTAGTTTTAAGTTCTCACTTCTGCCGGCAGTCCCCGTGACTGCCTATTTTTTAATATTAATATTTATGTTTTTAAATAATAATAGCCATATAAGTCAATGGAAAGTTAAGCTGCGCTTGCCGCGGTCGCTTCGTGGATGGGTGACCATTATGGGTAGTCAGAAGCCCGTTACCCAGTAACTGGGTTGTGCGGGTCAGATAAGCAGTCGCTCCATGTAAAATCTCGGTGTTCAGCTGCAACCGGTTAGTCTGGAAGCCGATCCCAACATAGCTGGGAAAAGGCAGGCAGAGGGTCGAAGATGCTTGTTTGAATAACGAATGCTACATTACTGTTGTAATAAAGCATTCGTTATTCAAAAACAGGGTTCGATTTAAAAACAGGGTTTAAGATTTAATCACCAAGTTTATCATTACTTTATCATTAGTTTTATCATTTTGGACGTCACTATTCGGACCATGCTGTATAACCGGTTATATAACATCAATATTTTAATTAAATTAAGTTAGTTCTAAAAAGCAGTTTGCCATAGAAGATATTGCTAGACAATAAGTAAGGAATTCTTGTTTACAATTCTTGCATATTCAAAATGAACAAGCCGTTGTCTTACGATAAAATCTCTAGTCACCTTTTAAGATGCTTACCCAAAACTGTAAATTAATAAAAGTACGAATGAGTGTACATATAAACATCATGAGAATATTTAGGGTAAGCAGACCTAACATTGTAAAGCTATACATATATCATACATACCTAAATATTTACAGAGAAAATATTTCAGGGAAAAACTCTGCAAGCGATTTGCGCTCGCCCAGTAACCCAGTGAACCAGTAAAAGCTATTAGTGGCTAACTGAAATACCCTTCCCACAAAACTAGAAGAGCCCGCGGTTCCACTCGAGTGCAAAGTTTTAATTTTCCGTTTTAGACTACCTTCTGCCCGCGACTACGTCCGCGTGCAATTTCTTGTTTTAACATAACATATATCCTATGACACTGAGCTATGGCTATAGCTATTAGTGAAAGAATTTTCGGAATCAGGTTGTGTTTATTTACTTATAATGTTAGTATAGATAATGTGTGCGCATTCGAGGGACAGTTGGACAGGATGGATGGACAGCTTTTTTTTTGTGGATGGGAAATCATCAAATGACTTCTCCCGCTCTGGGCGGAGCGGGAGGGCCTGTCAGACGTTTACTGGCTAAAACCCATCCGTGTTCCTTCTGTTGCCTGTGTCAGGGCCACGGTAAGTCTTTCGAACATCCCGCAATGGCCTTAACAGCTTATGCCCTTTTTTTTTTTTTTAGATGGGAAATCATCCACCCGTGTTCCCTCTGTTGCCTGTGCCGGGGCCGCATACAGGGCAAAGTTCAACAAAGTTGAAAGAAAAATTATATGTTGGCACTCGCACAGGAAGATAATTACACAAACTTAATAGTGCACAACTTTGTTTCAGCTTTGCTTTTTGCGTTTTTATGTGTTGCGGACAAGAATATTGCTCGCCACAAGAACACTATACACATAATGTAGCATGAAACGTTGAAACAAATTCGCCTTTCGTTGTGTTACGTTTCACATATGTAATTATAATTTGGTTGGTACCCACCATTACAGTGAATGTTTCCTAATCATGGTAAACAAAAGAACATCACGCAAAATCAAATGTTGCGGGAAACATGGTTCATGATATATAAGTAAACCTATGGGGCTTTGTTAGTGGCGATGGAAAATATACATCGATCGATACGAGATTGTGTCGTTATATTCTGTTTAAATCGCACCGTGAAAATTTTGGTGTGAAGTGAGCTTGAAGTGAGCTGTCATTCCTCCTAATGCTAGGTATTGATACTATTGACAGCTCACTTCAAGCTCACTCACTCAAGGTTTCACGGTGAGATTTTTTATAGAATAACAGTACTGTTGTAGCTCGCTCGCGACGAGACCATCTAGTGAACAATACTCTAAAAATTCCAACGGCCGAACCCAATAACCTATCTATCACCAGTTTTGGCATACTGGAGATAGATAAACCTATCTGTCTGTGGTTTTAACGTCCCAATAATCTATAAGAGATTATGGAATCTTACCGGCCTGACATAAGGACAGATAGAATTAGTGCTTTATAATGGAATAAATAAAGTGCTTACTATTTATCCATGTTCTCTCCGGGATTGCAAAGAATTATTGATCAATGGCTTCATACTCTCACATACGAAGAATTGGAGAATTTAGTCAAACCCTAAACATCTTTCTTCCGTTGATATGCACACGAAATAACGTAGCGTAGAGTGTTCGTAGGAAGGTTCCATAAGCATACTCTACACTTACACCCCACAGACATGCACTACACTCACATACAACACTCCCACATGCACAACGTTAAGTCCTTACGTATTTTAATTTTTATTAAGTCATTTGTTAGTATTTTATTTTTTACTATTTAAATTTTTAACATTTGTTATTGTTCTTTTTTTAACACCTGCTGTATTTTCATCTCTGAAATCTGGAACGCTGTCGTCTCCCTCTTGGAGGTGGGCGTTAATAGCTGCGACACAGTTTTATAACTAATGTAGCTATTACGTACGCAATCAATTTGTAAAATGTGTTTTTGTTCCAATAAAGATGGAATTATTAATATTAATTAATTATTTATATTATTATAATTATACTGTCTACCATCAATAGTGATCTGTCTTTTGCTGAAAATAGGTTATTGGGTTCAGACTTTAATCAACAAGACGATCGGTTATAACCTTTTTTTTTGGATGGGAAATCATCAAATGAATTCTGCCTCTCTGGGCGGAGCGAGAGGGCGTGTCAGACTTTTACTGACTAAAACTCACCCGTCTTTCTTCGGTTGCCTGTGCCGGGGCCACGGTAACTCTTTCAAACATCCCGCGACCCTTACGTCCTGATATTTTGAAGTATGGTCAGATGGATCAATGTTTTCTCTCACAAAAAATAAACTTTTTCGGAAGATAGAACGCGTTGTAGGAAAACAACATCTCTAAACGAGACTAAGCGAGTGTAATGATCTGTAACTGGTGATAAGTGGTTGTACTTGAAGAGATGAGCTGAAACTATTAACGGTTTTCTGTATTCTATGCCATTACTTGGGATATTTTGGAGAATACTTCTTGGTTTCACTTATTGTCATTCAGCTTCGATATCTATCCTGTTGTTAGACTCACCAGGGGCCATTCCAGTATCCGCTATGCTGAATTTAGTAAAAAAGCAATGATTATAAAAACTCAACTTTTTCAATTGTCTGAATGTGAGTTTATCCTGGACATTACAGACTCGTCTTGAGCAAGCGTATAGTGATCAGTGTCGTGCCTTCTCTTTATGAGAAGAGGCCTTTGCCCTGCAGTGGACAATAATAGGCTGGTATTATTAATATAAACTCATACTTATCCTTATTACGTAGGTATGCTTGGGAAACGTTTCGAGAATACCTAAAAGCAAATTGTTTTAATCCGATGCATTTCTTAATGCAGTAAGCACACGACAATTTTATTCATTTGAAGAATAAAACCGGTGAGGTACAAATCTTATGTTTATTCAGTCAGTGAGTAAAATTGAGTGAAAAAGTTAAGTAATGTCATTAAAACCTCTTGCTTTCTTCTTCAGATTTTTGAAAAGAAAACTGCTTAAAATACTTAAAGCTTTCTCTATATTAAGGAACTTTTACTTAGATACTTGAGTAAAAAGTTTACTTTAATGGATATCCGATAACAAAGTTTCTTATAATTAAATCTATTTTTGGTATCGCCCACACAAATGATGCATAAGAGTTATTTTTAAACTGTTTGTGAAGGATTTGTTTATGCGCCTCCTAAAGGATCCTTACGTCCTGATATTCCTCTTGTCGATAGTCCTCTTAACTTAAAAATATTGTCTTGACTATTGTCAAGACAATATTATCTACTTAATTTCTTGAAATTAAGTAGTAATATTTTATTGACATCATAGTCGAAAATACTTCACAATAATGTTAACACAGATGTTTATATTATGTACCTACATATATTTGAATTGTATAAATATAATGCCATAAAAATGAATTGCACATACCTAATTAAATAAATGTAGATACGAGCTACAGTATTTACTTAAATTTTGTTATTTTAGCAAACATAGTTTTATCCAAAGAGAATAATGGGTTGCAGACATCAGCCGGCAATCGCTTTGTGAAAAATATTGATATTCAACCACATCTGGAAGCCATATGCTGGAAACTGGGTAGGAACAGCCAACCAGCGAGCCAGCCTATGAAACAGTGCAGGTTTTTCATGGAAAAATTAGCATTATCATCTCCTTTATTTCATTTATGTACTTACATATAAATAACAGTTTTAAATATTTTTATAAAAAAAAAATTACAAAATAATAAGTATTATTATCATTAGCGTCGACATAATTCTAAGTAATTTCTTAGTTAGCAATAGGCATTAAGGTGCTAGTAGAAATAATTTGATTGAGGCGACTTCCATTAGGTGATTACTCTCATCCTGTGCCCAAACTCAGCGAGTCAGCACTAGGCCTAGCCTGTAGTGATACCGACCGATATCATCAGTCGTAAAACCTGTATGTACACTTCCATAATCACTACATATAGTGTCTAGTGATACTGAGCAGTATCATCACTCGTAGAATCTTTATCCATACTTCCATAATTAATATAATATTATAAATGTGTAAGTCTATCTGTCCGTCTGTTACCTTTCACGCCTAAAGTACTGAACCAATCGTTATGACTTTTGATATGTAGGAAGCCTGGGACTTGGAGAAGGACATAGGCTACTCTTCATCTTGGATATTAGTATTACAAAAATTATGAAATACAAAATACACGCAGACGTAGTCGCGGGCAACGGCTAGTGATACTTATCTTAGGAAACTGGAAAACTGGAAGTTAAAACGAAATAATGTCAAGTGCTCCTTCCACCATTACAAATGTTTATTGAATTCCAGTTTTAATCCTCTGCGTTTAAAATATAACTATATTCGATCCAAAATTTTAACATTTGGAAAGGTTAAATCCGAGTAGATTTTACACAAATATAGTTATATTTTAAACGCAGAGGATTAAACATTCATCCGGTTTTAATTTTCAATGAATAAATTTACATCCAACCGGGAAATACAACTGGGACTTATAGGAAGGATTTCATTTTGATAATTATTAGGCAAAAGTAGTCGCTAAAATCAACGAATTAATTTAAGGGTGTGGTACAAACCATCAAACTGAACAACTTTCTCCGTGGGAACAACATCGTAATTTTTTTAGAAACTAGAAATAATGCTTTCGTAGAAGCTATTGTTCTCGTATACCTAGACATAACATTGGAGACAACTGGGGAAATGTGAGAATGTTTTTTTTATTTGTTCAAGACATTGCCATTTATAAAAAATATCTTATAAATCTTGAAAATTGTGAAAGAAAATAAACTACGTAGGTACTAAGGTATGAATAGAAAAGAACATATTTATTTCAGCACACTATTTGAATTCACCTTTTTACGTAGATTTTGATTTAATTAAGTCGTGTGAAATTATACAAGGTACCAAATTAAATTAGCTAACGAAACTCCCCAGACGTGGTAGGCTAATATCTAAATACGATGAAAGAAAAATAAATGGTTTGATGACTTTTTTTTGGCGTAGTTATTTGAAGTATGATTTGAGTAAATCTGTTTTTTTAGGGTTCCATAGTCAACAATGAACCCTTATAGTTTCGCCGTGTCCGTCCGTCTGTCCGTTCGTCCGCAGCTTAGCTCAGTGACTCTTAGTACTAGAAAGCTATAATTTGGTATTGACATACCATATTAATCACACTGATAAGTGGTAAAATAAAATCATGGAAAAAAAAATAGGTACCTCCTGTACCTACACGTAAAGTGAGGATGCTTTTTTCGCGTGATGCGTTGTTGGACAGGTCTTTCAAAAATATTGCGGGTTTGTCAAAACAATAATAAAAAAATAAAGTTTATTTCATACATCTCATTTGGCTTACACTGCATATCGAGGAGTCTCCATTTAAGCATAAAAAATGCCTGTAGTTGAAGGCTCCGCTCTTCCCTTACATTATAAACGTACGAGCTAAACAGGTATAAAAAAAGAAAAGCAGAGAGGAAAAACTAAAAATACAAATACAATCACTTTTACGAGTATGAGTGTGTGCGTGCGTGTTGAGGTGTTGGGGTGTTTGTGTGTGTGTGTGTGTGTATGTGTGTGGGGGTGTGTATATGTGTGTGTGTGAGAGAGAGAGAGATTTTGAGTGTACATGAGTGGCAATGTTTCTATTAAGGGATCCGTGTCTGAAATATTAAGCTTCCAAGTGCAAATTTTTGTTAGAGTCAAGTGTCCCCCCTGCTAGCTAAACGGTTAGTTTTCGATATGTGAAAAAATTCATGGTATACCTGCAACGAAGTTAAAAGGAAAACTATCCCAATTAAGTAGGCTTCGAGTAATAGTCGACCAACTTACATTTGCAATTGGAATTTATGAGAGAACATGTTTTTCAACTACACTGGTGCCGATTCTCTTGTCACAAATGCCTCTAAACTAGACTAAACATCACCTAAATTTAGTTTATTCCTGTTAAACGACGATTCCCTTTTCTGAAATTGCCTAAAGTGACACAACTTAATCATATTTTAGTTTGAGAGCACTAAGATAGCACTGAGTTATTAATTTTGTAAAAATGGCAATTTTGATATTCTGAATTTGACGTTTTTCACCTAAAATTTTGATTGTCTAACTAAATCTGACTATTATTAATCGCGATTAAAAAGGTGTGGACTAAAATTAGTTGTCATGAACTCAAATTCACACCAACACCTCGACTTCAGGTGCAAAAACAGTACTGTATCTTTTTTTCTTTTCTTTTGCTATTATCTCGAAAACGGTGTGTCCTATCGCAAAAATGATAAAAATTTCGACCCCCTTTATAAACACATAAACCTCTAAAACTCAACATTTAGGTAATAATTTTCATATTTTCTAAACAAAAAGAGTAATAATCCATATAAAACACGCCGAGGCTGCCCCCCTGCGCGCCTCCGGCTCAAAAAAAATCACCGGGTAGGGCAAACAAGTACTTACCACGTGGAGTCGCGATTGTCAAATTCGATTTAGTTGTATCAAAATTATTTTTAAATTTAGTGATATGTTTTGCAGTATAGCTTTAAGATTCTCGTAGCCAAAAGTAAGAATTTTAGTGATAGTTTAGTTAGTTCAGTTCGGTGTAGAAGAGAATCCGCACCAATGTTTATTTATTTATTTATTTAAACTTTCCACACTTAAAAAAGTACAAAGGCGGACTTAATGCCTTAGGCATTCTTTATTTATTCTTTTAATGTTAAGTTTGTTCGTGGAATAAACTCATCCTAAATACGGAACCCTTCATTGTGCCTGGCCCGACACGCACTTGGCCGGTTCTTCTTGTTTTATCATGTTTAAATTACGATACCCATCACTTCTGTGAAGTTTACACAAAAAAAATCTGTTTTTTTTAAATTATATTTTAAGTAAATACACCACGTACGGTCGTTGATCCCAAATAAAAATCTTTTTTTTTTGAGTATCATGTTAAGCTAAAGATACCCATTACGTCTGCGGAGTTTCACTAGCTAATTTGATTTGACCCAGTATAATTAAATCAAAAGCGAAAACTAATAACTTTTCTAAATTTTAATTAATAAAAGCAAATCTTCATTCCTTTGTACAAAATATTCTTTAATATGAAATTAAAAGCCTACCAACCAGTGCCGCCATGTATTAAACGACCGTCTAGAGTACCTTTTACATATCTTTTACATAATAAAATAATTTCACCCTTGGCGACCCGTGAAATTATTCAAACCTTTAGAAGATAATGAGTAGAGACACATACTGATATTGTACAGTAATGAGTTCCTCATATACTAAACATAATTAATCTTTGAATGAGCTTTGAAGGTAGGTACATTTGTAATGTTGAGCTTGAATAGAAAGTACTAATTTAGGTTAGAGAATTCGTTAAAATAAACTACCACATTTCGCAGACTAATACCTGAAAGGTAAACAGATAATAACTGAAAGTTATAATGGCTGCACAAAATATAATATATTATGAAATGTCTACTGCAACAATTCTAAATGATAATTAGATTTTCACAATACCTACTTATTGCACGATAAATCACGCAAAAGCCAATAAAGAAGTTAAAAATCACTGAATAACAGATTATAATGCCTTTATTTATACTCTTATATTCGATGCTCCATGATAAATGACAAATGAATTGAAGGCCCGTTCGATTCTGGCTTTCAGCTGAATTGTGTATGAATCGAATATTAATGAAGAGCCGAATAAATAAACCAGACTTCGTTGTGAAGCTATCTTTCGTTTGTGCGTCACTCGATATGTGACAGTTTGAGAAACTGTGGGATGAGGTTTAACTAAAGGAAGTTAATGTTACCAGGCGCTTTACTTTATGTAAATAATTTTATCATCACTGCTCTCAAAACGGCGAAAGAAAACATCGTGAGGAAACCGGCATGTCCTAGAACCAAAAATTCGAAGACATGGTGATATCTATCAACCCGCACTGGACCCGCGTGGTAGATTACAGACCTCTCGAAGAGGCGGGGCCTGTGTCCCAGCAGTGGGCAAACAACATTAAAGGCTGATTATGAATGTTACCAGAACAGAAAATACAATGATTGTGAAAAGTGTGGCAACACGACAGGACAGCACCCACTGTTTGATAAACCACCAAAGAAGTAAGTAAGTAGAAGTGAGTAAGTAAGTAGAAGTTCTACTAATCAAAACGTGTCTTAATGTTGATCAATAATCCACAAAATGAACTACATACTGAAAAGTTGACCTATACTATAAAAACCTGAGCTGTGCCACAGAACCCGTGTCATTTTCCATAGTTGCGTGTTTCAGCAATTTGTTCGCTGAACCCCAAAATGTGTGCCGTCGCGGCTGGTATATAAATTTGGGGCGACGTCCACTAAGTAGTACTCTACTGTCTGTATTCTTCACTTTAAAATGATCCGTATATTATTGTACTTACTGTGCATTATTGCCACCCCTGCTTTGGGTAAGAATTTTTTAATTGATATTTTTTCCTATGATTATTTTTAATCCGATTGCTCTAAGATTTTTTTAACACAATCTTTTTACCTTTTTTTTGTTTTCTTTCAGGATTGTATGCTCCCAGTTTAAAAGGTGAGTTAAATATTGTGTTGTCACACTGCCACGATTCTCATAATAGTGTGGTGTGTATCGTTAGTTAAAGAACATTTTCGAAATGTCTTATTTAAAAAAAAGATAATTGGAAATCTCTGTTTCTATGGAAAGTTTAAAATCGGTCGAATTTAGCTGTAGCACTATTTTTCGGAAATGTTCATAACTATTTTTTTAGACCTATGTAGCTTGCTTATGCGTGTGAAGTTTAATTAAAATCGGGTCATTCATTTTGAAAAACAACAACTTGAAAGTTTGTATGAAATGCCGACCGTCGGAAACGCTAACTGCCCTCATCAGCGCGCTCTTGTATTCTGTTTTCAAACTGTATTTAAATATGCTTGATCATATGTTGATTTCATTGCTCCCGCCCGTGTGCAACCTGCCGTGATAGGAAATAAGATTCGTTAGGTTTAAGAGAACGACTCGTGCCGGCAACTGTACTTACACGTATTCATCTTTTGCAGTAAGATTTGATTTCACATGTGTGGGGATTGGAACGATAGCGTTCATCGAATTGCCACAAAATTACACTGCGGCTTCTGCATCTGGATGGGTTCCGAAGACAAGGCCTGATGGCCCTGCAGGACTTACTTCTCTTGTGATGTTGTGTCCCAATGACGACTATACAATTTGCTTATTTTTCGATGATACCGGATATGTTGCTGGGTTACAGATAGCCGTGAGTATTCATCTTACCATTTAGTTCTAAAAATAGAAAGAAAGAATATAAATTTATTTGACTAGGTTAAGGCACACAATATTCACACAAAAACAAAAAACAGAAAAAAAAATCTTAAAATAGTATAAATTGTGCGCCCCACGGCTGAAAATCTAGCTTAATAAAAATGGGTTCATTACTTTTAAATTTCACAACGTTGTTACTTACCAAGGTGAACTTCAAATGAATAGAAAAACGATTTGTAAGACCTCAAAAATTCTCTATTACAGTTCGACAAGGAATTAATTTCCAACCCAGTATACGACTGGTTCGTCCAAGGATTCACAAATTGGACTACCACCCTGAATGAAACCACAAAGAATTATTTCACCACTCAACAATACTACGTTTCTAACGGTGCGTAAAAACTGTATTCAGGTACTGTATTAACTGGGCAACCCATTATCGATGACAATTTAATTCGTGAGGATTGGAAGTTCGAGGACATTTGGTGTCATTCCCGCAGATTATTAATATTTTCTTTGACCTTTTGGAACCCATGAACTAAAAACACTGCAGGGTCAAATTTTTTATAATCATTAGATATCGATACCTATCACATTTGTGAAGTTTCGCTGGCTAGTTTAATTTGACCTTGTGTAAACCATCATTTTCTAGAAACCTTGGCTAAGGAACCAGCCGACCGCATAGCCACTCGTAACTCGTCCCTACTCCTGCAAGATGGCAGCTTGTGGGTGTCTGGTATCAAGGGCGAACTATACGAAATTTCCACGAACGCTGGCGACATCACCGGTCCCGACAGTATCTTCACCCAGCAACAGTGTGTACCCAGGATGGGTAAGAATTTCTAACTAGAGTGTTGTATTGTAAGGGGTTTTAAATCCAAACTTTAATTTATTCAAAAAGGTTAGTTTAATGCCATTGCATACCAAAACCTGATTTAACAGAGTAACCATGATGTTTTTTTGCCTGTTCTTCTCCTCAGGAAGCTACGCTTTAGGTAGGGTATAGCTTCGACTTTTGAGTAACTAACTGACCGTAAATGGCAATACGCGCACTAGCATAGCTGTGCCCCGCGGTTTTACCCACATAAGTCTTGATCCCGTGGGAATATCGGCATAAAAAGTATTCTACGTCCTAATCCAAGTCATGGTCTACCCATGTGCTAAATTTCACCCAAATCCCTTCGTCCGCGTGGATTTCGTACAGACTTTAGCGACTATAGCGTTAGGGGTAGATTTTCAAAAAACCCTGATACACGTTATTCTTAAGGAGTCTCGAGTTAATCGGACTGCGCTCGTTAAAATTCATCCATACAAACTTTGACACCCCCAATCCCCCTTTAGGGGTAGAAAAACAAAAAATGACTTCATAATTTACTTAGATCAGTACTTGTGCGAAGTTTCAAGTTTATTAACGTAACAAATAAGATTTTTCATACAAACAAAATCGGGGGATTTTTTTTGTATACGTATAAAGGTCGAATTTCCATAAAGCCTTCGTTAGAGGATGCATAGAAGGCATCAACTGCCAACATTTCAAGTTTATAGCCCCAGCGGTTTAGGCTCTGCGTTGATGAATCAGTCAGTCCGGACAAGTAATTTTATATTATTATGTAGATATACAGATATGATATTAATGCTTTGAATTTGAGTTCACTTCTAAATGTATCCGTATAAATTTAGGTTATCACTACTACTACAACATAACAACTAGCAGCGAATGCGTTGATGAAACCATGTTCCCGTGGTTTCCTCTCATCTACAACGACCAGCTCATCGGGTTAGGCTTCAATGTCTTCGCACAATACGCCATTAAAAATGGATCCATGAACTGGTTCGAATATTCTGGCGAGACCTCCATACGGGTAAGAAACTTTCCTTCTGTTTCTGCTTAATTGTATCGTTTTCTTGTCCTTATTGTGAAATAAGCCTTGTTATCATCTTCTTCAATCGTAACTGCCGGAGTTACTCGAAAATAGTTCATGCCGTGGTTATAAAATAGCCAGTCAGCAGTTTGGAAGCGATCGATGCTAATAGGCCAATAATTTCAATCACAACCATGATCCCTCATGGGAGCTCATTGTTAACGTCATCACTATGAATTAGTTTTGTGTATATGAGACGTATGATTTATAATTTTATTAGAAAATAGCAGAATCGGATCCATCATTTTAGTCACTGATGAAATAACCATCCATCTATGTGAGGTCTACGAAAAGGATGATCATGATGTTTTTTTTTTTACAGTACACAGTTCCTTATGGCCCTCAATGCTTGTACGAGGTGGCTAGTCGCGTCGGACAAGTATCTTTGCACACCTACTTCATAAAAAGTCCTTTTGAAGTGGTCTGTATGGCGTAAAAGGTGTGTTTTTTAATATCATTGCTTCCTTTGTATTGTATTTTGGCACATAAATGTATTCTAGTTATTAAAGTAGTAGTAAAAATTAATGTGGCTATGATAAATGTAAAATTACCCGAGGGGATTGGCGCTGATAACCGAAATACAGGTTTTGCCTAGTTCGGCTACAGATGCTTAACTCATTTGTACTCAAAACTAGCCTAGTTTGAATAAATAAATAAATAAATAAATAAAGGGACCGATATTTCACGATCGCAATGACGCATTTTCCAACAAAAGTGGAAGCACAATGAGTAGGGTTTTCCTAAACCCATCCACATTGTTGTTAGGTACCACAATCGATCTGTTACGTCGACTCTGCAAGACGTGATGGGAAATCGAATTTTTACAAAGATCAGTTTGGAGATGCTTGGAATTTCTTTGATTGATAAAATCAGGAATGAAGTTATCCGGAATAGGACCGAAGTAAGCGACATAACCTGCAGAGTAAGTAAACTGAAGTGGCAGTGGGCTGGCCATGTTTGTCGAAGGACTGATGGCTGGTGGAGCAGACGAGTCCTGGAGTGGCGACCACGTATCGGCAAGCGTAGTGTGGGACGCCCCCCAGCTAGATGGACCGACGACCTTAAGAAGATGGCTGGGACAGACTGGATGCGGAAGGCGGAGGACACGGTGTAGTGGCGCAGCCTGGGAGAGGCCTATGTCCAGCAGTGGACTGCGATAGGCTGAGTTGATTGATTGAATTAAGATGACCGACATATAAACATTTAACTAACAAATATAGGATACGAGATTTGGGTACATACAATTTGATGTGGTAGTCTTATTCATCGGGTGACGTCAAATAATCCCATGTTATGGAAATAGTTGTAATATTGTTGTAGCATTTATTTAGCGAATTTCGTACATGAAATTGACTTTATGTGTGGTCCAGGTATTCAGCCAATTGATATTTTTCCAGTAGGTAAAGTCAGGGAGATTAATTGCTAAGCAAGTTGAATACCAACTTCAATTATTGTCCGTTTATTCGAATAACAAATGCAATTCTTTGACAGATTTGACAGTTGTATGAAATAGATACCTTTAACATGGCAAATTGACGTAGGATGTTAATTTGCTAAACAATTAAAAACCCTGACTGCGCAAGTAAAAAAAGTACAGACAGTGCTGTGAACTGTGAACAATATAAAACAAAAGCTATTGCAATAACTCGAGTTTATGCAGTTAGCCTACCAACCTTAGCAGCAGCAGCTTAGCAGGTTGAAACAATACATAGTTTCACAAACTATATTAAGTTATCCTGTTGCATATCGCAGTACCTAGTCACAGTTGGAACCCGAGCCGATGATTGAACTAACAGTTAAATCGAATTTGGGCCACAATTGCGGCTTGCTGACGACAATGGCCGCACAATTGTGTTGATTGCGCGCTCTACCTGTATGTTGTGTTTACAGAACTGTTGGTTGATGACAAAATTGAACAACTATGTGAGGAAACGGGATGATTAAAACTGAGTTGGAATGGGTCTATATATATTCTTATTGTAAACTTGCGACCGCTCATGCTTCGTACGATTTTTATGACTCGACTGAAACCAAGATTTCGTTAATATGAATTTCGTTGATGTTGAAAACCGCGTCAAAATCTGCTGGTTAGTTTAGAAAAGAACAACGCGGTACCATAGACAGACACGCTTTGACTTCAAATTATAATATGTGTAGGAAGAAGTATGGAAAAGGAATTAATGGTTTCCTTCAACAGTAAAGGTAAGCGTGCAGAAGAAGAGATATAAACCAGGTAGTCTGAGCGGTTTTTAGGGTTCCGTACCTCACTTCGTTGTCCGTCTGTCTGTCGGTCCGTCTACATGTATGTCTGTCTGTCAGTCTGTCAAGAGCCTTTTTGTCAGAAACACGTGGATGTATCAAGTTGAGAGGTTATGAAATTAATATCAAATACGTATGTCTACAGTCCCCTGGAGCTCTAAAAAAAAATCAAGCTTCTAAGTCAACGCAATAAAAAATACGGCCATTTATGCGACATATTTTGATACTCTCAAATAAATCAAAACTATAGGGTACTTCCCGTTGACCTAGAATCATGTTTGGCAAGAAGCAAGATCTCACAGTACAAGTAAGGAAAAAGTACGAAATTCGTTAATATGTTGTTTTAACACATTTTTTTTTTGTGATTACAAATTTACATTTGTAGTTATTCGGAAAAGAACCAGAGTAACCGACATAGTCTGCAGAGTAATCAAACTGAAGTGGCAGTGGGCTGGCCATGTTTGTCGAAGGACCGATGGCCGGTGGAGCAGATGAGACCATTTTTTTTTGGATAGCAACTCTTCATATGACTTCTCCCGCTCTGAGCGGAGCGGGAGGGCGTGTCAGACTACAACCCACCCGTGTTCCTTCAGTTGCATGTGCCAGGGCCACGGTTACTCTTTAGAACATCCCTAGCAGACCCCGTCAATAGTGCTGACATCACTTTGAGGCGCGCGTGGAACACAACGCGCCGTCGACTCGGGCTTGGTCCTTACCGGATGGCGAGCTACCCATTGCTCGCCGTCCGCAAACTCGCGCCTACGGTGGTCGGGAATCCGTTGCCAATTCCCGACGCCCAGGGCGTCTCCTGCAGCGACTAGGGGCGTGAGGGCGCAAAGCTTGCCTTTGCCTCGCGTTCCACCTCCTCCTTCGCGAGCATTACTGCCTCACAAAAGGAGGTGATGGCTTCCCATTTACTCTCGCACTGTACCATGACCTGGACCAGGGCTGGACGCGAGAGATCGCCTCCGCCGATCTCTGCCACGAGGACACGGCGGTGCCCCGCCCAAGCCGGGCAGACCTCCACCGTATGCTCCACCGTGCCCTCCGGGCGATCCACACAGTGGTGACACTCGAGCGTTTCCTCACGCCGGAACAGGTACCGAGATATCCAGTAGAGGTACTCAGAGATACAGGTACCCAGTAGACGAGTCCTGGAGTGGAGACCACGTATCGGCAAGTGTAGTGTAGGACGCCCCCCAGCTAGATGGACCACGACCTTAACACTTTCACCGCCATGTGGTACGCCGGCCGCCCACGTAAATTCTAGTGCAGCAAGCTATTATTGATTTTTTGTGGCGAGTTGCTAAAGAAATGGAATGGGCGGCGCGCCGCCCACATGGCCTGCTGCTTTGAAAAACTGTATATATGCGTGTTGGTGAGAGTGTTAAGAAGGTGGCTGGGACAGACTGGATGCCGAGGGTGGAGATAGGGTGTTGTGGCGCAGTCTGAGAGAGGCCTATGTCCAGCAGTGGACTGCGATAGGCTGAGTTGATTGATTTGCAATTGTAGAAATGACCGTGACGTATGTATATCGATGTAAGGGAGAACATGTTTTTCAACTACAATGTTAATTTTGTTTTTTGGATAAATTCATCCCATCTACGGACCCCCCCATTCCCCCCCCTTCATTGTGACTCTTCACTTGGCCGGTTTTTTACTTACAAAAGAGCTACTTATTTATGTTGTTTCACTTAAAATTAATATAAAATGATATCAGACAAAGAAATAGTAAATTAAGAGAGACAAGTTAAGTAATAAAACTTTACTGCTCCAGTGTGTACATATGTACCTACTTATATTGCACAAATACACACGCGACGTATTTGCTTCTTAGAAATTTAATTTGTGGTGAAGTTATATTATTCATCTCTACGTAGACGGCTAAGCTCGATGCCTTAGGTGAGCTTAATTCAGAGTAATCCGACGTTCGCTCGGACGTGAAAATATCGCGGCGGGATTTTATCGCGCACTGGATTTTCAACGCACTGGTTAGCGACGAGAGTTGAAAATCCAACTGTGTGTTTTGTTGACACGCTGGGATGCACTCTGTTGGGTTCTCAATGCTCGGCTCAACACCGAGAGTTGAAAATCCAGTGCGCGATAAAATCCCGCCACGAGTACGTTCGTGCGTACGTGGGCTAACAGTACAGGGTGAGATTGAATTCATAGGCATCCTCTTAAGGGGTCACTGTACTCATCATTATGAACAACTTTTAATATGTGACCAAACCGGAAATCGTGAAAAAAAATCAGCTGTTCCCTAAATTTTGACGAGTTATGCGAACATAAATGTAGGGAACAGCTGATTTTGGAATGGTCAATTTTCATCTACTTTCTTAAATAACTTTAAAACTGTCTTTTTCAAATTATCAAAAAATAAGCTTGAGACCCTCACAGCAAACCCTTTCATTTGATATGTCACACGGTACGGTAGGTGGCAAAGCTTTTTTTTTTCTAATTTTCTTATTTGCTTTCCAAAAGTGAGCCCCATAATTAAAATACATATACGTAATTTACGTTACAAATCCGTGTTTGGATCACAGAAATTCATATGCGTGCTAAATTTCAACTCAATCTGTCCATTAGATTCGGAGCAAACTAGTTGTGACAGACGAACAGACAGACAGACACATGAGTGATCCTATAAGGGTTCCGTTTTTCATTCGGACGTGCGGAACCCTAAAAAACAGAAATCGCAAAAAATATAGCTAGACTTGGCTGACTAGGGAACGAATATAGCAGATATAAAAATTTCAATCTGCCTAGCCTTTTTCCAACATGTAGGGGTCGGCTTCCAGTCCAACCGGATGCAGCTGATTACCAGTATTTTACATGACAAACGGGGCCAATGGCTTAACGTGCTTTCCGAGGCACGGAGGGGTCTCGATATGTAATGAATGGTCACCCGTCCACGAATCAACCACGGCTAGGGTAGCTTAACCTTTGATCGACCCGTGCGGCTTTTATCATCTAGCAACGAGCCCCTTTTACGGATTTAACCATTTGTATGATTATCACCACCCTATACCTTTCTGGACCTAAGCAGTCAATTAAGAAATATAATTATAATATAACGGCTATTTTATGTGTTACGGCAACTGCTTGCAAACCTAAGTTCGATTCCCAACAGTTGATATATTTTGTGCTTCTTTTTTTCCATTTTGTAATAAAGGGAGTCTCAGTAAGAGTGCACTTTTTAAAATTGGAATTTTTTTTTTTCATGCAAGTGGCAACTTTGAAATTTGACAGCTGTCACCTCTGTTTATTCCGATTATTAAAAATGGAGCGCTTTTCGAAAGAACAACGCGTTATAATTGTGAAAACTCATTACAACGGTGAACGGCATTCGTTACAGGAATATGATAACGGACTTCTTGTGGCCTCAACTGGACGGCATGAATCTGGACAACATGTGGTTTCAGCAGGACGGCGCAACCTGCCACACCGCGCATGAAACAATCGACTTATTGCAGCAACGATTTCCAGAACACATTATCTCACGAAATTCTGATGTCAACTGGCCACCAAGATCGTGCGATTTAACGCCGTGCGATTTTTTTCCTTGGGGTTCTGTGAAATCTCGGGTTTATGCGAATAAACCCGAAACAATTCCTGAGCTCAAATCGGAAATCCAACGCGTCATCGGTGAGATACAGCCACATTCTCTGTGCAAAAGTCATGGAAAATTTCATGAAAAGAGTAATGGCCTGTCATCGGAGCCGTGGGGGTCATTTGCCGGATATTTTATTCCACACTTAATCGGAACATGTCTTCTTTACAATACAATAAAAATATCACAACTCTGTCATAAAATACTTGTTTTTGTTTTAAAATGAAAAAGTGCACTCTTACTGAGACACCCTTTACTAGGTATGTATTATTGTGATAGTTCATAGAACGTACATAGAAACATGATTAAATTTAGGCCTCTTCTATTTTCTATGGTTATAATAAAAATAAATATCCATGGTAAACACACAGTATTCCTCATTAACTGTTGCTGATTGAATTAACTTTGACTGTTAATGAGGAATAACTTGTGTTTACAACAGACTGTTATTATTATTTTAGTGACAGCTGTTCGTCAAGAATAATCTGTAAGAATACATCAATCAGTGTATCACTGTTGTGCCATTATGTAGGATATGCGGGAACGCAGGCGTTAATTCACTAAAAACGAAAGACTTCGCACCCGATGGGAAGTTGCTGCTGAAGACTGCGGGAATGCGGGGGCCTACCTCAGGACGAGCTGCTACTCACACGGACAACAGTACGTCGCTTGCTCCCGCGTCACCAGGCCTGCTGATTCTCTTTATATTTTGGCTGTTGAGACTAAAACTACAAACGCAGTATACAGGGAAGTTTTATAAAAAATGTGGCTTTTATTTTAGTGTATTGTGGAGTTTTACGACTTCCACGCGAACGTTCGCGTGGAAGTCGTAAGACTCCACAATACACTGACTACGTAGTCACGGGCAGAAGCTAGTGCCTAATAAAAGTGCACTACTGGATTTTCAACTCTCGGTGCTGAGCCAAGCGTTGAAAATCCAACAGTGCGCTTTAATTAGGTAATACCTTTAGACCTAGTTTCACCAACCTGTTCATAATTAGACATTAGTAAATCAGCCATTAAGTAAACATCGATGTTAATGCTATTGACGTTTCATCAGAAAAAAATAACAAAACTGGCGTTAGGATGTATTATCATTCACTCTTTTAACGGTCAGTTGTCAAAGCAATCAAAATAAAAAGTCGCAATGTCACATGTCAATGTTCACTGACAATGCATCATTTTAGCTAGCCGTATAGTATAGACTCGCGTTTTTTATTTCGATGATTTTGACAACTGGTTAGAAGTCGGTTAGGAAGTGAATGGACCTCTAGGGCAGCGATTAAATTTAACGCCTGATTAAGACATATTAGCGTTTGGTGAAACACTCGCTACTCTTAATGTCGAGTTAACATTTTAACAGAAGATTAATCTAACTAACATGTTACGGTGAAACTAGGTCTTAGGTATCGCGTATAAATGTTAGTGAAAACGGGTCCAACCCTCCCTAAGGAGTGATTTATTTACAGCCCAAACGAATCCTCTGCTTTGATACGCATAACAAAAGGTTATTTTGATCATGGATGATAATGTGAAAGGCAACCTTTTCCACCCATGTTCAAGTTGATCTTAAAAGTAACATTTCTGTCTTTAGTTACCTTGTAATGTGGGACTGCCCTTGTCTCAGAATAGCCACCCGTCTCATAACGTGCGCGTTACAAAAGGTGACTGGAAAATGGAAATCGGGATTAATAAAAGTCAAGTAAAGACGTCAATATTATGTGTGAGTTCGAACACCATTCTTTGATGTATCGACGTGAGCCCACTCAAAAAAGTATTACGTAATTTATCTAAAGTCTCCCGCAGACAGGCGCAACGCGACAGCGCGACGCGACCCTGGTAGAACAATTTCCATGAATACAGGTGTCGACATTAATAACTTATTCTGTATGTAAAACTCTTATTCTTATCTACATATTATGTTGTAGGTGTCGAACACAATGAGTCACTCGTTATACAAGAGTATTAGTAATTGGATGCATTCTTTGAAATGGGTGGTATCAGTTTAAAGTCCAAACCTACTGAGATATCTTCGTTTTAAGTACTTATTATATTTTATTATAATAAGTACTTAAAACGAAGCTTAGTGGCCACTATTTTCCGTTTTAAGATTATAATAAAACTTAACAATGTAAAACTACTGTTTGTAATAATAAAGTATAGTCTTGTGGAGCACAACGTAACTATGCTTACTTTCTGCATTTTCATTCTTCAATAAAATAAGTAACCAAACAAATGACGAGGGCGCCACTGCGCGCGCGGTATCCTCTTAAAAAGTCAATATCTCCAAAACAACCTATTTTGGACCCCAAGTTATCACGTCAGCACTAGGGTCGCGGGATGTTCGAAAGAGTTACCGTGGCCCCGGCACAGGCAACAGAAGGAACACGGGTGGGTTTTAGTCAGTAAAAGTCTGACACGCCCTCCCGCTCCGCCCAGAGCGGGAGAAGTCATTTGATGATTTCCCGTCCACAAAAAAAAAAAAAAAAAGTTATCAGGTCAAAAATATTGCTCTCGTACCACCCATTTCAAGGAGTGCACCCATTTACCAATCATATGTGTAGCTTCCACATAGCTTCTTCAAAAAAAAAAAACAAATGATCAAGACTTTGAACTCTGTTTCGTAAATTAAGGATGACATCGTTCCATGTGCCTAAAACTCACACACACAGCCACTACTCAGGGCTAATGCAGGCACTATAAGCTGCATAAAATGGTCAACAGTTAGTAGGTATACCCGCTAATAAAATCAAAGCATGCTGTTGGATATTCGACTGTCGGCGCTACGCCGAACGTTGAAAATCCATCAGCGCGCTGTTATTTAGGAATGTATTGAAGTATAATCTAGTGTTAGTTAAAACGGGCTTACGTGCAGCATTTTAAAACTTATCTTTATCTATATTTTCACCATAAAGTGCCAACAGGTCTCCACGCAATTCATTTACGTTTTTTTTTCCTAGTTAAATTTCCATCAATTTTTGCACCCACTTTAGTACGGCCCTCTCTCGCTTACTAACGATATAGCTCTGAAACCGAAGCTAAATTGCGCAAAGATGAGTTATTATTGCTCCCAGGTAAGCTGAATATTACGTAGGCAAGGCACTATGTATTTTAATGCGGAAGGTCGGGCAAAGCTGTTTGTAGATGGCGTGATCATAGGGCCCTATGGCCTACAATTTATTATTAGACATTTCGTTCATTCATTCCCTTTCGTGTTCATTCATGAGTTTAGTTTTATTTCACTATTTTGTTATTTTCGGTGATTTCAATATTTTATATAAATCATATATTTGACATGGGAAGTGTCCGATTGTGTGTTGTTGTATTTTCTCGTAATCACTTTCTTCAAAATGTTTCTGACTTTACCTCGAACTCTGTTTAATTTAAAAAAAAATCTCTACGAATAGCTTTAATTCACCATCTTCTAATTTTAGGGTCTCTCGGGATTTCCCGAGTGACCCTAATTTTAGAGTATTTAGAAACACAACAACACGTCACTGTCACAAAAATAAAATAAAACCAACTCACGCCTTGTGTTGGGAACTAGCTACGACAGCGCCATTTCGACAGTTGCCTTCCCCATTAGTGGCTGGCTCTTCGCGTTCGCCTTACGGGGTGCAATATCGATCCGAGTCGTTGACCTCGTTGTACGCTCATATAAGCCCGGGAAACGTAGCATGTCAAGTAGGAAAGATTGTAATGGCAGATACGGTTTTCGGCGATTTTGTGGGAAGGTTACGCCTGTATGACTTCAAAAGGGGCGAGAATACTGAGGCATCCTTACGTAGTGGATACCTGCGTTGTATGTTTAAGTAAGGGAAATAATAGTGGTTCCGAAAAACAAATTAATCGCCAGCGATCTGTGGCCGACTATTATTCTAATTAACCAGCGTTATAAAGAATTACCGGCAAAAAACCCAAAACATAAACGAAAAAAAATATCCAATTTAACAACAAATAAGAGCATGTTCAAATTACATTTTCTCCTAAAAAAAATGGATCTTCGAATAACAAAACTAAACTTCCGAATAGAATACTGAACCTCCGACAAAATTACTAAGTTACCGACAACAGAGGTGTATAATGTTACAGTTAAAATAGCACCACAGTCTATGAAATATGAAAGGTAATTTATGAATTAATAGTAGGCAAGTAAAGATAAAAATTACGAAGCATAGTTTTCAGTAGAACGTAATTTATGCTGGTAGAAAAGTATTACAGCAATAAACAGTCATGTTTATTTTTCGAAGCTTTCAGTATCTCATTCAGTCGTTTCGTCATTTTTATTCGGACAAAAGTAGTCGGAAAGTTAGTATTTTAGGCAGTAGATTTAATATTTTGAGTTAGGACAATTCTTCTTTTTTTGGCGGAGCTTTTATTACTACCCTTTAAGTAAGGCTTCTTAATTTCCTATATTTCATTTCCATGAGATAAGAGCGAGTGGGGGAGTCAGTAAGGGTTATATCTGTATGTCCCGGGCCTTCGACTCATGGTAACTCATGGTATACCGACGACATCCCCAAGACGCAGGACGCGACGCCGCGTACACCTCGACTTCTGTCAAAGCGAGACACGCGGCCGTCAAAATGCAGCGTGCTCTCAATCTGCTTCCCGACTGGCTGTCGAAGTCGAGGTTGTAGGTTAACGTGTGTAAGACAAAGGCGCTGCTCGCTGGTAGCGCCCACCTTCCACCACCCTTACAGCTGCAAGATGTCGACATCGCATGGTCACCACACGATCCATTGATCCTCGGCTCACCATGGGAAGTCACGTTCACAATGCCGCCGCGAAGTGTAGAACAGCTCCACCCGGTGCTCTCATCCCGCCTCCCGCTGCGTACCAAGCTGGGTGTGTACAAGACGTACATTCACCCGCTGCTCTCGTACCGGGGGAGCCCGCTAGTGAGGGCGAGCCAAGCTGGGGAGCTCGGCTCGCCCTCACTAGCGAGTCCAACCAGAAGCTCCTCACCGCTGCTCTTCGCTACATGAGGAATAGCGTAATCCAGCGGTAGCAGTAATTTTACATTGTTAAGTTTTATTATAATTTTTAACTATGGATTTTAATAAAACTTAACAAAGTAAAACTACTGTTTGTTACAGTTACTGTACTGTTTGTTATAATAATGTATAATCTTGTGGAGCACAACATAACATGCTTATTTTCTGCATTTTCATTCTAAAATAAAAGAAATAAGCAAAAAACGCTTTGGGCGCTACTGCGCGCACGATATCCTCTTGATAATAATTATAGGCCTGTTAAGTCTCAACTCAACTCAAATAGGATTCGGCAACGACTATTTTTCGTTTTTTTTTACGTAGCCACGTTTTAAGTATTTGCAAATACATGCCTGCGTAATGTTTTCACAATAGTGCTTTATTTGTGAACCAGCATTATATGGTAGTGAACTGACAACTAAACACACCAATAGAATAGAGGTAACGAGCATGCCTATATTAATTTTTTCAAGGATAGTGCACGCTGCTAGTTCGGGAGTTGTCTTTAAAACTGACAGTGTGTCTGTCAGCTCTTCCAAAATACTACAATCAACAGTGTAGGTACGAGTAGATAATGTAGACATCAAAAGTAAAAAGTACACTCCTTTAGCAGAATAGCAAGTGCCAGCAAATCATTTCATAAACCAATGCTACATTTTTAAGAATTATTTTATAATACATGAATGACTCTAGGTTACACAAAGAGCTATACGATAAAGTATTTTTCCGGTAATATGGGCAGCAGCGTCCATCTGTGAACTAACAACATCATATTGTCATATTCATGACTAACCCCGTCTGCGAAGCGTGGTATAAGCCATGGCCACAATGTGTGACGTAGGTGCTAAACAAAATGGAAGGAGCGCCGCGTTCGTATTCTGTTGCAAGTTTTAAAATACAGTTGCATCCTTTATTGAGCTTTATTGAGTTTTTTTTTTGGACCACAATAAGGCACGGTTTTAATGACGTGACAAAAGATCGTGATTTCTTTAGATAAGATAAGTCTTTATTTGCCTTAAACATGGTAAGTATAAAGTTGTTACCTACAGTCTGGTTTTGATATAATGTCCATATGTTTAGCCATACAGAATATTGTACCAATTGTATGCAAAATAATTAATAAACGAGAAATCAAAATCAAAAGTCATTTATTCAAATTAAACTGAGAATCAGCACTTTTCGAACGTCAAAAATTTAAAAACGCCCGCCCTTCACCACTTCCTAGAGACAAAGGTGAACTATACAAGGTGTAACATAAATAACGCACAATCTCTTAAGGGGTCATTGTACTCATCATTATGAATAACTTTTACTATGGGACCAAACCTGAAATTCAGAAAAATAATCAGCTGCTCCCTACATTTATGTTCGCATAAGTCGTCAAAATGTAGGGAACAGCTAATTTTTTTTTCGCGATTTCAGGTTTGGTCCCATAGTAAAAGTTGTTCATAATCATGAGTACAATGATCCCTTAAGAGGTTGTGAGTTATTTATGTTACATCTTGTAGAATAACGCAGATTAGTAAATACACTGTGATGTTGTTTTGGCAAATTATGATGTTTTTTTTGTACCAATTATTGGTAACACGCAAACCAATACGTCAAATGTCAAAAAAATAGTCATTCAAACAATACATCGCAAATATTTTAATTAATACCAGAACGCACAGTTAAAGAAATCTTAAAGGCGAAAGCGCCGAAATTCATTTTTTTTACGTTTTTTACAATTAGCAGGTCAGTATTAGGTTCTATGTTGATTAAAATATAATTCGCGACCGCATTAAATATGTATTTACAGAATTATAATCATTAAAGTCATCAATACAACTCTCCAAGACCAAGTAATTCTATTGAATGACTATTTCATAAAATCTTAACATTTCTAGGATTATACTAACTCAAGGAATTGTATTACTGATTCTAATGATTATAATTCTGTAAATACGTATTTGTTACGGTCGCGAATCATATTTTAATCAACATATACCCAGACACTGAGCTGTAAATTGCAAAAATCGTAAGAAAATTTGAATTTCGCGGGCTACCTTAGTTTATGACAATTCAGCCATCTAAATAAGTAGTTTGTTTTTGCTATGATAAGTAAGTTTAATGTGAGGTGTGTGGAGTTATAGAGGACATACATCACTTGTTGATGGAATGTGTCCGATATGAGGCTGATAGGACCAGGTTGTTCAGGGCTCTAAAGTTGAACAAGAACGACATAGGTACATTCCACCGATTGCTAGCTAAACCGAGTTCAGATGAAGCAAGAAAGTTGTTCGACTTTATGGCCCTGATACATTGATCTCCTTTTTTATATTGTTTTAGGTTACGATGGGACTGACATGCGCTGTGCGTCATAAAAGTCCCTAAAATTAAAAGAAAAAAAAAAAATAAGTTTAATATTAATACAGGTATTTTATTTGTAAACCCCGGAAGGTTTATGAGTAATAAATTCTCGTTGTGTAGTTTACAAGGACAACGCGGTCAGACAGACATGAAAAGCGATTTTAATTTATAATAATTACTAGCCACCCGCATCGGTTTCGCACGGGTGTAATTTAGAAAAAAAAGAGGTGAAAAATGTGAAGCCTTTGATTATAGAATTTCTTTATAAACAATGTTGGCAGCGGACTTGTTTGGAAGTGACGCGCAAAAGGGCTACGTATAGTCCATGGGAAAAACACTCCCGAAACCTTGAATGTCTGACTTTGTGCTTTATTAATGGATGGTATTTAAAAGTACTTCAATTTATTCCCATTTCATTTACCTAATTTTGCCTGTGTTCCACCAAATATACTGAATGTGCACCAAAATATGTTCATTAAAATATGTCATAACGAGCATCTATTTAACAACTGTTGCAAATTTGTAAAAATAGTAATACACCTAATTTTAAAAACAAGCATTTATTTTTTAAGTTTTACTTCAGATAATGCACTGCAAAATGAATTTGAATCAAACACCAATTAATGTCCAATGTAGCTTTATTAATAAAAAATGAAACCTAACCTAACCTAACCTAACCTAAAATATGTAAATGGGTATACGGTACTAGGATGCATACTAAATATAACCTAACCTAAAATATGTAAATGGGTATACGGTACTAGGATGCATACTAAATATTTTGTGTAACATTCAGGAATATTTGGTGCACGATCAGTATTTTTCGGGGAGCATACATAGATGTACCTTTAGATTTTTGGTGAACACAAAAATATTATCCTTTATTAATTGTCATTGAAAATAGGCTGTGTTGGCCGAGCGACTCCGGTCCGTGAATTATTTTTTCGGTGGCTTTAACCTTTCATATATTCTATAGTATTCATATGAATTAGAACGATGTACTGAAAAAGACAATTATAATCGACATTTAATTCCAAGAATACTATCATATTTAACTGAATAAGAGTAAATAGCTTTGCAAGCGTTTTAATGAAAGGAATGGTTCCTGTGAGTCAACCCGCAACCGTAACAGATAGAGATATGGCATCGCGGAGTTTTTTTTTTTTAAGATTTTAGAAGAACTACAATTCTTTACATCATTTTTATGTATCTCTTATGGTTAAGCCGAAAAATAAATTTACACGGCTTACATAGAGCCATGTAAATTTATTTTTCCGCGACTTGTTTACATAATATTGTTTTTTTTCTACTAACAAAAAAACTTAACAAGGTTGTAATATATAGTATAAACCTTCAGTGAAAAATTATCTAACTGAGGTGAAAACCGCTACAAAATCCGTTGCGTGGTATAGGAGGAGTTAGCGGCTATACAGACAGACAGACGCGGAAAGCGACTTTATTTTGTACTATGTAGAGATGTATGTTACATATATATACTTATGCTATGTTCCGACCTTAGTATCAAATACAAATTATGCCCTTATTCATAAAACCTCACGCAGCGTCCAGCGGCATTATGTCTTATCATTCCAAGTTTTGGTACCTAGTGATCGTGTACCCAGAATACCCAGATAAGGCTCAACGGTAAATACCCGCTACGATAATTTTGAGCGGTCAAAGCGCCTGACCAGAATCGTATAGCCGTAACGACGCTTAATGATTTCTGGCTAAGAATATCCTATCTCTAGTCCTTAAGTAAAGCACTATAATTATTTGTTTAACTACCCATTTATTTAATTTTGTATAACACGTTTGAAAACGTGTGCTTTAAATACACACCAACTATAAACAAAGAGAGCAGCCATGTTGAAAAAAGTATGGGCATCCATCCGAATACACAATTCACCCCAACGCTGCAGTCCATTTTATTTAGACCTCCCTCGAACCCCGAACACTGACCGAAATTAGGTGTGGTAGAAAGAAAGTTGCTAGCGTCAGGGCTCTTGATAAAGTGGATGCTTTTATTTGCTTGTGCCACCTATATTGACACTGCTCTATAACTCCAATGCAGAAGATTATGATAAATCAACTTTTGGTTGGAGTTTTCTTTTTACTAGCAAGAATTATATTTAAAAGAAGTGATTATCATAGTAAAGATACAAATGTAAAAAAAAGTTCAAAAAGATTTTTTCCCGTACCGGGAATCGAACCCGAGCCTCCTGGGTGAAAGCCAGGTATCCTAGCCACTAGACCATACGGGATACTTACTAACCAGCAAATATTAACGTTCAATTCTTGTATGTCACGTTGCGAGAAATTATCATTATTTTGTATTATCAATATCGAAATTATTTTGCTTTTATTATACATACAACGACCATTACACAAAATACAGAGAAATATTATAAAAGCGTTATGTATGCGAATACCCAATACTGCTATTGGACATTAACTGTGCAACTTACTATATTCCTATAATTTTAAAATAAATATATTTCATACTACCGTTATTTTCTTCCATTTGCAACAATTTTTTAAATTCTTCAAATAAGGAATTCCAAAATTAATAATAATACGAATTGGGTCTGTAACGATATCTAGGGATTTTTGTTAGAACTTTGTCGTAACGCAGCGTGTATACGTAGTGAGCGCAATTTAAAAAAAGTGAGTGTCCAAAAAGTGTAACATACTAGATGTCGCTAGTGATCAGTGCCAAATAGTTAGTTGGCGTAATCAACAGAGGGCGCTGTCCTCAAACTCATATATTAAATCCTATTTTTGTAACTGTTTTATTTGAGATCTACTAATAGTTAGATTTCTTTGTTAGGTAAGTATTTCTTATCATTAAGTACTCGGGGATTTCATTGAAAAGCCTTTGTTATTGCAGTAATAAGTGATATTGTTAAACTTACAATATAGACAAAGATATAACAAGAAGTATTAATGTAAACACATTTATATAAATATGAATATCTCTTTATTTTTAACAATAAACTCTAGACAGAAGGTATTTATCACTTAATTTTTTATCTATTTACTAATTTGCCACGTACATAAATAGGAATGATAACATTGAATCTATTAAGTACAGATACTACAGGTGGGATTTCTTATAAGGAATACTGTAGGTTCTAATTTACAATAAATATTAAGCATTTTAAGACAGCATTCGTGATTAAATCTTACTAGTTGAAAGATAGTTACTGATAATATTTTAATACTGAAGGAATACTGACACCGAAATGGAATGAAAATTATGAAGTAGGTAGACGCGACTAGTGATGACTTGAATAGATTTAGGTACATCAACAAACTCGTAGAAATGTATCAAAATCAGTCAAATATATTTTTTGTCTTTCATAAAACTTTAACTACAAGGTTGAGGTGGCAACTTTTTGTTGTGAGTTTTACATAAAAGTAGTCCAAATATCTGAACGATCAAACTTTCTATTTAAAAAATTACAATTGGCATCTTTTTAATGAATCTGCTAGGCTTTAGTAATATTATATAAAACGTTTTATAGAACTGTCTAACGGATATAATCAAATTCAACTATGACTGGATTGGAATCGTTACAAGCGAATAACAGACCAATATATAATCTATTTCAAAATACATCATTATTATAACATGGATGTTATTGAAATCTATGACTAGAAATATTTCACGTTAAGCGTTAATTTGAATAAAGTTGACTATAATCTATATGGATGACATGTTTGTTCAATGGAGCCAGCCAGATGGTTATTGACCTAAGCTTATGAAGTTGACTACTGCATATAGTTGTGGTTAAAGGGTACAGTGCTTGTATTAAAGTCCACCTCAGTGCAGTATTCGGGTGGTTATGCTAAGGATTTAGTGGGCATCTCGTCGCCTCCTTCCGGGGCCGCCGGCGTAGTTGGCTGCTGCGAGTCCCATAAGGTGCTTGGCTTGAAGAGCGCCGGAGTATCCGCGGCTGAGACCAAGGTCGAGAGCTCGCTTCTCGCTGGAAATAGAGACGACATGGTTCGTTACTTTGTTAAGTTAGATAGAAATTATTCAATCCTAGAAGCAGCTTTAATAAATAATAAATGATTATATTTCTGTAAGTAGGTTTATACAAACACTTTTACACGTCAAACATTATTTTTTAAACTAGTTGAGACCGGCGTTTCCTATCTGACTACTCTGAGAAGAAAGGCCGAAACAAACTCAGAGGTCACAGTCTCTTTAAAAGTCCAGACATAATCTAGGTCAGATCATGTGAAGACCATTCCTGACACCAACCTACATAGGTTGGTGTCAGAAATGGTCTTTTGAGGAAAGAACCACACAGATTGAGTGGACCTGTCCAGTCAGTGCAAGCATCTGTCAGTAATCGTACAGCTCAACTTAAAAGTTAAGGAGCTCAATGATTCGACGAACAATACCAAAAAAAGGACATTTGAGTAGGCCACATAATTTACTCAAACTGGCAGACTATGATTAAAGCTGAGAGAAAAAAAAAACAAGGACCCACATAGTCTTCACATTCACAGTAATTAAAATAATATAACATTTCACAAAGTAAATATTCATGTCATTGTATATATAAAATTCATCAATGTCAATGTGTATATAAGAAGAAAAAAAAAGTTAGCAAAAAGAAAATAACAAAAAAAACAGTATGTATATTAAAAAAAAAAAATTATAATTGGAGCCGCTCAATCCCACGCCTTTTTGTCTTCAATGTAATCTTTAACGGAATAAAATAATAGTCCGCAATAGGCGCATCACATTATTTATATAGTACCTAACCAAGAAATGGATTATTAGAGATTATTATGCTAACAAAGACTAGATGCCATAATACAACTAAGAAAATATGTTTCAGCTATAACATTTTGTCCAACAGTTTCGACGAGGGACGTAAAAATGCTGACTTCAATGTAACCGTGGACAGGGATGTTAATGTGAATACCTCCCCTGAAATGTTGTAAATTGTAGGTGTTGAAACCTTTTTATGTAGGCCTAAACAAATGCTTGGAGCAAATTGCAGGCCATTTTTTTGGTGCTTGTTCGTCAGCTTCTTTGTCATTCAGTAGTACGTTAATTTAAAGCTCGCTCTGTTTATTTATAACTGTTAATCCTTTTTCACTTTGATTGAAAATTAGAGAGGCAATTTTTGTAATTTTAGGAACGTTCACATTCTCAGTCTCAATATGTCAAAGATACCTATAATTTCCCTACATTTTTGACAAGTTTTTGACATTTGACTGTCGCTAAGATAAGACTTCGACTAGATTTTGAACGTTTTTAACCACCGGAATTGGGCTTCAGAGTGCTCTTTGTTCGTTTTGAATCTAAATTTTGTAAGAGATGTAAAATATAATTTCGATATTTAAAGCATCCATCACTAGGTTGCTTGTAGCTACAAAAACATTTACGAAAGTCGTAAGCAAATCTATTGTAAAAATCTATACTTTCATAAAAGTAAACATTCTAATACAATAGATATTCATGTTATTTCAAAACATGGTTTCCAAATACTCTACTGACTGTTCATGTACTATCAGGAGTTACCGTAGTTGAAATCAGGGGCTATAGGAAACATTGCCATATAACTATTGGTCTAGTAGGGAAATAGTCTTGCTTATATTGCTTTTATTTGGCGACAGTAAATTGTTCCACAAGAAAATGTAACTGATGAATATTTTTTTTGGTATACAAATGTTTGTCGTAAAATATTATTCTAATTTAAAAAAGGTGTATATTAAAACTGCAGTCTAATCAAGTTTAGTGACATTGAATTTGGAATAAGTTTCAAAGTATTATTTACTCAGTGAATGTAAATCTAACAAATATAAATGAATATGACAGCTATAGAAGGTTCTTTTAGTAAAATGAGAAAACTGTACAAGTCCAGAGCTCCTCGCAATAATCTTTGATGTATAAAGCTACGTATAATCAAGCGATTAAGACGCTAGGAGGTACAGCAGCAAATATAATAAAGCTAAAAGATTAACTTGTTGATTAGTTAAAAAACTAAAGTATAAGGGATTTTCATAATACAAGCCAAACCGAATAACTTCATGCATGAAACACATTCAGTGATAACTACATTTCTAATAATTAAAAATAAAAATGCATGGAAAAAAGGAAGATAATGCACACTTATCTAAGATAACCTAAGTACGACATACAGACGTACCTAGTAATGTCTTCTTTATAGCTGCAATGAGATAAGAACAGATATTACACAAGTAAAAGATGATAAAAATGTAGGTGGTGATAAAATTACCATAGTTTATAAATTTTATGTGTTATCAGAATAATTTATTTATGTTTTAAGGCGAAAACGCCAGGGTAGCTCGCGAAATTCGCATTTTCTTACGGTTTTGCAATTTGCAAGTCAATATTAGGTTGTATGTTGAGCGAAATATATTTGAGACGTATTAGGTATGTATTTACAGAATTATAATAATTGAAAACATCAATACAACTGTCTAAGACCAAGTTACCCTATTGAATGACTATTTCATGAAATAGGGCAATTCTAACATAGGAAGATGTATTGATGATTCTAATAATTGTAATTCTGTAAATACATATTTGTTACGGTCGCGAATCATATTTGAATCAACACACGCCTGCCACTGACCTGTGAAATGCAAAAAACGTAAGAGTATTTTTAAATTTCGCGGATTACCTTAGCGCTTCCCCATAAACGAAAAGCTTGAACAGAATAAGATAATATGATTGAAAGATAATATGTTGAAAATAGGAAAAGATCAAAATAATCTTTAATGAATTTTTATAATATTTTGAGTTTATCCGGAAAGTGTTATTGGGTTTTTCCGTCTGGAATTTATGAGTAGCAGCCCGAAGTTGGGATTTGTGCCCAATTGAGAGCAATAGACTCACCCCCTTATTACATGTGACTTTAATTATTACTGGCAAAATATGGGTGTACTATAGGTTCACCAATGTCTTTGAGGATTACAGGCGTGATGTTATGTAACTGAAAAAGTGCTTGAGTTTGAAATAAAATAACCAGTAGTTCAGTTCTGTAATTCGAAAAAAATAAATAAATGGAAAGTATTGTATTTCACAATAAATGAAAAACAATTCCACAACAACAATTTGGGGATGGAAAAATGTTGAAACAACATCAATTAATAATCATGCAGAACATTGGAATTGATAAAATATGCGACAGTGAGAGTTCTAGAGAGCTAGAACTCTCACTGAATGTAGTACTGTAATGAAGATCTTTAATTTTCAGCTTAGAATAGCTTTAATGTCAACAATTATTTGAAATGAATTTGGTGTGATTATGTTTCGGATATCTTTAAATTAATATTTTTTATGAGAATCCAAAATATTAACATTAGTGTTACTTCAATTTGAAATGTATTTCGATGAATGTAACTTCATGCTAATGTGCCATAATGACAGTGTGTTCGTCAACTCACTTTTCCATTTTGCGTTCCATCTGGATAAGGTTGCCGAGGCGGTTCAGCATATCCATGATCTCTTCAGGTTCGTATTGGCCCTCTTCGCGGAAGTAGTTGCTTGGACTGAAAACAGTAAAACATTTTATATTAGTTTTGAGAACAAGAAAAATTTGGCACAATTTTCTAAGAGTATATATTTTTGTTCTACTTTATAATCGTGAATGGTTCAAAAGGATCAATTCATTATTTAATCATTAATTGGCCATCAGTAATAATGTGTAGCTGACAGGCCTATTCTAATCTCACTGACAATATCTTATTGTAGTAATTCTTGATTCTGAATAATGAATGACTTAATTCTCTGTTCACTGTAGTCTCTTTGATAAGTCTATAATATCTTGCTTGAGGTGAGACAAAAGTAATTTTAGTAAGATTTTATAAAAGAGATTCCGAACTGTGTATTATACCACTACCTGGGATAAGCAGAGGCAGGTACGATGAGGAGTAGGGCGAAGAGCACGCAGCTCGCCAGCAGGCAGGTCGCACGCACCATCCTGAAACAAGAGAACATAAACTTGTTAAAAAAAAAAGTATGTACAAAACTTGCGATACGGCCACAAAAGAGAAAATAATTTTAATTCCAGTTCATATGTAGGTACATACTTGTATTGCATACATATACGTACATGCCTAAACTGAAACTTAAATATCCAAATTATAGAAACATACCACAAGGCATGTGTTATGACATAGGAATCGCAAGGAAAGGCCACAATAATCGCAGTGGGGTAATAATCGCAGACGAAGCGAAAGATCCAAATATGAAAATTGGTGAATCTAATTTCTGCCTATCATAATAAAGTTTTGGTATCTGGTTTGTACTTAGGTATACTCTTCCAAATTAATTGGCTATCAGCGCCAAGGTCAATAGTTTAGGTAATCATTAATTATTTTATGTCAATTTAGTTTACCTCTCGCAACATTTTCACATTGTTGTCTTGTTTTCGAATAAATGCAATCTTTAAACTTAATATGTTACTGTGCTTAAAACAGATATGTTTCATTGTTTATGTCGTGGCTTACATCAAGGTATATCCTATTTCTTTGGAAAAAGGAAAAAGATACAGAAAATTGTGTTGATCAGAAGTAAATACATTGCCTTGATTATTATTTCCAACAGCATACCTATTCTTAAAGTCGTGAAGGAAAACACAATAGCATAAAACCATTTAATAAAAAACCGACGCCATCGATATTCTAAACACACATTTCAATAAGCTTGATGTCTAAAATTAAAAGAAAACTGAAATTCTTAACGAAATCAACGTCAATATTGACGTGAATTTTATCTGCAGGAAACTCTGTAATGTGATTTTATTAAAACAGAATTTCAATTTTGTGGTAAAGGGTCAAAACCCGTCGTATTTCATCGAGTTAAAATTCTCTTGGTACGTGCAGACTGTCAAATTTGATAAAACAAAATGTCATGTCATGATTCATGTTGCCACTTGTAGGACAAGTGGAATATAACATTACAATGCTCTGAACGTTTCAACTTCAGAATTTTAATGAGTGTTGATATATTGATAATAATTATTAAGTATTCATAATTCCGACTGCCTCTTTGGTCTAGTGGTCGCAAGCGCTACTGCTGAGCATGAGGTCCTGGGTTCGATTCCCAGGTCGGGCAAAGTGTTATTGGGTTTTTCTATCTGCCATTTCTCAGTAGCAGCCCGGAGTCTGGATTTGTGCCCGGTAGATAGCAATAGGCTCGCCCCCTATTACATGGGACTTAAACATAACTGGCGAAATGTGGGTGTATACTATTGGTACACCTCTGCCTAACACTGCGGGGAAAACAATGCGTGATGTTATGTTATAATTTCGTAGGTCACAATATAATTTCGACAGTAGTCATCTTCGGGTTAACATAATAGGGTTGACACAAACGAAATGTACAATTGTATCCTTTTATAATGAAACAAAGCTCTAAATAAATTACTATAAACTCCAAGTGTACCTACCGTTGGAACTGAGCTTATTATGATTTAAGTAGAAGGTGGGATTATCGTGATGATAATAAATTAAGCTAATTTACTCTTACAAATTAGGACTATGGTGGGATCATATTTTAGAAGGTGACATTCAATAAGTAACCATGTCGCCATTTCATGTCGATAAAATCGATACATAAAATATATCGAACAAGCGCGTGCTTCAAAAATATATCGTCGTACATTTATCCCATTTCTTATCCTCATTCTGCCTCATTTCGTTTAATAACGACACAATGCCTTATCGAAAGGTTTTATGAACTCTATTGTAGAAACTTTAGCTTGCATTGAAGTTTAGCTTCCATAGTAATCTGTATAAAAGATTGTTGCATTGCACTTAACGGATTCAAGTTCCACCTACATTTCCAATTGGAGCTTACAATCGGATTGCAGTCGGTTGTCCCGAAGCCCGCACCGATCGGCCGCAAAAGGCCCCATTTAGCTCAGATACGCGATAGGACAAGTAACGCTGCTTAGTAGATGGCATAAATTGTTTGCCATTTCGCAAATGTACGCAGTTGTTTTATAGATTTTGAAGTTTTTATCTGCTACATACGTATTTTTTTCAGACACGGACAGAATATCAACCAGCACGTCATTTATCCGGATATAGGAAATTGATATTATGTTAAAACTTCAAAACAGCAATCAATCAATCAAGAATTTTTTTCGATGATATATTATTCACAAATCCATCTTTTTTCTTATATATCTTTCACAAATCCATCATTTAGTTCCGATAAAAAGTTAGTTTAACATCCTCACATCCACTTCGCAATTTTTCAACGTTTTTTCATAGAATTGTCTCGTCACTTTGTCGTTTGTGGCTTTATCCGTCTGACAAATTACCAATATTATCATCATTCAACATTATTCCACAGTCTAACGCTAGTTTATTATACCCGCTTCCCAACTTGAGGAGTATATTATCATCTTCAATGAGCTTGCCGGATAATTGGCTTAGGCTTCTGAATAGTCTCGCTCGCTTACCGGTCTATTACGTCGGATATTATACAATCAGCTCTGACCGCATCTTATATGGGAATAATTTGTGTTGTTCACAAGCCTGCTGACCCGCATCGAGAGCTAATGAGGCTGTATCGAATTACACCGGCAAGGAACATGTTGTAGTAAGGTTTGTTGCAGAGATAATCTCGTCATTATCTTAAGTATCGTCAAGTTAATTTGCCGGAAATAAGCTTCAAAGCAGTCCATACGGATGAAGATGAATTTACTGCTTTCACTGACCATTGAATGGAATATTCTCGCATTTTGGCTATAAACTATAACAATAGTTTCACGAGGGATTTGTTGGATAGTCAAGTTCGTTTAGCTTTCGTGTTCAAATAATTGGATTCACAAGGATTATCTATTTTGCGGTTTAAGTTACAAATTCACGTTTATGTAAGACCAATATTTAATAAGAGTTTCTTATAAATACATTGAAACTTGGAAAAGTAGGAATTTTAATTTGCCGATTATCGTCAAGTGACAATCTTCGAATAGGAAGTAGAGGTACATACATGAAAACGTATGAGTTGAAATAAGAACTCGAGCTGCTTGTCACTGCTGCAGTGAAAGAGATAATCGTAAGTAGTGCACTTATTGAACGATTAACATACAAAATGCCTCTCCTACGACACGTTCAAACTTTTAATTAATTCAGCTCTTCAGAAAAAACTACGGGATACGTTATGCAGTTACATAGCCATACGGTTGACCCAGTTTTAATTCCTTTTCCAGTCTTATTTCCATAAAAGTTTCTTAGTAATCGGTTTATGAAAGTAAACAAGTTGCTACATACGTTTTTAAGGATTGTTATCTAAGTTATAATTGTAGGCAATTTGTACTCCAAAAGTTACTTTTCTTGACTTGTAACGTGCACCTAATTTTTTATTACGTAAAAAATTGGGCACGCTTATAAGAGGGTATTTTTTTGCAGTTCCGATTTGACTCATTGTAGGAGATTAAATTATGTGTAAGTAAGTAAGCTGTTACCATCGCGGGCAAAACCTGGAAAAGGCTGGTACAGGAGCGTTGGGATTGGCACACGAAAAGAGAGGCCTCCCAGCAGTGGGTGAAGTCGGGCTGTGGACGATGATGACGATGTAAGTACACGCTTTCGAAGCAGGTTTCTAAAGATTTCTTGTACTTTGGATACCGATCTCTTTAGAGTGTTTATTTTCACTAAACAGAATTTACATAGTTAAAAATCACTCATTAGAGCTTTGACGGAATTCAATGAGGACTTATCCTTTCATTCCAAACCTAATTCAAGTATGCGTACACCTATATTACCAAAACTATATCCATAATTTCTGAATTAAATCTCACTTGATTTACATGTATTAGCTTGTAGCACACGAATTCCAAATTGACACACAGCGAGGATATAATAATATGAGTGTGAAATTATGTTTCTAGTGATGTAAATTAGGTACCGATTCGCTGTTGGAATAACTGAAAAACATTGCAGGAACAATATATGCTCATTTAATTGAAGTTGGAGGAGGAAAAGTTTTGATGGCTTTGAAGGTTGAGGCTGTTTTAAATTATTTACATGTTACAGAGGGTTTAGATGTGGATGGTTTGTGAACGCAGCCACCCACGTTGCAAGAGATATGTTATTGTGATGTTTCTAAGTGAAATTGTTTTACTGATAATAAATTTAACAATGTCAGAATAAAAACTATAGATCATTGAAAAAAAAACAACAATTATTCGAGTGCTGAAGATAATAACAGAGTAGCTGATCAAACTTCACACATTAAAAAAAAAACATATTCTGTCTCACGCATCAACACTCCCAACCTTGTTCAAATCTAAAATACAGTAGCACTGACTAATTC
Source organism: Fissipunctia ypsillon (assembly GCA_947568875.1). Lineage (NCBI taxonomy): Eukaryota > Metazoa > Arthropoda > Insecta > Lepidoptera > Noctuidae > Fissipunctia > Fissipunctia ypsillon. Next base: position 5,865,751 of record OX387643.1, read on the forward strand.
AGAACTTAAACACGGTATTGTAACGGTAATCTACCTGCACCATTATCATTGTGAAGCCAATCAAGCGGAATGTTGACAAAGCTCTCCATGCAGTAATTAGAGGATGATTCGATTAGAACAAGGTGTAACATGTTACAGATTCGGTCACTTGATATGGTAGAGTAAACTTTCAAGATGTGGATAATCTAGATATTGAAAGTTCACATGGCTTTACAAAGGCCTTCATTCATATTTTGTGATCCAATATCGCCAATGATATTTACAGCTGTTCTAGAAAACATCTTCAGGAAACTTAATTGGACAAGAAAAGGATTAAGAGTCAACGGGGAATACTTAAGTCACCTCAACTTCGTGGACGACATAGTAATTTTCGCAGAAAATACGACAAATTGGTCAACCATGTTAGTTAAAAAAGTGGGCCTGTCGATCAACATTACAAAAACCAAAATAATCATAAACAATTAGGAAAACGATCATATCATTATATTAACATATCGATGGTCAGAATGTAGAATTCGTCAAAAAATATATTTATTTGGGTCAATCAGTTTCATTTGATAATCTCACTGAAAATGAAGTACAGAGAAGAATCGCCATAGCATGGAAAACATACTGGGGATTGAAGGAAATAATGAAGAATAAATCAATACATGTTTATACAGAAAGCTCTTTGAAATAGCAATCCTACCGTGTCTGACGTACGGGTGTCAAAGTTGGTCGCTAAGAAAATGTAAGGAAGATAAGCTGGCAATATGTCAACGCAAAATAGAAAGAAGCATGTTGGGAATTAGACTATCAGACAAAATTAAAAACCAAGAAATTAGAAAAATTACTAAAGTGACAGTTATTATTAAGAGAGTGAGGGCACTAAAATGGAACTGGACGGGTCATATATGTCGAATGGTTAATGATAGATAGACCAAAAAAAATATAGAATGGATCCCAAGAGAAGGAACAAGGTCTAGGAGATGCCAAAGGAAAATATGGGCAGACCTATTTGTATAAAGACTAGGGCCCAACTGGGTGACCAAAGCCAGAGACAGACACTACTGGAAAAAATGGTGGGAGGCCTACGCCACGGAGCCGACAACTACTAATTAATTAATATTTATTAAAAATAATTATTATAACTTAAAATTAATACAACTACAATCCAATTAAGCACTATTATACAAGTTAAATATTAATTATCAAATAATTAAAAATGCGCAGAATCAAAAATTTTATTTTGCATGTTAAAAATTGTAATAGTATATTTATCTAAGTATACGCATGCTACAAACATTTAGTAAAAAAGGGTATTAAATGGATGTAGAATAAATAGCTTTTTTATTGTATTTTATTAATTCATACTTTGTGTAAGTGTTGACCTGATTGATTCCGTGGCACCTGATAAAATTGAATACTTGGGCTGGCTTCCCAGGTCAGACTGGAATAGATTACTTTCACAGAATATTCTAAGATAGGCTGTGATTAGATTTGTATTAGTTGTAACATTTCACGTTATTTCTTTATTAATTACTGAATAACAAGTCGTTAAAAATAATGAATCCAAAAATAGACATAATTTAAATACAATAGGATAAGACCGCTCCTAAAGAAGATGCTGAAACATTTTTGTAAAATTATTTGGGTGCATTCCAAGCCTGCTCATTGTTCTCAAGTTGCCATTTTGGCCTTGTTATTAAGAATACAGTTTAGTATTACTTTTCTTGTAGACGGATGACACAAGGAATTAGTAGAAAACAGCCGCGAGGCTTTCATCTATAGGTACCTACCTAAATAGAGCTAGAATGTTCAGTGGTCAAGCATACACTGACGGTAGGGGTCTTAACGTGGTGGCAAAATTAACCATGTCGACCTTCAAGATTATTTATTTATTTAATTATTTATTTAGGATGACTTACAGCTAAGGGCCGATTTATCAATTGTCAGAAAACTTTTATCTGGGGAATATGTTTGACGTTTTGACAGCTTTTGTATAGAAAATATGTCAAACCGCCCTATTTATTCCTCAGGTAAAAGTTATCTGACGATTGTAAAATCGGCCCTAAAACAAACAGAATAAAAAATAGTATGTGAGACTGGCAGCCAATTAAAAGTCATCACTTCTAAAAACAGATTGGAAAGAAAGAGCGTGAACAACACAACACAGTTATCAAAAAAAGAGAGAAAAAACAATTTAACATTCAAGCTTAAACTAAATTCACATTTTATATTTATTAAGTACACGAGTAAAAACTTAGACATACAAATTTTTATTATGTCTGGACATATTTTTTTTTTATTTATGTCTGGAATTTAAAGCTAGATTCATATTACTGTGTGGTGTTGTGTCGTGACGCCTTCTGACGCAGTTTTAGCCAATCAAAACTCGTTGTGATTTGACGTAGTCCTGAACAGATTCGTTTGATTGGTGTATCCCGCGTCACGACACAACACGACACAGTAATGTGTCGGTGGCTTAAAAGAGACTGTGGCCTCTGAGTTTGTTTCGGTGTTTCTTCTCAGAGTAGTCGGATAACGAGACGGATAGTGAGGAAACGCCACCCTTATTTAATTTTAAACCATAATTTATTGTTGACGTGTGTTTTTTTAATGTGGTTTAGTTTTTCGGTCTTTTGTTTTTGAACTAGGTTGAATTTCCGCCATTTAAAAGAAGGGTATTATTTTCCAAGCCCAACAGTATTGCAGAGAAAAAATATTTTATATTATCAATTATTATTAATGGTTTGCCACAGTCGCACCGTATTTTGTGATGAAATTCTAGGTAAATTGCCCCACGTAACAATCTCATTTACATTAACTTAAATACCACTTCGAACGGCGTAATTTTTGGGTAGGTAGGTACTGTAGAGGCCTTAGTTGAGCCTGCCTTCCGCACGAATCCTCTTTGGATTTTAACATTGGCTGATAAGACAAGCTTTGCTTTTATATTCGAAAACTTAGAATAAGAATAGGTGATGACATAAAGTCATATTGTTTTATATGGAGAGAGTGTAATATTAGCCCCAGTGTTTGAATGTATTATTATAGCGTCGCGATAGCTAATAAACCAGTTCGTATAGTGCAACGGTCTTCCTATTTATATCACTACAAAGTTTCCCCAACACACCTCGAAGTCGAGACCCCGCACACAAAATAGATAGTGACCTGCCTAAGTATCGTGGCTGGTCGCTATAGTACCTACTTAAAACATTTATGAAATTTTCGCTGTTAAAAACATCACAAACATTCACTGTAGTTTATTTTTAAATAGTTATAGGTAGCTTGCAAAAGGAGGAGCTTGTGACTAAGTAACAATAGCCGCACGGTTCGATCCATCTGGTTAAGTTACGCTTGCCAGTGTTGGTCTGTGGATGGGTGACCATCTTTACATACCGACACTCCTCCGGCTGTCATTCGTGAATCTTTGACAGTCCTTATTGGTCGGGTCGTCAGAAACCTGAAAGTCTGACAACCAGTCTTACCAAGGGGTATCGTATTACCCAGTTATTGGGTTGTTCTTTTCTCTCGCGCGCTCCTGCACTTAAGCGGTTATTGCTAAAAGAAATACATGTATTAATTCCCAGCAAGATAGGATATAACTAAAACTACGAATGTGCTAAGACACTAACTAGGCCATAGAGAGATGTAATTATTTCACACATGAAAGCGCTGCCCAGTGCCCATTTCAGGTCTTATCCTTTAGTCCTTTACGGTATAAAAAGAAATAACAATTCTCGATTAACTAATGCGGAAAAGCTACCTTTCGCTGGAAAAATCTAAGATTTTATTCAGAAATACAGACCCATTCGAATATATTCGGTACTGGAGCGTAACTCTCTTTGCAAACCAACGATTGAACGGCGAAAATGCTCAGGTAGATTTTGATAAAAAAGAATAATCTTATTTTAAAGACTGTGAAAACCGGTGACGTAATAATGGTATGCATGACTAGGTTTTGCGTCATGGTTCAATGTTATCTTGTAAAACTCAACAATTACATGATTGTGATAAACGAAATCGCATACGATAACAAAAGCACATGGCCGTGGTGGAGTTTAAACTGATTACTTTTCAGAGGATTTAAAGGTAGTATAAGACTGGCTTTAAGCGATTTTTCGGGTTATTGTGTCAAAGGGAAATTGAGCTTCTGTCTTGCTTTCTGCCTATCTTGAATACATTAATGACATTGATGAAGTTGTGAAAGAAATAACATTGTTAATTTACTAGAGTTTTTGTTTTACTTATGAAGTGCTAATAATCCTTTGCTTTGCCACGACAAGCTAATAAATATAATGAGCATTTTATGAATAAAAGTGATCGAACATGAAACAAGACAACCAACATCCATTGCTATGCCAAGTACCAGCCAGCAATGCAGTTGAAACTGGACTCGTACACAAAGGTGCAAACGAACCTGTGAGGAACAATGTACAGGAAGTGCTCATACCAACTAACGAGCGAGAGTTTTTTGCTTCAGGCTAGTGGGACTCAACGAGGCATATACTTAGAAACTGTAACAGTAGAACATGATATCAGCTACACAAGTGATTTTATAAATTAAAAGACATTGAAAGGATTTCAGATCAGTGATACGAATAGGTAGTGCTAATTTGCCTAAACTTCGAGGAAGGAAGTAACATAGAGTGGATAATACCTCCTCTAAAATCCCGGAATAATTTTAATGACGTTTAAATCCCGGGATTTAAAAACCACGAATTTTTTATCGGACTTTATTTGTAGTTACAAATTATTGATTTGAAAAATCATAACATTTTTTAGGGTTACACACACACACACATTTATATATGTCATTTTTATGGTGTACATAGTAAAGAGTATTCTATCTGTCTATAAATAAAGCCCAATAAATAATTCGTGGTTTTTAAATCCCGGGATTTAAACGTCATTAAAATTATTCCGGGATTTTAGAGGAGGTATTATCTACTCCATGTTACTTCCTTCCTCGAGGTTTAGGCAAATTAGCACTACCTATTCCTATCACTGCTTATGATTGAAAACTTATTGTGTGCTGAAATCAAAATATATGTTTAAAAAGAGATAAAAGATATTCCATTTTAAAAATATTAGAGTACAGAGAAAACAGAAGAGTTTGTACTGTAAGGTATTGCCTTACTTGTTTTGCTATAGTATAGACAATGGCTTACGAAGTAAAATTTGCATAGGTGTACACGAGTAAGAAGGTAACTAAATTAGATAACGTTTTAAAACAGACAGCTTCAACTTTCTGACTAACAGACCAACTCTTTTACAATTCAAAAGTGCTTGTAATTGGTTTATTTGTAATAAATGCTTTGAGTAAAAAACCATTGTTATTCAGAAAAGGTTCTGTGAAACTACTTTTACGTGAATATTTTCCTGTTCAAGTGTCACTTTATATGTACTTTCTATGATACCTTTGTGCCAGCCAGTCGCTTTGTGGTTGCTGAACCGGTAAAATAATTTCCTCTAAATTATTTCTATTGTCACTGTATGTTTGAGATTCTCGAAATATTGTGTGCTCACACATAAAAATGAATTTTAAAGCTTTCAGGATTAACGGCTTCAAGCTATAATAAAAGTGTTGTTGTATTCCAGTTTAGAATAACTAATATTTATTAATTGATAAGTTTTATTAAAATCTATTTCAATTAGCTTATCTAATACTTTAGAACAGTGGTGTGCTACCTCTCGTAAGTTTCCTCCTCCTAACCTGAATGATAGCACAAGATTATAATTTACTTAATTTCTGAATAACAACTTAGAAAAGCAGATTTTCATACTAACATATTTTGATTTTTTTTTGAGACCTGTTCATATTAACAAGACTCTTGAACAACAAGACCTATCAATACATGAGATTACAAAATTTTAGAGATTTTGCGTCGTAAATGTGCCTTGCGTTTTTGTCTTAATTAATTTTAACTTTCTTCTTATGAACCAGAATTATTTTAATAACTTTATGAGTGAATTCCTCTAGATTGTTATAGTACTTACTTAAAGTTTCCATCTATGTCTTCGTTCAGAATTTATTACTGTTGGTGTACCTAAGTACTTAATTCTATAACATTACACTCACATTGCCAATCCGCACTGTAAAAAGGTAGTGATGAATACTTGTCCCTTCACTGTACAAGAAAGAAAATAGGTTTATTTGTCACAGAAATACATGCATACAAAGATCAGTTGACTCAATAATTTGTTTATTTATTTATTTGTGCACAATTTATCACCATAAGTATACTGTTGACATAACAATATGTAAAGCCGCCAGTAACAGTAAAAAAAAAAAAGAAAATAGATTTATTATCACGAGCACAAACCAGAAATAGTCGGTAGTTGCACATCGTGAGTGTGACAAGCAGGCTTCCATTCAGCATGATGCTGTCTTATGGGGGACCCAAAGCACAGCGCTGATTTTCAGTGGTCACCCGAAGAGGAAGAGGTCTTTACCCTTCAGTGAGACAATCGGAGTCTCAACAATTTGTTAATCAAAAATAATTAAAAACCAATCCGATATCGTATTCGAGTTTCGTAGCAAAAGTTAAGTCGTAACTTCATAATTTTGATTTATAGCCAAACAGAAGTTACCTGAAAATTAACCTTTAGAGATGAACTTTTGAGTTAGTATTCAGTAAGTTGGTGTGAAAGAACGTGGAAATCTGAATTGATCAGATACCTAGAAGAAGAGACATTAACAAAAAAATGTTTTATCAATGTGTTGCGTGTCATGTACAGAAAGTAGTCAAGTATGTATGGTTTTATGTACTATGATGATATTTATATAAGTATTAGCAGGCACTACAAATCATGAAATTGTTACATAACAAAACCTCTGTTTAAAAACACAGGTTTTGGTTTGGGTATGAATTTGGATGGCTCTAAGACAAGAGAAAGACTGAAGAAAAGATGGATGAATTGTGTGAAGCATGATATAATTATGACGGCTGATGAGATGTATGTATGGAAGATAAAGACATAGGAACTGAGCCAACCCCAAATAAATTAAGGATGATAATGACTTGCATATGCGTTGAGTGGATTACATGTCACTGTAATCCTATAAAAAAAAAAAAAAACTATCGATAAGGTTTCAATTTTATTGCTTTAATACATAAAACGATTGGAATCATAATGATAGACGAGACAAAATTATTTGCTCTAGACGTATAAGTGGCAAACTACACAAATTACAACAAAATTGTCGGATCTCAGAGCAATAATCATAAACGGTTATTCATGAAATAGCCCATAACCCCGACCTTAAGCCATAAATTCTGGAATGTCTGTTTTATTCCATTCCGGGAACGATTTGGATCCTTAATGAATCCTTTAATATTGTTGTTTATGATCCTCACTTTTGCGTGTTACAACGTAGAGTAAATTTGTTTGCACACTTTTTAATTATATTTTTTGAATGAGTTTTGAAATTTGATTTTGAGTGGGATTGTTTTTTTATATAAGTTTTCATCTTCTCTTGTGGGTCGTGATAATAGTAGATTTATTTGTGTTACATCATTATTTGCGATTGTTTTTCGTATCATGTTTGAAGTGGAGGTGTTTATGACAAGGGAATAAATTGTCTGTCACGAAAACAGTTTTAGCTAAAAGTACCTGAATAATATTTCTGATGTTGCCTAGTGAGATTCCTTGAAAGTAATAAAGTGTGGGTGGGTGTGTGGGTATACTCTATAGTACATATGGTACAACTCTGCCCAATCCTTCGGGTAAATAAGGCGTCATGTTATGTTATGTGTGCGTTAATAAAGTGTAAATAATATGCGAAAATTGTAACATGCCAATTTTCAAACACGTCAATATCAATTTCCTGTACACAAAAAGACAACACAGACTATATTAATACATTTGGGTCGTGTACCAATAGCTTATCGAGAACTAATTGTGACATCAAAAATAGATTAATTAGATAATTCAGTAATCTAATCAGGGCCAGATACATGCTTAGTGACTGTAACATAGTATGAAAGGTTACGAATAATATACATATCGATTTTTGCAAAGCATAACGAGATAGCGTGTCACAATGATATATGTATGTTCGGATATCTTTTAGACGGATCTCGACAAATTGCGAGTTTGAGGGCCCCCGCAACGGAATCTTTTGTGAGACTGAATAGTCGTTTGTACTGAAAAACATGTTATATTAAGTTACGCTTGACCTTATTTGAAGTTCTACTGGCTTTGATAATGCGCAAAAAGGTTTAGAAGATTTTGCATAAACTGGTACACCACAAAAATGTGCCGGATATTTGATTATATTTCGTATGTAGCTGATAGGAATACCTACAGGTGAAGTAGGTATCTACCTATCTAGATTTCAATGTAAAACTAAAATATTACAGATATATTATTCGAAGTAAGAAAGCATTGTTGTGAATTTAATACACAACAGTGCTTTCTTAATTATGAAAAGATTACCTATCTGAACAATCTAGACTAGCTCGAAATTATTTACGTAACCATCTGATTTCCCAACAGGCACAGCTTTACCAATAAGTACAGGTTCAAAATTAATTTCCTTGCCACACCCAGGCTTGTCTGTGCATTGTAAACTATCTACATCAGGTGACATTGTTCTTCGGACAGCATTGTTCAGTCCGAGCCAGTCTTTATCAATGTTTTCATCTTTTGCTTCACTTCAAATAACTTCTAAGCCACGATCATGATATTTTTATGTGATAATGTGAAGTTACATTTAAGATTATTAAATTTAAAAATCAAAAACATATTGAAAAATTATAAAGAGGTACCCGGACAAAAAAATAAGGCTTATCCAATCTGTTAAAAAAAAAAGTCTTACAAAATCTCCTTTTAACTCCTGGCTAATCTCAGAGTTGAATTCCTTATAACATTAGCACTATAACCTAATTAATTTCATTTCTCTTTGTTATTCTCAATTTGCAAATCAAAAATTAACGAAGGCATTTCAAATGGAAAGGAAGTAACGAAAGATATTAACAAAACAGCTGTTCCCTGCAAACACGTATTTCTTTGCAAACACGCTATGTGAAAGAAATAAATGGTTAAGTTCCATCGATGAAGAAGAACATAATAAATAAACTAAGATTTCTAAAAGCAAACCAATGGAACTCGTTACTAGGAAAAAAGTCACTAGCGATAATTAAAACAGTTTTCGAGCATCTACAATGAAAATCACGTTTGAGCAATTTCCCCGAATTTTCCGCCTCTGAAAAATGCAGTGTTTGATATAAAACATTGAAAGTTTGGTCACAACCGCAGCCTATAGGAGATTCGCCATTGAAAACTAAATTGGATTTTGGCCCCATTTTGGCAAAAAAAGCATTCATTTTCATTTTTCAAAAGTGTACGTGAGGTTTTCACGTCAAATACCCTAGACCATTTGGGTTAAAGGAGACCTTTCCAACTGACTTTATATCGCAAATTCTACACGTTCCAGTCCACATTGACACAAAAATTACGTCTAATCCTCTATTTATCAATGGGGAGCCGGAATAAAATTTGTGTTAAAAGTAGTTTCATAACAGAGGGGCAATTCTCGTGTTTTTAAGACCAATGGCATTCTAATCTCAGTCACAATCTGTCAATAAAAAAACTCTCAATTTCTCTACATTTTTGTCAAGTTTTTGACATTGATTACCGCTGAGATGAGATTGCGACTTGAATTTGAGCGTTTTTCAAGTACGAGAATTGGCCTCCAGAAATCATCCCTACACACTACAAGATGCTACAATAACTTAATTAGAAAAACAAAAAAAAAATTACTTTGAAACACAATGATGAAACAAACGAAGATCATAAACCGACCAAAATCTCGAAAAGCGTCGAAAGCGTTAGGTTTTATTTTCAGGGTCTCGTCTGATTTCAAAAGCATCAAGACTGTTAAAATCCTGTATTGCTCCTTCGTTCGTAGCCACCTCGAGTATGCCTCTCAAGTCTGGAACCCCAATTATAATATTTATATCGATCGTTTGGAGGGCATACAGAGAAAATTCCTAAGGTACATTCAATTTCGTTCGAAAACATATCTACCGAATTATAACAAGCGATGTAAAAAATTTCACATTTTGCCTCTTTCTGAAAGAAGAAAAATTGCTGATTTAGCATTTTTATCTAAAATTGTGAATGGATCCAGCGAAATCCCCGAGTTAGTGAGCAAAATTGGGCTGCGAGTTTGTTCTTCGTTTCTGCGTAAACCTCGTTTGTTGCACATACCATCGACACGAACTAATTACAGAAACAACTCTTACATTATTAGAGCAAGCCGTATGTATAATGAAACCTGCCAGGAAGTTGATATAGATCTCTTTAATACTAGTGTGTCTAAATTTAAGAAGATTCTTTGCCACCACTTTTTCGACAACATAAAATAGACTGGCTTTATAATAATACACTTGCACTGTATAGTAAATTATTAATCATGTAAAAAACGCGAATGTAACGCTGTCTAATACCCAAGTTTCATAAGTTTTTATTTGTACATGTTAACTGTGAAAACTTGTAATTGGCTATCATCATGTTAGTATCTTTTACATTGTATCTGCCTAGCTGTAAGTTTTCCGAAAACTTAAAATAAAATAAATAAAACATTATATCATCGCCTGAAGACCAAACAAGAAATACGTCCCAAAAATATTTCGTTTGTTCTAGTATTGTAACAGAATAGGTATGCAATAGTGGCCAATAACAAGCTGTCGCCCTGTGATGGATGAGTTCCGTACATATTTGTAATGTGTGACTGATTACATGACTTGAATTGCTTCGCTGTACATACTACCCCAAATGTAATTCCATGGATTGATGTGTTGTCAAAAAGTTTGGCGGTGTTAATGGTTTATTTTAGGTTTATTAAATAGTTTTGGTTAGTATGTACATACGCTAAATATTATATTATGTTCAAATAATGAACACATATGTTACTGTTGTGTACCTACCTACGTAATATAGGTACAACATGTCCTGGAAATAACGCACAACCTCTTAAGAGGTCATTGTACTCATTATTATGAACAAATTTTACTATGGGACCAAACCTGAAATCGTGAAAAAAAATGAGGTGTTCCCTACATTTTGCCGAGCTAAGAGAACAACTGATTTTTTTTCGCGATTACAGGTTTAGTCTTATAGTAAAAGTTGTTCATAATGATGAATAGAATGACCACTTAAGAGGTTGTGTGTTAATTCCGGGACGTGTTGTATAGACACTGAGTGTCCGGCTGCCTTGATACTGAATGTTAACTTACTTAAAAAAAATCCTACTATTTGATTAGGGTCCATAAAATTCAAATTCGTTACATACAGCTTTAAAATTAACAACATCAGTAAAATAGCCCTTACAAAAGTATTTTCATCAAAAGCCAAGTTTTTTCAAGCGGTGTCATGTATTCTGCGAGTAGAATGGTTAATTTTCGTCGACAATTAATGGGAACAAATGCGAGCCACGTTTCTGCGTTGTTGACAGACAGACTTAGCGGCCACGGCTAATTGTCTACGAGCATTTAATGATAATAGAAAGTAAAAGAAATAAGCGAATTCTTTAAACATTTTAACTTTGTAGAAATGATAATCCGAGAAATGCTTTTAAAGCGAGGAATTTGTGGTGAGTTGAGAATAATTTTAGCTTTGTAAGAAGATTTGGATTAAAGCCTGACGAAGATGATTTTGATAATTTAGTTACAAGGTTTATACGCGGTGATTTTTAATTCACTGTTAATCTTTCAGGGCGTGAAAGTACTCATGATTATGAGCAATTTTCACTCTGAAGTAACGAAAAAGATATCAGCTGTTTGAGACAAAAATGCAATGTTTGCCCGTTGAAAATGTATGAAACAGATGTATTTTTTTGCTATTTCGTAGTTGGTCCCATAGTGAAAGTTGTTCATAATTATGAATACTTTCACCTCCTGAAAGGTTAAACAGTAAATTAAAAATCACCTTGTATTGTTGAACTGAAATATTGTACTAAAAACAGACTCGATTGGTTTGCAAGTCAAAACCAAATAAAATTGTCCAATAAAAAGAAACGGAACATTCGTATCGTGTTTTCAGACAAAAAAAAAGATGAAATTCGTTTGTATCGTAGGTACTCTTTTCAATTCTTTACAATTTCGTGTATTTATAGTAGCTATAAAATCCAACGTTCTGTTGGTTTACTTATAATCGTTAAAGAAAAGTATTTAACCGCCTTTTTATTCGCAAATATTTTCCTTTTCTTTCATTACGGTATTGGACGAAAAGTTACTTTTGTAAGTGTTAAAATTATGTAAGATGTTCGATAGGGCCGCTTTGTGAATTATTTTATGAAATGTAAAGACAGACATTTGAGAAAACTATACCATATAGTGAATATGCGGCAAAACGCCACAAGGTTTGTAAATTTTTAAATGATATGGGCATGGGTTTTATCTTTCAAATAACCTTTATAACAATTTTTGAATTTAATTGAGATCTGTTTTGTTGGCTTTAAAGTAATTAAATTGGGTAATCCACAACTGAGAATAACAGCGCTGGTTATTCCGAAATAACCATGTTCGAAATCAGAACTGCGTCCCCATTTACAATTTTATTTTTTCCCGTCTCCCGACTGTACAGAAAGGGCGCAGATAGACCTGTCCCTAACAACTAGGTATATTGTTTTGTACTCGTAAACGGACAACTAAAATTAAGCATCGAAATAGACTTGTCTTTGTGTACCTAAGTGCTTTACATTGAATGGCCTTTTTAGGGTTCTGATTTCATGATGGAATTTGATTATTCAGTGTTTTCGCTATTTTGCCAAAAAAAGGTCTGATTAATAATGAACGTTACTAGTATTATCGTTGTTAACTAACACATTAGCTGGCGTTGGACCGGTAGGAAAAGTGCAGGTTCTCAAAAATATAGAAATACTCTGTTTTCTTTGTGTCTACAGCGGAACAAAGTAATTAAATTGAGTCTCAAATATTACACACCAAGTATTTAAGAGAGAAACATAATCTATAGACGATAATCCGTTGAGGGTAAGCTACCCAAAGTTTATCCGAAACTGGCACAAAATTAAATTTAGGCCAAGTTATCCATATAACCGACAAGTTGGAAGGCGCCTGCGATCCCTCGTTATTTAATAAAGCATATTACTTGCACGATTTAGTCGCACTTACTAATTTACTAATTGTTTTATTGTTGTAACTTATTAGATTTTCACCATTAAATATTATCTTCGCTGTGTGTGACCCCCTTTACGGAGGCGTAGTCGATTAATACTATTATTGGCAATTAAAAATATCTTAGGCCCATTCCCGTAATTTAAAACGTTCAAAATCTAGTGGAAATTAGAGGTGGGTATTTTTGACAGGTTGAGACTGAAATTAGAACACGAACATACTTAAAAAATACGGGAATTGCCCCTCATTTTAATTGCCCCTCTTTTTAAATTGCCCCTCTTCACAATTAATTCACATTATTGAAATTAAAATCTGCTTTAATACTGGTACGCTCATGTTACAATCTGTTTTGTCTGTAGTGGATTTTAGAATTATTTTTGTAAATTAAATAGTACCTCATGTATGAACGAGAATTTTCGGCCATTAAAGACTTTGCACCACATTTCCACGCATTCAACTAATCCATGAAATGCCAAAGGTCCTCGTTTACCCGAAACACGAAACTCAAAAGGTTTCAGTAATTCAGTTACAGCTCCTGAAATGAAGCAAGTTCGGAAACAGTTCCCAACGAAATTCACTTACGTCCGAATGCAGTTAAAAGAACGGGAAAAGACGAAAACAAGTCGCTAATAGAGTTAACCTAAGGACAAGAATAGACAAACGAGATATACGCGTAGAATCTCTTGATATTTGGTCACTTTATCAATGAAACGCTTGTATGAAAGTAGTTTCTTTATAGACATGCAATTCAGTCAATTAGTCTTTATTGCAATCCATAATGTACACATGCAGGTGGTAAGTATTAATCAATAGAAACAATTATGAACCCTGTCCGGCACAGCGAAATTTTTAATGATTAGGTTACATAGGCAGTCGCTCCATGTAAAATACTAGTATTTCAGCTGCATCCGGTTCGACTGAAACCCGACCCCAACATAGTTGGGAAAAGTCTAGGCAGATTGATATGAGAGATAGAAGAGGTGCTTTTCCTTATAACTAAATATTTAAATTATTTCCTATATATCAGTTTTTTGCAACAGTATTAAACATAAGCAGGATCAGCCTAATGTTCTCATTGCTGGGACACAGGCCTCCTCTCTTCGAGAGGGAGGGGGCCGTAATCTATGTGACATTTACCAACCCGCACTGGGCCCACATGGTGGATTACGGCCCACAACAGTATTAGTTTACATTATCACTCATTTATTTATTTATTTTCGGAATATAATATGTGTAAGTCAATTAAATTAAATATTATTAATACTTATTTAATACCTGATAACCTTCTTATATATTAGATAGTAGGTAGTTAGGTTCCCATTTTCCCACTTTTCTAAGTTCAGTATTTAATTAAACCAAAAATTATTTTTGTCTTTGTCAAAGCCTTACAAACAAACTTGCTAACGTATTTCCAATAATTGACTCCAATTCAATTTTTGATTTCTTAGAAAATTATATTAAAATAAAAGTTATTTTATGAGAAGAGAACCTTTGTTTTATTTAATATAAGGCGGAATTTATGAGAAATTATTTTGTCGATAAACTTTTAGGTAAATATTTTTAACGTTTGGGTATTTTTGTTTGTAACGGTTTGTTTGAAATCAGAAAAATCTACGTAAATATGCTTATTTGCAAGTTGTTAAACTTACTTTTGATAAGTTCTTTGAGCCAACATAATAAAGTTTGCATATGAAATGCACACAAGCATAATGCGATTAGCAACTTTAAATATATTCAACAATGTAAATTGAGCAGAGACTTAAAATCTCATGAAAATGATAATGTTAAGGTATTCAAATTATCTTATGAATGCATTTCAAGCAAGTGTGTGGAGACAACTTTTTCCTTAAGTCTTGCAAGCTGGTAATGTTTTATGCAGTGCGAAAATTGTGCAAAAGTTACTGGACATATTCTCATGCCTAGGCTATGTTAGTTAACCAGCCTTATGTATTTCTATAAGGTCACATGTTCAAGTATTTCATGTCGCAGAATATAACACAAAAGCATAACATTAGGTCAAAAGGAATAGCTGTCGTTGCTGCCATTCCATAGTCAAGGCCCATAACTCCAAACTTTCACGTTTGCGTTAAACTGAAAACGCGTGGGTCGCAATAACTTTCAGAAAACGCAGTAACAACAAAATGTGGTGTTGTGACTTTAAATCAGTTTTGTAATAATATTTTGGCATTACAAGGCATACGTAATAAAGTAAGTAACACTCAATTCTGTACTAGTTTCTACAATTGCTTTGATGGTCCTCAACAATAATACCTTATATACCTACATAGAAATATGTAGATAATTATGTAGATATGCCTAGGAACTCAAGCCGATCAGATACAGGAACAGATGTACCACGAAAAGTAGGAGTTAGATCGAAACGACTCCTTTTAGCTGTAAAAAGACACGCCTGTGTTTTGGTGGCGTTAAAAGAAGGTGATGGTGGAAGACAATTTTCAGACATGCCAGTACAGAACTGAAAAAACCTGATAAAGCAATGAACCGACAACATATCAAGCTATCCAGAATGAGCTGGCCTCGCATTTACTGAAAGCCTATAAAGGCGAGACCAGTAATACTGTAAATGAAATGTAAAGCTTTATATGTAGCCTTGTGTACATAATATTAATACGACCGATACGAACGACCGAGGAACGATAGAAAGTTTTCAAAATTCTATGATATTTTCGCGCTTCGGTTTTGCACACACCAATAAAATATAGTTTAAGCATTGTACCTATAACAGTGTGTCCTAAACATAACAAAAATAAACACACAAGCTACCATGGGAATTCCACACCAAAAATATTGAGTAACCCGGTTCTCTTTCAATCAAAATTGATATCACTATTCAATATATTATAAGACCAATCGGCGTCGGACAAACCTCCAGGGATTTCACACATGATCTCATTCAATTTATTGTTCCCTGAAATTGCTTTTTTTGGGATAAACTAGATTAAGAGCCGTCGCGAATTAGATGGTGGTCACAATATTTAGTATATTTTTGAACGTGAAGTGGACAAAGCTGCTGCTATGTGAAGTACAAACTGACAGTATCTTATCAATCACCAGCATTTGATTAGCTTCAGTTCGCTGTCATTAAGAGCGTATATTCCAAAAAAAACACATTAGCCTCTGCAACATAATCGTTGCGACTAGTCCGTCTAGTTTAGGTACACGTACTCTAACACTTTAGTTTTGGAAAACACTTTATTGAAAATAATGTACCTACTCTCGAACATTGGGTCATTTATCATTATTTAAAATTGTATATAGGTACTCACATAAAATTTTAAATACGCTAAGTACATTAATGAGATAAAATGATTTATATTCAACCGCGTCGCGTGGTATGTTTTGCGGTTATTCAATTTGAATAAATTAAATTATAGCCACAAATTATATAAACAAATAAAATTATATTAAAATAAAGGACATAATTATTTCATAAACATATTGCACGTTTGTAAAGGACACAGTGGTTTCGTCAACATTGAATTAGATTTATGAAAGAATATACGAACAACTGTTTTTTGAAAGAAAACATTTCTGTTGTAAGTACTCCACATTTAAGAATAATTTTCCACTGTTTTCAAATATAAATTAAATCTTTTTACCTCGCCGACAAAAAAAAAATGAATTAAGTTATGCTTGGAAACTTTTTCAGAGTCTAATCTCTTTTTGAACAATTGTTACATTCGCATCTCATCAATCTTGAAGGAAATAAATGTTCCGGTGCAAAAAAGTTTAAACAATTTCCCAAAGAATTAACAAAGAGTTTGAGAGAAAAAGTCGCTAACTTATGTATTGCTTTAAATCTGAATGTAATAATTATGTTCTTATTCTTGTTCTTATTTTGAACTGACAAGTTGCTAGGAAGGTGAATTCAGCAAGTGCTTTCTTGGATAACAATTTATTTTTCAAGTTAGGTTTAAAGCTGCAGTCTTGCAAAATTCGCTCGCGGAGAATTATTTGCGCAACGTTGTAGGTATAGATTTTTTTTAAACAAAAGTAATGAAATAACATCCTACATTACTATTGCATATTACTATTGCACACAAAAAACCATAATATAAGTAATAGCTAGTTTTTTTTAAGTTCATCTATGTGGACCATGTTAGATAAATCGAGCGTTAAATACAGCTCTTTCGCGCTTAACAACATTTCGAGTTATGTTTGCGTGTGTATTTTTTTTTTTACGAAATCTGTTTAGCACAACATTCTCGTTTTTAAAATTCGCTGATTAGTTTCTTCAAGACGTGACCAGTTGTTAAAGATGACTTTATCACTTTCACGGAATTGTGTGTTAAATCTCGAATTTATCTGTTTGCTTCTAAACAATAAAATTATGACTTCCCTTGATAATTTATTTTGTGATAAACTATTCTTTAGTAGGGGAAATAATCTTAAATAGGTATTTTTCACCTCTAGTAATTACCTCAATTAATTTTAATCGACCTTCATTTTATATAACCTAACCCAAGTTCCTTTAAGATACAGACAAATGCTAGGTACTATCGAGGAAACTTAGGTACATCTGATCAATTTGAAAACAAAATTCCATGCACACGGTGACCACTTAAGTAAGCAAGCGTTACTAAAGCGGCCGAGCGCTGCAAGCAAGAATAGTCCTTACGGTGTATAGATGTTCGTTTCTCCCATGGTACCTACCCACATTTTATTATTTTACCCACAATAGCCACTGGTTAATGGTAACAGATCTGTGAACCTCTCTCAGGGGTCCTGAAATAAAGAGGACGAGTCTGTTGTGATAAACTGTTCACAATTATAAGCACCTGATGTGTTAAAATTATTGCTTCAGATTAGTCTTCATAAAGTCAACGATGGGCTTGACAAAAAGGTTTTGTGTTTGTATCCAACTTGAGCGATACTGTTAGCAGGAAAACCTTTTATGCTTAGTAGCATCATGTTTCAATATTAAAAAACTTCTTGAAAATTGTATGTTTGTGTAACTTAAATAAGTTGAAATTTATTTTATTTTACATAATAAAGTACCTGAGAAAACAGTATAAGTAATATTTAGGTTTATTTTATGTTTGATTATTATGCCTACTAACTTTGCACTTGCACTGCACTTGTTATTGTTTTATTAACCAAATGAATAAGATTTTTCATCTAAACTATATCCCCAGTTTTCACCCCCACAGGGGTAGAATTTAAAAAAATCATTTAGGATATTTCCAAACCTTGACTCAAAGATTATTCATACCAATTTTCGAGTTAATCAAGCTACGCAGTAAAATTCTCCCCTGTAATATTGACAGCCCCTTTTCACCCCGTCCGGGGTAGATTTTCGAAAAACCTTGATACAGGTTATTCTTTATTTTTGAACTTAAGTATAAATACTGAGTTTCGAGTTAATATGACGTCGCGTTAAAATTCTTCCATACATTTTTTGACACCCCCCAATCCCCCTCGTGGGAGTAGTTTAGAAAAACCAAAAATTACAAAGTTCATAATTTATTAAGATAAGTATTTGTGCCAAGTTTCAAGTTTATTAACTCAAGGAATAAGGTTTTTCATACAAACAAAATACCCCCTTTTTACCCCCATAAAGGTCGAATTTCCAAAAACCCCTTCTTAGTGCTCCCCTACATTATAAAAGGAAGCTGTGTGCAAAATTTCACGTTCCTAGTCCCAGTAGTTTCGGCTGTGCGTTGATATGTCAGTCAGTCAGTCAGTCAGTCAGTTAGTCAGTTTCTCCTTTTATATATATAGATTATTATGCCTACCAACTTAGATGCACTTGTTATTGTTTTATTAAGTAACAATAACATAATGTCAAGCGTACTAAAACTCCAACTCATTGTAAATCCTTTGTAAATTTCATCATGCCAAATATACGTTACTGTGCCTAAGTTTTTCTTGCCAAGTTTTCTAAATATAAAAACCAAACAGTCAAAACTCGGGCTTCTTGAAGTACCTATGCTAACTTATTCCCAACTTAGTGACATATTGGAAATAAAGTAACCCTTTCTGATAAGATTTAAAAACTTCGTACGTTCAATTTTGACAGACATACTTAGTAATTCCCTTTTATTACTTAGTTCTTTTGATCTAAAGTGAGTTGATATTATTTTTTATTTCCATGTGCGGGTTTTCTTTTTTACTTGACCTGCATTCGAAATTTACTTTACTGTTGGCATAAATCAGAATGATTATTTTACATTTTTTTTTATTTGACTACAAAGTCAAATAAAAAAAAACGTAAAAAATAAAGTGGTCAAAGTTACACAAGTAACTTTGACCACTTTATTTTTTAAATGGAATGGAAGAATTGATTAGCAAAAATTCGGCGAAATCATTATCATAGGCATACTTTGCGAATAGGTATGTATAAAAAAACGAGTTTATATGCAAGTTTTTGTAGGAAAGAACCTTCTTAAATCTATCAAAACGTGGAAAGGTCATATAATTTTCACCATGGCCCACTAAACCCAGAAAGAAGTAATAAAATATACTACTATATAGATACTTTATTATATCTCAATCCTCATGAGTGAGTTTTTGTTAGTACAAAGATCACACGCGACTAATTCTTTGATGTCTTCTACTTGACATACAAGTTTTAACTTGAAAAGGGTAAATGTAGTTTGTGATTGTCCGGATATGTTACTTGATAAATGTTACGTTGAGAATAATTGTTTTGTTATTTTGTTGTGGAAATTAAAATTAGAACAGGCTTTCTCTCTTTCTCTGTATTACAGGAAAAACTATAAAGTGTAGAATGAGTAAAGTTACACTAAATAATAATATAATGTAGTTTACACAATTTTATGAAGTGGGGGATTAATGACCCATCCAACAGCCAGTCTGAGTGCAGTGCTTCTGATCAGACTATTTCCCACTTGCTGGGGTGTTCTAAGTACTGACGGCACCTACTGGGCAACAACAATTAATAAGAAGTCAAATCAAAGTACCGTCGACACGTAAAGAAGAAGAAGATTTACCAACTGCAGTCCAGCTGCCGAGAAAATGCGTTCCTGCCACCTATCAGTTGGACAATTTCTAGTTGTAATAAGGATCACATTCGCAAAACACATATTCATTAGTATAAAACTGTGAGGTGTCAAGAACGCATTCCCTTGACGGTCGAACTGTAGATTTTATTATTCGGGTTGAGTTGTGATGTTATGTCAAAGCTATCAAGGAGATGCAGAATTGGCTCACTATAACTTTTTAATGGTAATCAAATGTGTTATAAAATAATGCATTATTTGCGAAGGTGTTTTCATAAACATGGTATAAATCCAAAATCCAAATAAATAGTTTCATAATCAAGGTTGATTAAGTTAATGTAAATTACTTTTTAAATTATTCGAATCGGACTTTTCGTTTAGAAATAACGACGGGTATAAATATGCTTAAAGTAAGAAAAATGCGCTTAGTCCTTTAGTTACTTACACATTTGAACGCGCTAATCTCTGTAAATACCAGTCGGATTTAAAAAATTCTTTTGGCATTTTATAGCCCAATTCTTGAGGAAAGCTATAGGTTATGTAACATTGCGCTAGGACCCTGAGAAGCCGAGCAAATACAAAAAAATTAAGAACGAGCGCTAAGCGAAAACGAAATAACAGCGCGGGCAGGTGATGCGATGCGACGGGGTGGGTTGGGGAACTAGAAATTTCACGCGGGCGAAATCGCGAGTGGAAGCTAGTTTATTCATAAGCCTAATGAAATGTCGAAATAGAATGAATTGCCGTTCATACTGACCGAATCGATAACAGCTTTTAATTAGTTACATCACACACAACTGTCATATAAATGTATGAGCTAATAATATTTGGACAGTCGTTCCGTCGCACGCTGGGTTTGAAAACCTGTGTCTATTTCTAGATTTTACGGTACGAGGGTTTTTTCGACATTCATTTTCGTACTGCAGTTTTCTATTTGTGCCCGGAGATAAAATTAGAACTCCATGTTAAATAAAATTACTGCAGACTATTCACGTCGACATGCTTCTTCCACAAAATTAGTGTTTATTTTTGATAACGATTATTCTGATTTCTTTAATCATCTGCCTAACGCTAGTCTTTTCCAAACTATGTTTGGGTCGGCTTCCAGTTAAACCGGATGCAGCTGAATACCAGTAATTTATATGGAGTGACTGCCTATCTAACCTCCACAACCCAGTTACTGGGTAACATGAAACCCCTTGGTAAGACTGGTTGTCAGACTTTCAGGCTCTGATTATCTATACTGATTGTCGAAAATATACGAATGACAGCTGGGACCAACGGCTTAACGTGTTTGCCGAGGCACCAAGGGGTCTCGGTATGTAATGGTCACCTATCCACAGACCGACCTTGGCAAGCGCCTTCGATCGACTCGTGCGGCTGTGATATTTAGCCACGATCCCTGATTCTGGTTTCTATAATCTTGGTATTAACAGGTGTCGTGGTATCACTTCAATTAAGTTTTTAATAAAAAATGGAATCGGTTTTAAATAAGGTCACATAGGGGAGATAACTCTAGAATGTTGCACGGCAGCGATAACTTTTATGGTTATGTACTTAGGGATGAGACTGGACCAAATATTGCACGATAAGGGATGCTACACCTGTAGGTATATTCCTCAGACATAATTTCTTATAAAAAAAAAATAAAGCTAATAATATCAAAAACATGAATCTAGATGAATTAAAATAAAGAAAATGTCCTCCAGATCGTAACTATCCATGTTAGAATGTCATGAATTTGTTTTTACGAGTAGTTTGCAATTTTTCATACAACTTTTTTTCTTTGCAGTTTTGAGAACGATGAAATATAAATCTTAAAACAGTACCTACCTACGTAACTGGCAGGACCATACACTCAAACTAGAGCGCCTTGTAGGAAAACTGACAAGTTTTTCTCGTGAATAGCGAACATAAAAGTTTTTGTTTTTGTAGCGTGCAAGTGTGCTTTGTCACTACTTTCTTTTGCAGCTGGAACTGTCATAACTGTCTTCCTTGTACACTATTAAAACTCTAGCCTTTTTGATCAATTTTATAACATCTAAAAGAATATAACAAAAATAAAGTAGGTGTGTTTTAGCTGCTTTTGGGAGAAATACTGACTATTTTTCAGCATGAAACTTGATTGCAAAATTCACCAAAATCTATCTATATATCTAAACAAATAAATAAAATTGAAGTGTCTGTTTGTAATGTCAAAATAACAAGTTTTTGGTTAATGCATAAGAAACGGTACGGTACTTATAACAAAAAAGCAATTTTTAAATTTTTTGTCTGTCTTTTTGTTCTGGATAATCTCCGAAACGGCTTAACCGATTTTGATGTGACTTTCACTGGCAGATAGCTGATGATACGGCGGGTAACTTAGGCTACTTTTATTTCAAAAAAATAATTAGGGTTCCGCACAAAAAAATTAAAACCCATGAAATTATGAACAAAAGAACGGATTTAAAAAATTCTTTTTGCATTTGGTACTCCAATTCTCGAGGATAGTTATAGGCTATTTAACATCACGCTACGACCCGCAGGAGCCGGTCAAAAAAAGTCAGAAGGAACAGTAAGCGAAAACGAAGTAATAGCGCGGGCGGGCTATTCAACGGGTCAGGGAACGAGGGAGTTTTAATAAAATGTGGCTGTTATTTTAGTATATTGTGTTTCTTACGACATCCACGCGCACGAAGTCGCGGGGCACAGCTAGTTTAAAATAAAAATACATAATTCCCAATCTCAAGAATTAAGCGAATCCGAAGATAAATTCAGTGTCCCATCACTCATGTTTAAAATTAGGCAATCAATTAACGGATAAAAGAAAATGCAAATAAATACAAAAAATACTTTTCATTCTGTTCTAATTTAAATTGTTCTTTATGTATCAGCCAATCATAGATCTAATTTATATGTATAGCAGATACTTCTTAATTATGCATCTATTTTAAATACCTTATTCAAAACTAAGAAGGACAGGACAATCGTTGCCAGAATTTCCTCCAATCTAGTTTACAACAATGCTTATCTGGGACCGTGGGACTGACGGGTACAATTTAAATCCTTTATCGTTAATTTATTAAATGGAAATGCAAATGAAAGGGAAAATCTTTACCGAGATACCTATACATAATTTTGCACCATGTACCTATACCAATCCCGGTGATGAATATCCCTTACAAATATGTAAAACTCAGATGATAACGCGATCATTAAGAGCCTAATTTTTTTATTGCAGCAAGTTCGTGCTTTCATGTCTTAATCATCTGCTTTTCCCAACTATGTTGCGTCAGCTTCCACTCTAACCGAATGAAGCTCAATAGCCAGTATTTGACATGGAGCGACAGTCTATTTGACGTCCACAACCCAGTTTCTTGGTAACACGATACCCCTTGGTAGTCAGAAACCCGAAAGTCTCACCACCAGTCTTATACTGGATGTGAGACTTTCGGGTTTCTGACTACTCGGATGACTGTCAAAGATCTACGAATGACAGCAGGGTCCAACCGGGCTGCGTATTTCCATTTCCGTGTACATTAGGAGGCAGTAGGGAGGTTTACTGCCTTGAAACACGCACGGGTTTGTCGCGCTAACTGCCTTTACAAAATCGTGTTCAATTCAAGGCACACGTCCTCCAATCGCGCACGGGTTCGCAACACCAACTGTTCTTCTAAACACGTGTTCAATTTAGGGGGTTATTGTAAACTCACCACAACGAAAATTCGCCACATTTAAAAATATTGGTTAACTTGCCACAGTGACAAATAATTCACAACAGGGATAGTAAACTCGTCACAGGTACGTCAAACCTTTTTTGAATGTACCGACAGCAAAACGAGATTTCTTTTTATTCATAACTAGCTTTTGCCCGCGGCTTCGCCCGCGTGTATGTCGGAATATATCAAATTAGTACCTACCACCTACCCTACGTGTTAATCCAGGTTCTAAAAGATCTGTATGCCAAATTTCCTCTAAATTCAATCAACCGTTTTTGCGCCAATCCGGAACATACATCCCGGCAAACAACAAACGGACAAAAAATCTAAAAACTATAGTGTGCGCAACAGACTCGTTCAATCACTTCTTTTCAAATATATGTAATGCACAGTTCTGACTTCGTTACTATTTTTAACCGACTTCAAAAAAAGGTGGAGGTTATCAATTCGGTTGTATGCTTTTTTTAATGTTTGTTACCGTTACTCCGTCATTTATAAACCGATTTGAATTTTTTTTTTATTCGAAAGGATTGTACTTCCAGATTGGTCTCATTTTTATCCAAATCCAGTTCTGATGATAGGATCCATGAGGAATTGAGGTAACTCCTCAAATATTATTGGCAAACACATAGTGATTTTGGTATTTTCGTCAACAAATCAAGCATTTGCATTCAGAAAATATGATTTAGTGAAGTGGAACTGACGAAGAAGACACAGATAGATGGCTACAGGAACTCATCAATGATAATTATTTCACGGGTGGCGATAAGATATCTCGATTAAGATAGTTAAACGACTATGACGAAGCAAATTTAAATAAATGCTTCTGATGAAAATGGTACCATTGAACTCAGATCAGTAATTAAACAATGTATCCTAGCCGTGTTGGGGCTTATTAGAAATGTCATGAGATGCACTCTGGCTATAAATTATTTTTAACCGACTTCAAAAAGGAGGAGGTTCACAGTTCTACGGAATCTTCTTTTTATGGTTCCCCGATTACTCGAAGACGGCTGGACCGATTTGCAAAATTCTTTTTTTGTTTGAAAGGGTATACTTTCCAGGTGGTCCCATTGTCATCAGGTCAGGATCTGATGATGGGATCCTGGAGAAATCGAGGGAACTCTTCAATATAGGCACACCTATAGCGATTTTGGTATTTTTTATAGTAACTTATGCATTTGCTCTCAGAAAGCAACATTTGGTGAAGCGGAACTGATGACGAAGACCACAGATGGTAAGATGGCCACTGGAACAACTCAATAATAATTATATCACGGGTTGCGATTCCATTACTTTAAAATTATTGCTAAGCAATAGAAGCTCGTCACAATGCAAATGGTGAAGTGGAGCTGATGGTGAAGTACCAAGAGAACTCCTCAACAATTAACGTCCCTGCATCGGGAAAAGTAATGTTTTGTAAAAGGTGATGAGCAGCATAAGGCTATTAAAACTCAGATAAATTACAAACAGACCCACTAAAAAGTGAAAAATAAAAACAACCGACTTCTAAAACAAACACTACAAAGTGAAAAATAACATTAATTTCGGAAGTCAGTGGCATAAACACCGACTTCCGCAAAAGTATTAGTAGGTACCGAGTTTCGAGATAATATGACAACGCTTTAAAATTTTTCCTAACTGTTCTTACGGTCCTAGTGTTCCTTACTTGTTTTAAAAAACTAAGAGTGACAATTTTTATTATTTCCTGAGGCAAATATTGCCATGTTTCAAGTTTATTAACCAAAGGAATAAGATTTTTCATATAAACGCCCTCCCTCCCTTTCTCTCTATAATCTATCCCTCTTTTCACCCCCACAGTGGTGGAATTTCGAAAAATCGTTTCGGATTTTTCCATAACTGAAATCAAAGATTTCTTATACCAATTTTTGAGTTAATCAAGCCACACAGTAAAATCCTCCTCTTAAAAATCTAATTACCCATTCTCACCCCGTCAGGGGTAGTTTTGAAAAACCAATAGTAAGAAACTTTATTGCTTATTTAGGCAAATATTCGTGCCAACTTTCAAGTTTATTAACCAAATGAATAAGATTTTTCATCTAAACTATATCCCCGCTTTTCACCCCACAGGGATGGAATTTAAAAAAATCGTTTAAGATATTTCCATAAATTGAATCAAATATTTCTTATACCAATTTTTGAGTTAAGCAAGCCACACAGTAAAATCTTCCTCTTAAAAATCTAATTACCCCTTTTCACCCCGTCCGGGATAGTTTTGAAAAACCAATAGTAAGAAACTTTATCGCTTATTTAGGCAAATATTCGTGCCAAGTTTCAAGTTTATTAACCAAATGAATAAGATTTTTCATCTGAACTATATCCCCGGTTTTCACCCCCACAGGGGTAGAATTTTAAAAAATCGTTTAGGATACTTCCAAAACTTGACTCAAAGATTATTCATACCAATTTTCGAGTTAATCAAGCTACGCAGTTAAATTCTCCCCTGTAAAATTGACAACCCCTTTTCTCCCCGTCCGGGGTAGATTTTCGAAAAACCTTGATACAGGTTATTCTTTATTTTTGAACTTAAGTATAAATGCTGAATTTCGAGTTAATCGGACTGCGTGTTAAAATTCTTCCATACATTTTTTGGACACCCCCCTATCCCCCTCGTGGGGGTAGTTTAGAAAAACCAAAAATTACAAAGTTCATAATTTACTAAGATAAGTATTTGGGCCAAGTTTCAAGTTTATTTACTCAAAGAATAAGATTTTTCATACAAACGAAATCCCCCCTTTTCACCCCCTTAAAGGTCGAATTTCCAAAAACCCCTTCTTAGTGCTCCCCTACATTATAAAAGGAAGCCGTGTGCAAAATTTCACGTTCCTAGTCCCAGTAGTTTCGGCTGTGCGTTGATATCTCAGTCAGTCAGTCAGTCAGTCAGTTTCTTCTTTTATATATATAGATAATCAGTATTATATACATTAATTTTTCGATAGGTTAGGTTAGGTTAGAACTGTCTACTACGCGCGAGCCGAGCGAGCGAAGCGAGCGGTGCCGCGGCAGCGGCCGGCGAGCGCTGCCTCGAAATTGGTCGCGAAATTTTTCTAAGTATTTTTTAAGTTCCATGCATCGCCTTGAACACGTGTTTGGAAGAACAGATGGCGTTGCAAATCCGTGCGCGATTGGAGGACACGTGCCTTGAATTGAACACGATTTTGTAAAGGCAGTTAGTGCGACAAACCCGTGCGTGTTTCAAGGCAATACTGCCTCCTAATGTACACGGAAATGGAAATACGCAACCGGGCTTAATATGCTTTCCGGGGCACAGAGAGGTGTGTGATCGATGGTCACCCACCCACGGACCGACCTCGGCAAACGTAGCTTAACCTTCTATCGACCCGTGCAGCTCTTATTACTTACCCACGAGCCCCTGGAACGTATTCAACGGTACAATAACATGAAAACGTTTAAAGTTACACTCGTTCACCCCTTGTTCTATAAATGTCGCCCCTAGGTGTCAGTGTTCTCGAGCTTCAAGGGTGCCTCGCTGTGGCATGTGTAGATCTTCATTTGAAGACAGCTAAGCTACTGCTAAGCGAAAAAGTGAAGCTACCAGCGCCAACAGCAATAAGAAAAAACTAATTGTGGAGATATTTTGGCTACGATCCTTCGTATTACCTAAATTAATCTTTTCAATTTCAACGCAATTCGTTGGCTCTTTTTTGTGACCCTCAACATCGTTGTTTTGGTTTAAAAAAACAAAAATAAATGGTGCAAAAAAATGGAATAGTAAAAGCTTGTCAAAAAAGCCTAGTTCTAAAAGTTTTCAGAATTTATAATGCAATGAAAAGTGATATATCTATTCACGCCAGCTCAGCTAAAACGATATATAGCCTTTCGCAGTTTTTTTTTGCGGTGCGATGTGTTTCATTTTACTCGTATGACATGTAACCGTTATCTTTATAAATTGCAGGGGCAGGAAAAAAAAATGATAAAACTACATAAGAGCTTGTTATAAATCCAGCGTAATACTAAACTGGACCGAAACCTTGGACGAAAAAAAGAGATTCGTGTTTGAATTTGGAACACGTTTGAATTTGGAACTCGTTTAAATTTGGAACCCTTTTGAATTTGAAACCCTTTTGAATTTGGATCCATCTTGAAAGGCTACCGCCACCAATGCCCGGACTAAAAAAGAGCAATGTGTTGGAATAACCACCGACGGCCGCCATGGCCCACGCACAATGGTCCACCTGAAGGACTAAGTGCGGAAACCAAACCCTCTGACATAGAACAGTGTGTTTACCTAGAACTGTACAGGTTCCCCACATTCCTCAAACCCGTACAGCAGATGGAAAACGATGATTACCAGCTTACTCTGTTCATTTTCTGAATTATCTCGCGAGAAATTGTACCCGCCCCGTCGTGCTATAGGCTCGCCTTCTATTACTTGCGATATACGTAACTGGCGAAATGTGGGTGTCTTATAGTAACACCGCTGGCTAACCTTTCGGGGATGCCTTACACCTAACCTGATGACCTTACTGGAGTGTGTTATGTGTGTAAATGGTACAAAATTGCGTAAAAAGCTTATTTTGTTCGAGTGTCCTATCAATCATCACAAAATGAACCAATTGTATATTTTCTACTACGGCTACTTACTAAAAGAATTCAGAAAATCGATTTGCCTCTGTAATAGAATAAAAATAGCAATAATTTTACGATTGTAGTGATTTTGTATTCAAAAGAGATTTTGCAAATTATTATTATTATTTATATAATTATTGTTGTTATGATTCGTTGAGCATGATGACAGTCAATCATAGCGTAGAAAAATCTGAATACTATTCTTTTTTTTTTGTGGAATTACTTGTTTTGTTCACGTTTTTCTTTTTAAATTATTTCGTACCCAACGCTTTGTTGGAAATGAAAAGTTTTGTGAAATATGTGCTACCACAATGCTGGTGTTGGTCGAAACATTAAATAAGAACTTGGTACACTGGGTACTTTATACATGCGTTTTGTACATGCGTATAATCTTCTCCCCGTGAATTTATTTACTTCATTTTATAAGATAACAAGCTCAAAGTTAACTTGTTAGCGAAAGGCAAGAATAACTGATTTACGAGGAAATCCTAATTGCTTTTAAAATGGTGTGCAGGAAGCGCATTTCTCGCCCCCTACCAGCAACAATGAGGGGGTGGGACTGGCTGTTAATGAGAGAAACTGGCCTTTTCGTTATATAAAAACAAAATACAAAATGTTTTTCTGAATGGGAATCACAAATTGTTGCTTTTTAATATTGGAACAAAAAGCTCCAATAGGCTTTGCGGTGGTAAATAAAAAGAGTAACAAAAACCGGCCAAGTGCGTGTCGGACCACGCACAACGAAGGGTTCCGTAGGTGGGGTGCTGTTTTCACAAACCCGCAATATTTTTGAAAGACTTATCCAACAACATCTCACACCATAGGATAGTCGAGAACAAAAAAAAACATCCCCACTTTACGTGTACCCTAAAAATTTTGTTTTCATGATTTTATTTTACCACTTAGTCGGCGTGATTAATATCCGGGTCTAATTATAGCTCTCTAGTACTAAAAGTCTTTGAGTTAAACTGCGGACGGACGGACATGGCGAAACTATAAAATGTAATATAATACGTAAAAGTGTGGAGGGTTCGGGAGAATGAACTTCTTATAAGCTTTTGTGGAAGGTAGATTGTTCTTGAGATTATGCGTGATAGATATTAAAACAACAGTAACTTCTACAATCACTTTGAGGTCCGATTTAACCATATACATTTGACATTTTAACCTAAATATATTAATTGGGCCCTGGCCTGGCACTGGCGAAATGTGGGTGTAGTATAGATGCACCTCTGCCTAACCCGTCGGGGAATACAGGAGTGATGTTATGTTAAGTTATGTGTTAATTGGACCCTTCTATAATATTGCGTAAGTTAATTATTAGGTACTTACTAACATTTCTAAGCCAGGTGCAAAACTCAGTTTGACAGAGTTTTGCACCTGCCTTGTTTTCCGTCCACCATCTATGTTCCTTTTAACTCAAATTATTAACCTACCCGAGCAGGTTCTTTGTAGCAAACTTTAATTCTCCTTAAACCACACAGTATATTTACATCTGTCATAGAAACTCCATTTTATATTCACTTCGACATCGTAAAAGTGACTTCGTTTCATGTTAAGGTGCAGGAGTGCAATTCCCTTCTAACAAGAAATGAAAACATTGTCTCTGTCTGCACCACAGTAATAGAAAGTATTTTTTTAAATGCAATTTTTCTTTGAACATCTGTGAAAGCTTGTCAAGGTGTGTAAACTTGTGAGTTTTATGTGTCAATAGTGTATCTGAGCAAATACGATCATTGGAGTGAAAGTATTTTATTGAAGTCACGCTTTTGAACACAATTTTGTTGGCGTCTTTTGATTGCAGAAGTTGTTTCTTTTGACATTGTGTTCTGCCTTTTATAGATGTTATGACAACAGAAAAGGTGAATTCGATTTTAAAAAAGGCATAAGAAATATTTTTTCTTCTATCATAACGATATTAGAGAGTGAATGATCAGTGTGAAGTCTTTTAACATTCAGTGCTTTGATCCACTTTCTGTGAAGCCTTAGAATTTATACCTTTAAGACCTAATTTTAATTAAAATAAGTTATGTATCGAAGCCGTAAGAAGATTTTTAGGTATTTGAAAGTTTTTATGAAGTCTAGACTTTTAAATCTAAAGCGCTTTTTAAGTAAAAAGATTATCACCAGTTTGCAGTATTTCAGAGTTGATTACAGAAAAATGATAGTAGCGAAAGATTCAGCTGATGGTGAGAATAAATTTACATATCTTAAATAACTAAAAGAATATAAATTAACAGTACCTCACCCAAATTTCGAGCCAGATGATATCCATATAAAAAATTGACTTGAAATTAGGGATAAAGTTGGCCTACTAAAGTTTGAACAAGAACAACATTTAGAAATGAGTTTGTAACTGATCAATCCATTAATACGTGATTGATTGTGTTCAGTTGGTTTTTGTATCCCGTGTACAACAATTTATTTTTATTAATGATGAATCACATAATGCATTAGATTTTATTGTAAACCAAATTACATGAAAGTTATAGAAGGAAATGGAAATATTGTACAGATTACAGTCCATTTACAGTTCTATATGGGTTTCATAGTAAAATAGCGAGAAATCGGGGTCTAAACGCAAGTGATACGAAAAGGGGCGGGGCCGCGCCAAAGTTGTTGCCAGACTTGCTAATTTTGACGTTTGACAGGATCCCAGTTGAAGGGTTAGGCAGAAAAAGTTCTAAGAGAAAGCTGGAACTTAGAGAAATTAATTAAATATTGGGTAGTCATAATGAAGTACGGACCACCTTACCAGTCATTGTTGCCTCTTGAACAAAGAAGTTATTGGTTTTCAGTAATTTTATAGGTACTTATTGAACAAAACAAATACCTACACAAATGTACCTTAGAAACTATACACATATTTGACTATATTTAACTATAAACATATTTGTGTTTGACTGCTGGTTGGTCTAGTGGTCGCAAGCGCTAATGCTGAGCATGAGGTCCTGGGTCAGGCAAAGTGTTATCCATCTTGAATTTCTCAGTAGCAGCCCTGAGTCTGGATTTGTGCCCAGTTGATGGCAATAGACTCGCCCCCTATTACATGGGACTAAAACGTAACTGGCGAAATGTGGTAGTACCTATAATAGGTGCACCGCTGCTTTTGAGGAATACAGGCGTGATGTTGTGTTATGTTATATTTGGGTTTTAAAATAGCTCTCACCCACTTCTTCTACATCGGTCAATTTTATACATTTAGCTTTTTGCATTGTGTCTGACCTTGTTTTTGAACCTTAGATCTCAACACCAGCATGAAGTTTCTGATTACTGATTTCACAATACAGTCAAATATGAACACACAGGAATGTGCCTACGTATTTCACACACAATTGTCGAGTAGCTAATAAATTCTGCAAGACTAATTCATTCATACCGAGGTCTGTCGGATTGTCCTGATTAAAATTTAAATTGAATAATATATGTATGTGGGCGGGAGAAATGAGAAATACTAAATTTCCAAAATTAATGGGGCAACACGGAAAATTTTGTTTTATCAAGCAACAAATGTTTTTGCCGACGTGTAAGTAAGGGACCACCCTTACTTACAGCTCGGCAAAAACATTCGATAAAATATGTTCTGAACAATTAGAAAAACATCTAGTTACATTTCACTTTTTTTGCAACTTAACTATCAGAATTTTCAAGAGTTTGACATTATACAAATACATCTGTCATGAAGAAGTAGAATCACACTCGTTACCTTTGAATTATGAATTCAGAATCAGATATCAGTAAAACGATTACAAGGTTATTTAGGTAGAAATTAGACCACTCCTAGTAGGTATTATTGAAACCAATATATTACCTACACTAACCTAGGTGTCGAAATGGTAATTAAATGATTCAATTCGACTGTAGTCCAAATACTTCATTGTGTGCAATTAATTAAACGAGTAAGTTAACATTGGTCTATGATCACTAATGCGCTCCTAATGGTACCTACGGACTTCACGAGACAAAGTTTGAAAACGAGTAATTATTTTTTTAAGTAAAGAGAAGTATTTTGATAGAATTAAGTTTTTGGCACCAATTATGATTAACGTTTAGACGAAGTCTCAAAGATAATAAAAACATCCAAAATGTAATCAACTTTCCTGAGGTGGATCATAATCATATTAACTAAGACACCTGTCCCACCGCAAACGAGGAGGCGATTTCCTCACTCAAGAAACGTACAAAAAATTGTAGGCCCCGTGTAATAAAAAATATACTATTACACATTAATACTTGGTCGCCGACTGTTCACACTACTGCGCCGGCCAGGAGCTAGACCACCACCTCTTAAAGCAGTATTATTGTAATCTTACTTCAGTGTGGGAATGAGATGGAGCTAGACGTCCTTTATAGTTCCATCTCTTTCTTGCACTGAAGTGACATTAAAATAATACTGCTTTAAGAGTTGGCCCCCAGTACTCGTTTATCGCAGTGACAAGAGCTATCAAAGAGAGTACTCGCTTGGTGGGTAGAACATTCGCTGAGAGACTCACGCTTGGTACTATGGGAGAAACGAACATCTATACACCGTAGGGACTAATCTTGCTTCCAGCGCTCGGCCGCTATAGTAACGCTTGCTAACAGATGTGGTCATCGTGTGCACGGGATTTTGTTTTCAAATTGGTCAGATGTAAGTTTCCTCGATAGTACATACACTACATTCGCATCCCAATAATCTGTCGTCGCCGTACTCGTTTTTCGCAATGACAAGAGCTATCAAAGAGAGTACTCGCTTGGTGGGTAGAACATTCGCTGAGAGACTCACGCTTGGTACCATGGGAGAAAGGAACAATTATACACCATAAGGACTATTCTTACTTGCAGCGCTCGGCCACTATCGGAGAGACTCACGCTTGGTACTATGGGAGAAACGAACATCTATACACCGTAAGGACTAATCTTGCTTCCAGCGCTCGGCCGCTATAGTAACGCTTGCTAACAGATGTGGTCATCATTTTCACGAGATTTTGTTTTCAAATTGATCAGATGTAAGTTTCCTCGATAGTACATACACTACATATGCATCCCAGTAATCTATTGTCACCGTCGCGCATTCGCTGCTTGTTGCTCGCTAGCTCGTTTTTAGTAGCTCTAATCGCTTTCGTTAATCGCCGGAGGTGCGTAAGGTTACAATGAGAAAGACATGACAAAATAAGTAATTAAAAAGAGAATTCGCAAAGAAGCATTCTTAAAAGTAGCTACCTTGGCACTCCTGAAGGATTACTTACATTTCCTTTTTACAATCCTTAAAGTTTCTCAAACATGTTTTGAGTTTTTAATTAAGTCAAAAGCAGGGAAATGTTATTAGATCCTTACCACTCATTCGTATAAAAGAATGACAAAATGTTGGCTTCTCTCCCTGTCATGCAATGAAACTGAGGAAATAGTGAGCTAACACCAAAAGGTTCAAGCTAGTCATCCACACAGTCACACGGTGTGAAGGAACTGAGTGACTGTGTGGATGACTGACGTTGTGTACAACTCACCACCACACACACACACATACTCACACTCACACTTTGACTTTATTTAGAATTAATTTGCTTTGTTCAATTTATTATTTCAATTTATTTTTATTTTATCGTGACAGTTCTCTACTCTACCCTAATTAAGTGTACTGTCTATTATCAAACATCCTGAAATAAAGTTAACGCAAACATGTCTCGAATTAAAATTTAAAATAACGCAACTCAGGTCCCCAAGATACAGGCGCTGCCTAGTTCAGGGACCACTGTTCAAATAACTATGTTAAAATATTCTAGTTACAGTTATCATATAATATTATATCATAATAATTTTTTTTATTTATTTTGTAACAATGGACCAATAAATTATTCTAATTCTTATTGTGTCACCCTTTTGTTTTGCTACTGCTGATGCTGTTTTTAAAACGTAGTCACAAGTTTCATCAATTTCATGAATCTGAAAGTTGACAACAATTTACGCGTTCTCAGGAAAATCTGTTAGATGTAGGATGGTTAAGATAACGAATTCAGAATATCATCATCTCTCTAGCCTTTTCCCAACTATGTTGGGGTCGGCTTCCAGTCTAACCGGATGCAGCTGAATACTAGTATCATGGAGCGACTGCCTATCTGCTCTCCATAACCCAGTTTACTGCGTAATACCCCTTGGTAAGACTGGTTGTCACACTTTCGGGCTTCTGACGACCCGTAACGACTGTCAAAGATCCACGAATGACAGCCGGGACCAACGGCTTAACGGGCATTCCATGGCACGGAGGGGTCTTTGTATGTAAAAATGGTCACCCATCCACGGACCAACCACGGCCAGGGTAGCTTAACCTGAACGATTGACCCGTGTGGCTGTTACTACTTAGCTACAAGCTCCCCGAACGAACGCAGCAACGCATTGAGAATATATGATATAATCCGATATTATGCAATCTTTAACTAGTCTGTATTTTTTTTTAAAGATCCAGCAGCAGAGTCTAAACCGCTGGGGCTACACACTAGAAATCTTGGCAGTTGCGCCTGTTATATGTTGCAAGCATCCACTGAAGGAAGGATTTTTGGAAATTCGTGAAAAGAGGAGATTTTGTATGTATGAAAAATCTTATTTCTTGAGTTACTAAACTTGAAACTTGGCACGAATATTTATTTAGTAAACTATGAAGTTTGACATTTTTTTTTGTTTTTATAAACTATCCCCTAAAGGGGGATCAGGGGGTGTCAAAGTTTGTATTGAAGAGTTTTAACGCGCGGTTCGATTAACAAGAAACTCGGTATTTATACTTAAGACCGAAAATAAAGGATATCGTCTATTAGGGTTCTTTGAAAATCTACTTACCCCTAACATGATACTAAAGTACCAAAACCATGTGGATGAAGTCGTACGGGAAATGCTAGTGCCTCATAAAGCTAATAACGATGGTCATGAAATATAATAAATCTAGAGATGTGACGTCAGCAAAGCTCGTCTTGTCACGTACCAACTTCAATATTGGGTTAATTTTTCCCTCACCCGTTTGGATTGGCATATTCGTTGCATAGAATGGTGTCAAAGGTACAGTCGACCGCACATCGGTAGTATAACAATTTGACATTGCCAGCGCTTTTTTGTTGTAGCAGTAAGGACGATTTTCGTAGTGCAATTGTTACCCCTGTTCGAAGGAGGAAAGGGACGCCTATGCCCTGTAGTGGAACACAAACGGCTGATAAAAATAATATGCGGATGTTGCCTCATTTTATATAAAACTACGACTTCGCTCGCGTAGTATGTCGATAAAAGCAGCCTATGTATTTATATACCTTTCCCATACCTTTCCTTAAGGTTCAAAGTATCCCCAGACAAAATTTCATGAAAATCGGTTCAACCGTTTAGCCGTGAAAGCGTAACAAACAAACATACAAACATAGAACAGTAACAAAAAGTCAAATCTTTTCTCTTTATAATATTAGTTTAGATTGTTTATGGGCTTCTGCGGGAAAGAACCGGGACCCAATGATCCCGAGATATGTAAAGATACCTAATAATAATAAAGTGTTACCACTGATGTGCGGTTGACCGTACAATGTACGTATGTACAATGTATTGGTCATTGTATTGTGTAAACAATTATAGACTAACCCAAATACTTAATAAGTAAATTGTAATTATAGAGACACAAAACGTTCAAAAAAGATTTAAGACGTTTTTGTATTAACATACCTAGTCTTACTTACCTACCTTTTTCGACAAACTTGAAAAAATTTTCAAAAAATGTTCAGTTCTTTTTTCGTCTTTTACATTTCAGGACCCTGGGGACCTGGACCTTTGGAAGGCGTGCGAGGGGCCGAAGCCAACTCACAGAGCCCCGTTAGACTTTTTTTAATGAAATGAGGCTGTTCGCACTATGCAAGTGTACCCAAGGACAACCCCCGGTTGGTGTAGGACTATTGCTGGATATGGAAACAAAATATTGGATTATAGGTTTGGGTGGCTAAAGTGAATTGGTTATCTAGAACTATGGAAATACTATGGCCCCTGCCTGACCAATGTTTTATATAAAATATAAAGATGAAATTACAGAAGGAGACTTGGCATTCTCAATAATGGGTCCCCGAAAACGGTCGCTAGTACATAGTGTCGTAGCGACAAGGGGGCAACATGTCCTTAGGTGCTTATGAAGAGTGGAGAGATATTCCACGGATATGATCTCTTATTATTTATTTATTTCCTAAAAAGGTTTTTATTAAAAGCTAACGTTTGTCTTTTGTTCGTAATCTAAAGATTCGATAATAAATAAAAATAAAATAACATAATATAGTATCTATCTGCTTTCTACGGTATTGATTTAATGCGTTTCAATTAAAATGAAGTTTATTTACAAACAATCATGTTTGAATTTAATATATTTTTGCAAATGACATTAATGTCAAACTGCACTTTAGAAACTTTTGGACAAAACGGTATTTATGAATCTATATTTATAAATCCCTGCGTTTTCCCAAGAAACCGGAATTCAATCAGAACTAATAGTAACTAATTTAATGTCGACCAAAAGCCATAATCAATTTTTTATTAATCTGGGCAGTATATTTTTTTAACGTGGGCAAATGAAAAGTAAATTAGACTTTCCAATAAAAAAAATACTCAATTAATTTCACCAATAATTGGCAAAATTAATTATTGAGAAATGTTATTTAGTTTTCATTGAAGTCATGTCAAAGAGAAACCAATTTAAATACCGAATATTTAATTAAACCAAACGCATTATTACGTTACGAAAGAGCAATTCTCGACATCAGAGATATCTTTGCAACTTCATATCCATTTTTGCTACTTTTTGGACAGCAAAAATAAACATTAAACATCAATAATTGTTCAATTTTTTTTTTAACATTGAGGAGAACACGGCTATAATTATTTATGCTTGGTTATTTAAGATTCGAGGGATGCCAATTTTTAAGCGATTCCTCCAATAAATTCGGAAAAAAACTACATTTTATGACCCAATTTTGATGGTTCAGTTGCAATCAATATTTTATGTTGCTAACAGACCTTTTGCTTCGAAAATTTTACTATTTGAGTTAAAAAAAAACCTATCTACTATTTAGCTAATCCTATGTTTTGGATTAAAATATAAATTTTCAGAATAAAAATTAAAAAAAAATACTGTAGGACAGAGTTAACCGAGTAAAGCCATCTAAAACCTAACAGAATATTCTGCATTTTATTTATATTGTTGTTTGTTCACCGAAGTGCGGCGCCGTGTACTGATCCATTACGGATTTTACCGACGTCTACTTAAGTTACCGACACACTTTTTGCTGTAGTCAAAAGGAAGTTGAAATAAGAACAAAACTATGTTAAGGTGGAGGGATCCATAATATTATTAAAAAAAATATATTATGAACAGCCTGCCAGCCTTCTGGGCACTTTTCCCGTTGAGAGCGATGCGGATGAATTTTTTGATGCCCTCTGATTATTTCCCCTCCTTTTTCATATACTTGTACATATTATTATTATTATTTTAAGATTGTTAGGTTTTAAATTATGTCAATAGTAAAATAAATACTGTTATTTATAAGTTCTTATGAGAAATAAAAAAAATGCAGCTGAATCTAAAGTGAATTAATCCAAAAGGAAACTCAACAATGAAAAACATGTTCTCGTATAGGTACATTCCAACGGCAAATGTAAGTTGGCCGACTATTACTCGTTAACTTGTAAAGCTAACTTAGCTGTGATAGTTTTTCTTATAACTTCGTTATATATATACTACTGGCGTGACTTCTTCACATATCCAA
This sequence comes from Fissipunctia ypsillon, assembly GCA_947568875.1. NCBI lineage: Eukaryota > Metazoa > Arthropoda > Insecta > Lepidoptera > Noctuidae > Fissipunctia > Fissipunctia ypsillon. The sequence continues at coordinate 5,903,925 of OX387643.1, forward strand.
AAACAACCAATTAGCTGGCAGGGGGGGGGGGGGCACGTGACTCTAACATAAATTAGCACTTTAAAGCTTAATATTTCGCAAACGGATCACACACCCGCAATATTTATGCACGGCCTATCCAACAACACCCCACACTATGGAGAAAAAAATATCATTCCCACTTTACGTGCAGGAGGCACCCAAATATTTTTTTAAAGGTTTTATCTTACCACTTTGTCGGCGTGATTAATATGTATACCCAAGCCAAATTACAACTTTCTAGTACCTACGGTAAGTAAGAGTCTCTGAGATAAGTTGCGGAGGAGTGACAGACAGACGGACATGGCGAAACTATAAGGGTTCCTTGTTGACTACGGAACCCTAGAAAAGAGTAGATCATGAACCATATATTCCAAAACACAGATTTATTGCTGTCAAGTAAAAATACCCTCAGGACCGACCGGCTTAACAATCCAATGTAACAAGACATAGAAACATTGTACAGAATAAAAAGCCCTGTTGTAACGTTCTGCCCATTTGAACAAAATTTGATTTCTTCTTAATCATCATAAATAACAGCCATACTCCACTCACAATCGCAGCAGCCGGTCGACGAAAACACGATTAAAATCCTCAAAAATTCTTTGTCGACATGAAATATTTCCTCTAATGGGAACAGATTACTCCCCTGGGTAGTATGGCATTTTATCGACTAATAAACGTGTGTCACTTTTTTATTTATCCCATTATGAAGATAAACGAAATCAATGATCTCTAATTTATGAACAACTAACCTAAACACTGTCCAACTTCTTGACAGTTGAAAAGATTATTGATATAACTGAAATTAACGCTCTGACTTTTATAAAAAAAAATGTAAGACGTTAAAAACTCTTTTTTTTGAAAAAAACTTTTCATACTAACATTCTTTTAGAGAATACGTCTTTAGTCAGATATTCCCTAAAAATATCAGCCTTTCCAAAAAAAAAAAAATCAAGAAACCACGTAGGTAACACTTTCTTTAAATCCAGTTTAAATTTAAAACTCATTAAAAATGACAGTTCAAGAGCAGGATGGTTAGTTCCATTAATTTGCGGCAACCGTAACGTCTGTGCCGGAAAACGTCGCTTTTTCTTCAAAATCAGTGACACTCTACTTTAGCAAATATAAACTCAACCGTCGTGTTAGTAAAATAGATTTTAGTTTGGTCACTCGACGCAGAATTTTGAAGCGAAAAACGCAAAGAGCGTTCATTTTGCAGCCCTCCGGTAACGCGGTAACAAAATATTCCGCGAGCATCGCCGCTAAAGTTAATTGCCATGATAAACAGTTACAGGATCGTTTGCCACTGTCCACAAAAATGTTAGACCCTTCAACATCTGTACATAAAAATTATACTGTTGATAAAATGCTGACCAAACAGTTATGTTTTCAAAGGTTTATTAACCTGTTTCATTTTAAGTGCCATCCATTTAAACTGAAATAGGTTTATGTTTTAGATTTGTCATTGATTTTTGTGGTAACTAGCAGTGGCGAAAGCAGCCTAAGTATAACACGATTCCTACCGGCTCCCTTTCAGAGGTTCGCATCAGCAACACTACCGTTTTTGAAAAATGGCCCAGTCAAGTGACAACAGCAACATAAAAATATTCTAAAATAACCCGGCACCAAAACGGATAATCGGGAACTAAAAATTCATAGGTACTCAATAGCGATCCCGTCAAGACGTCACTTTAGGGTACGTGGCACCGCTTGATAATGGATGAGAGTAAGCCGGTGTACAACGGGTTACGATAGAGACATAAATAGAAAAAATGTAGCAGTGAGAACGAGATGGAGGAATATTACACATTTTATTTAGTTTTCACCTGTTCAACCGTATTGAATTCGATTATTTATATTCCTGTAATAATTTTAGAATGATATTACCTAACTTAGTTGAATTTATTTCTCTAAAACATTGAAAGTTTTGTTTGTGTAGTGATAGCGTCTTTTTGGTTCTGCTATTTGACATTAGATGGTGTTAAATTCAGTAAAGACTTTTATTTTTAAGTTAATAAGTATTTTTTTACTTTATTGATAAGTAAGTAAGTTAAAACCGGCTTTGCTTCGGCTTCTCTCTTACACAAATTCACACCTCACCGCTGGTAACTAGAGAGATAACATTGCAATTTGCATGAAGTCAATACTAAATATGCATCATCATCATTTTACTCGTTCTCAAAAAAATCTGTTAGAAGTAGGATGGTTCAGATAACGAATTGAGAAAATCATCATCGTTTGCCTAGCCTTTTCCCAACTATGTTGGGGTCGGCTTCCAGTCTAACCAGATGCAACTGAATACCAGTTTTTACATGGAGCGACTGCCTATCTGACCTCCACAACGGGTTACGATAGAGACAGATATAGTTTATATATCCTTACTGGGTAATACGATACCCCTTGGTAAGACTGGTTGTCAGACTTTCGGGCTTCTGACGACCTGTAACGACTGTATAAGGTCCACGAATGATAGCCAGGACCAACAGCTTAACGTGCTTTCCGAGGCACGGAGGGATCTTGGTATGTAATTATGGTCACCCATCCACGAACCAATTGTAGCAAGCGTAGCTTAACTTGATCAATCGATCTGTGCGGCTGTTAATACTTAGCCACAGGCCACAATACTAAATATACATGCACTTCAATAAAACGAGTTAACTCCGTCCACAGGGATTTAGTAATAGTGTTATGGCGTAGTTTTGTAAGGATTATATTTTATACTCACCATCTTTCTTTTCCAATGCCGTAGTTGCAACTACAAATGGCTCCGTAGAGATTTCAGATTTTGTAGACTGAATAAAGTCACTTCGTATAAATGAATAGGAAATCCAGTCATAAGACCACATATGTTGTCTTTCACTCGGCTTTGTTTAGATATGTAATCGCCTTTACATGATATTGACCCAAGTCTCACTCCGACGTAAGACCAGGGAAGATCGTATTATGTATGTAGATTATCATAAATCAGTCTCAAGAATTGAAAAGAAAAGCAGATTAAATGTTACATTATCGTTCTCCTAATCTAAAATCCCCAATATTTTCGGGCCCAAAATCAATGGTTCAGAAAACAAGATTAGCCTGAAACCAGCTAACGAATTAATTTGACATTATTTCACTCAAAGAGACAAAGGACGTCTTTTATAAACCGATTTCACGCGAATTGGAGCAATTCAACGAAGTTTCCTATCTTATAACAGAAAATGAAAATTAGAATAAGAAACAATATATTGTGGTAACACTGTCATCAAATCCATATACCAATCCTAAAAAAAAAAATAGACTTAAATACCACCTCGCTAGAAAAAGATAAACATATTCAAGTTAATTTGGTTGATAAACGCCTGCCGGTAGGTAAGAGCCCCGTCCGACAGACGGTGATCTAATAAGGGGAATGGCGTCGACTAACGAGTTCGCACCTCCCTGCACAAGTTTGAAAAATAATTAAAAATTATACAAATGAACTAGCTCAAGAAAAGGCTAAAAATCTACTAGCTGATAAAGGAGAACAAAAGTATTATGGCAGTTCTAATTGCAGGAAGCACTTCCTCTTGTTAATTGTCTTGTCTGGGTTGGGATTTTTAAAATAAAATCATTTTTAAAATCTCTCTTTTCTTTTCCAATAAAAAATAATGTATTCTAATATGTAACTTATTGCTAGATTTATTGAAACTATTATTTTCATTTTATTTTTCTTGTCAGCTAAATAAAACGTAGTACGTACTTCAATCGCATCTTGTTTGTTCTAAAATGTTCTTTCTTTGTTCTACCTCCCAATTTATTTGAATATAGACTTGGTCTCGTTTTATGACAATTTGAAACAGAAATACAATATGACGACAGTATAGAACTTTTTGACTGTATTTAACCTAACCTAACATTTGCTTCATCAGTTTCATTTCGATATTATAGTGAAACTATCATTTAAATATATCAGTACTGACGTTTTTAACCTACAATTAAATAACTTTACACAAATACTTTAATAACATAGTCAACAGGCTCCTGTTATGTTCTACTGTTCCCTAGAGAGTGGCCTATTTCACTTTATGACACCGAGGGAATATGTATAAGATGTTCACGTGGATTGCGGCTAAATGAGGTTAACCTTTGTCTTTCAACGCTGCTAAATTTAGGTCGACCATAATAAAACATTAATTATAGTTTTTAAAGTGGCTCACTTTGCCCTAAAGGCGTAAATCCTTTTTTTAGGATGTAATCATAAAAAGTCTCTATGAGTGGCGATAGGAATATAAATGTACGTCCGGTACATCCTGCTGGGCAGTCACCTTTGCAACCACCTTGCTGACCAACATTTTTTTTTTTTTGTGGAGGATTACGGCCTGCTCCCTCTCACAGAGAATAGGTGTGAGTGCCAGCTGTGGGAATATAAAATAAAAAACAAAATATGTTATTTCACATAAACCTACAAGGACACTTATGAAACGTCACAAGCTAGGTGCAAGGTTCTAATTGGTCGTTTCCTATGGAGAAGAACCGACAAGAAACTCCACGGTTACTCTATTAAAAATAATTGGTTTTTACAATGTTTTCAAATTACAGCGTTAGCAGGTATGGGAGGACAGTGTAGGCCTGTCAAAAAGTACCAGGTATTTAACAAAATAGAAAATAGTCTACAATAAGACACAAATCTACATAATAGGATGATTATGTATGAGCAAGTCACATGTAGTTATCTCGTTTTACACGAGAGTAAAACACGACGGTTACACCTAAATATGTCATAGTTCTGTTATTTTTATTCCGTAAACATTTAACGTTCTCAAAACTATCCAAATGTGTCTACCCAACTTTGGGTAATATTTTACGAGTTAGTCCTAAGTGCTACGCATTTTCATTCAACATATCTTAAAATTGGGTTTTCTTGTTCACGGCCATAATGATAAAAGGTTGCAAAATGAGGTTAATGTAAAACGATTACAATATATTCGTCGATCGAAAGTGAAAATAGAATAAACACTCATGTCTAAGTAGATTTCGGTAGAACAAAGTGACGATGATAGAATCACAATTATAGAAATGTTATTAGAGTGAAATGCAGGACAGTGTTGACAAGGACAAGGTAGAAATGTCTTAAAACGCGTTTTGTTTTTTGAAAAAGGAATTTACCAACAGTGAAATCTTTTGCCGCCTTTATCTTTGTTAAATACCATTTTAATTTAGAATCATTGTAAACCTTAAAAATAGAGACAATTAATTATTGTCACCTACAAGTAAGTTTCTTTGGATTATAATAAGTAATAGTGGTTTATATGTATATCTATATTTATAAAGGCTCAAGAAACAGACACTGAAATGGCTAATGTGTGTGTATTTGACCCTTCATGTTTTTTTTAAGGCTTTTAATTTACACGTTGCCCGTCCAGGTAACGTGTAAATTTATTTTGTTCACAATTTCATGGGTTTTATTTTTTTAGCAAGAAACCTTAATTATTTTTCCATACTAAAAGTAGGTTAAGTTACTCCCCGTAACATCAGCTATCTGCCAGTGAAAGTCCCGTCAAAATTGGTCCAGCCTTTTCGGAGATTAGCCGGAACAAACAGACGGACAGAGAGACAAAAATGTTAAAAATTGATTTTTTGGTATAGGTACCGTATATATATATTATTATGTTCATGCATTTAGTAAAAGGTTGTTAATTTGATATACCAAACAGACACTTCAATTTCATTTATTTGTATTGGTACCTAGATGTAGTTTAGTGTCAAAGGTGTTCTGAATTGTACATCTGTAAATATCTCTCGTAACATACGAACGAATTATAGATGAAACAAACTGCGAGGCAATTGCATAACACACTTACAGTAGGACTCGGTTTCATTTTGACAGTTCAACAACATTCATTGCTTTATTTACGTTATTGAGCAAACAAATTTTTCGAACATATGAAGCAATGGATTAGCAATTTGCTTCTAAATCATTCGAATTGTGAGTGATAGTGTGTCACAAAATTACGGTGCTGGTTAGGGTCCGTTTAAACCACTATTGAAAAAAACATTTGAAAAACTCGAACTACGATTTATAGAATTAGAAAAGGTATCTTTTTAAATTCTATAAGTCGTATTTTGCAATGACCTTTCCTTTCCAATTATACCTTCACAAAGTTGACCTTACCACTTATTGCATTAGGGCCAACCATTTCATTTACAGCCCTAGAGTCTGCACTAACGTCTTTAACAATATCTAGGTAACCATAGTAACTGGCAAAATAATGTTACTTTTATTTTCACTTCAAGAACATTCTGTACAACACTAAAGTATTTCACTCGGTTTTGGGACTTCAACAAATCTTTGCCTTTATGGGTACATAGGGCGAGATAACAGGGATTCCATATATTTATCTAAAGCTCTAGTTGGCCCTCTGAGGAAACTAGCTGTGTGAAACTAGTGAATGGAATAATTTAGTAGCGAAACTGGAGTAGAAATCCAAAAATGTATCTTTGAAAGGCTGGTTGAATGAATTAAATCCAGATGAAGAATTATCGCAAATAACAGAGGTTTACCAGGGTTTATCCATATTTTTAATAGCAGTAAAAAAATATTAGTAAAATTGGCGTAAAAAAATATTATGATTTTAGTTTCAGGTTTCATAAAGAATGAAGTTTTAGGCTATTCTGAAAACCACCGTAATGGCATCCTCCTGTCCTGTTTATTATCAAATTATTCATACCTTAAATAATGTAGGTCTATATATTTTTACAGATGGGTACCTTGTACCAACAATCAAAGTTAAACCAACCATTGTTTTTCATTCCATCAAATAATAATTTTCCAGAGAATAATCCTACCTACATTAATTTCCTTTCTTAGAAAATTTCAGTAACCCATTTTGTAACTTTCACGTTTATTTGTAATTTAAACTATAAGAACCACCGGTAGAACAATATCTATGAAAACTTTATGGAAATTGTTCTACCGGTGTCGCGTTGCGCCAATCTGTACGAGCCTTAATCCGTTTATCGGTTCATCTATACCTAGATGTTGCGGTGAACAAATTTTCGACCATATTACCAAGTTAATAAGGTTGAAAAGTGGTACCTACTATATGGTTATATTGTACTACAATTGTTGTCTTCTTTTTGTTACAAAGGAAACTCTGTTACGGCCACAGTGTGTGCACCTTTCTTCATTTAGTTAGGCATCTAGCTTTTCGTTAAATAAACGAACGGATGATTTCGCTTGATTTGATTCTTTCATGTTAGTTTTATTGGTTTAAGTAATAAAAAAACCGGCCAAGTGCGTGTCTGATCACGCACTATAAAGGGTTCCGTAGTCGGGATGAATTTATCCCAAAAACAAACTTAACATTGTAGTTGAAAAACGTGGTCTCTCATACATTCTAACTGCAAATGTAAGTTGGCACTCGTTACCTTGTAAAACCTACTTAGGTGTGATAGTTTTCCTTATAATTTCGTAACATGTGTACGACTGCCATGAATTTCTTGACTTAATATCCAAAAACAACCATTTAGCTGGAGGGAGGGGGGGGGGAGAGACACTTGACTCAAACAAAAATCATCACTTTAAAGCTTAATATTTCACAAACGGATCCCTGAATCAAAAACTGGTTTTCACATACACGCAATATTTTTAAACGGCCTATCTAACGACTTCCCAAACCATATGATAGGCGAGAAAAAAGTCATCCCTAAAATTTTTTTTTTTTCAGGATTTTATGTTACCACTTTGTCGGCATGATTAATATGTATACCCGTGCTAAATTACAGCATTCTAGTCTCAAGGTCTCTGAGCCTAGTCGCGTACAGACAGACGGACATGGCGTACAAAAAATATAGCATATATAAAACAAGAAAAAAGGTTTTTTCATAACATAACGTAACATCACGCCTTGTTTCCCCGAAGGGTTAGGCAGAGGTGTACCTATTATAGTAGACCCACATTTCGCCAATTATGTTTAAGTCCCATGTAATAGGGGGCGAGCCATCTACCGGGTACAAATCCAGACTTCGGGCTGCTACTGAGAAATTCCAGACAGGAAAACCCAATAACACTTTGCCTGACCTGGGAATCGAACCCAGGACCTCATGCTCAGCAGTAGCGCTTGCGACCACTAGACCAACGAGGCAGCCAAGTTTTTTCAATTAATAATAAATTATTCATTATTCTAAGCATATTTCTAAAAGTTCATAATTTTCACAATCCTAAACTGTAGAGCTCAAAATCGAAAAATTAAGCATCATTTCTAACAATACAATCTTTTTACCAAACTTTGTCAAACTCATACCAACCAGATTCAACTGCGGTCCCTAATATAGTTAGGAGAATTGATGTTACCGCAAAGACGACGACGAATTTAGCCGTCGAATCGACTAAACCACAAATGGATGACGCCGACCTCCCTCGGGTTGCCATTTTATCAAATGCAAGTACTATTTTGTACACAATCAAAATATAGGTGACGGATATTGGATACTGAGTCACTGTGCACTTTACACACATACTGCTTATGTAGTAAAACATTAGGTTAGGATATTTCTTTGTTCCATTCTGTCAAATTTTATATTGTGCTATTTTGTGTAAACTCAATATTCAGTTTTCTTTTGTTTCAGGCTTATACAGTAGGAACAGAATTTAATGACATTCACACAAAAGAGGATATAAAAAATTGCGGGGCAAATATGAGTTCACAAAATTACGAATTGTAGATTTCTGGCTAGACTTCTAATTTAACCAATTTTTTTGAAGGCAATACCCTATTGTGATAATTTTTACTACAATTTTGGAGTCTGATATTGTAACAGGACTTAATAATTTTAATAAAAATGGTGCGACTTAATATATTATTTAATTGACTGACCTACTTGTATGAAATGATGAGCGAAATCACTGCCCATAATCAGTCAATATTGCGAAAATATAAATCAATGTATAGACACAAATTATGCAGTCGTACGGGATTCGTGTATCATTCACCTCGTCACATCAATCATCTTCACTCCGCTTTCACGGTTCATTCGTTCATTCACCCCTTCATAGCAAAACATATTTGAACGATATATCATTATAATCATTCAGTTTAAGGTTTGGCTTTCGCACCTATATTAATAAATTGAGGAAATCAGATTCATATCAAATGAACATGAAAATTAAATTATTTATTAAATATGTCATTTCACTTAAAAGCCACATTAATTTCAAATCAGATGTTAATAGGTGCTTCCTGGCTGATTAAATAAATTGAAGGGTTTCATCATTTATTAATTGCATGCCCAATTAGTGAAACTCAAACCGTTTTTTGGCGATTCGAAATTGATGATTATCGTTCATGCAAGGATTTTATATCATTATGGTAATATTGAGTGAATTAATTATAGTTAAACACTGTCAACAAATTTGTCCGGAAGCCAAAAAGTTTATAAACTCAATTTTCTATTTTCCTTTCATCGAATCAAATTGAAAACAAAAATGCTCTTTTATCCTGTAATAAAGTCACTGCAAGATTGGGACACGTATTAAAGTCACCATCACCTTTCGGCAGAATACAATCCTTTTCCAAAATTCATTAAACAGTAAAATAGTGATGGTTCTTTCATAATACGAAATCGGAAACTGAAATTTGTACCTACTTATTTTCAGGCGTGGTAAACATTTTCTCAACCATTGTAGTCTCTCCCTGGAATACTTGGAGTTCTGCTAGCTTGGTTTAATGTGCGACTACTGTCCATGGGGACGAAACTAATATTTTCCACAACTCAGTTGTTGTTTCTTAGGAAAAATATTTTATTGTTACCGAAAACTTGCGACATGGATTTGAATTCAGTGTCAGCAAATTTACCTTCAACTTTTTTTACGTTATCCCATCAAAATTGTTCATACTGGGAGATATGTACCACAATACTTTCAACTACTTAAGTAGTGAGATAAACATAAAAAAACTGTTAAAATACATTATGGTTAACAAAACACTTCTTAACAATACTATAATGCTTTTAGTATAAGATGATTTTGACTATGATTAATTCATACATTTACTAGCAACACCCTTGCTTCGCACAGTTTTTACGACTTGAAAAAACATCGAGATTTGTATATAAGTTTAATATAAGTGTATTATACACATAAGCCTTCCGAAAAAAATCTCTTAGTGATAGTGAATACCGCAACAAAATCCGGTGCGTAGTTTAGACAAACAACGCTGTCACACAGACAGACACAAACAGCGGCTTCAATTTATTGTATGAAAATAATACAGATAATTATAGAACTTGTAGGTAAGTTTAGTACAAAGTTTTCCACAAAGAAGAAAACTCATCTAATTTTTAATCAATTATTGCGACCCCTGTAAAAAAAACGTTCTCTTCAAATTAACTCCAAGGAATAATTTTATTCAGCCGAAATTCTAAAAAAATATATTGTTAACTAGCTGTACCCCGTTACTTCGTTCGCGTGGAAGTCATAACATACTAAACACACACACACAATACACTATGTGGATACACAATATACTAAAGTACTGTTACTTTGGGGGACGACAGGGTTTTATTAAAATGTGGCTTGGACAGCCACATTTTAATAAAACTCTGTCGTCCCCCGACCCGTCGCGTTGCATCGCCCGCCCGCGCTATTACCTCGTTATCGCTTAGCGGTCTTTCTGACTTTTTGCTCGGCTCCTAAGGGTTGTAGCTTGATGTTAAAGAGCTTGTAGCCATCCTCGAGAATTGGGCTACCAAATGCAAAAAACTAATTTCTAATCCGACTAGTAGTTCCACAGATAAGCGTTTTAATTTTTTATCGGGGAACCCTAAATCTTAAAAAAAAAAGTAGCCTAAGTTACTTCTTATAACATCAGCTATCTGCCAGTGAAAGTTCCGTCAAAATTGGTCCAGCCGTTTCGGAGATTAGCCAGAACAAACAGACAGACAAAAATTTTAAAAAGTGTTATTTTGTTTTGTGTATCGTTTAGATGTAAGTACTTACATATGCATTTAGTAAAAAGCTGTTAGAGTGATATTATAAATTTTATTTATTTGTATAGACAACAGAACACGATGTAATATTAATCATTTGTACGTTGGAAAACGGAAAGGTAAATGCGATAACAGTAATATCTGGTAATATCGACTTGCTCCTATTTTCCTTAACATGTAGAATAATTTGCAAAACCCTTTGGGTTGTTACCGAACGTTAAACATTAGGGTAATAATACTGTATTCTTTCCTAATGTTATTTTGTAAGGAAAACTACGGAATCGCAAATTTTATACAGATACTCGAAACCAATATAACAACTTTATTGGGGGCTGTATATTTGAGCCGTTTGGGGTTGAAATACTAGGGCCGTGGGGTCCGAGTGCTCATCGAGTATTTCGGGATATCGCTAAGCGGTTGGTCGTATCTTCACGTGACCACAGGCTGGCCAATTTTTAAGTCAAAGAATCAGAATGGCGCAATGGCGTGTCCGACACTCGCATGTTGAGAAATTGTAAGGAATTAGACTTGCTCTCTCTCAGTCTATAAGCTCAGCCCCCATTACGTGGAACTTAACATGAGTTTTGTGAATTAAAAAAAACATAACTGTTTTCTGGAAATACCGGTGAATAAAATTTCCGGTGTTATCTTAGGTCATGGCAGGCTTTCGAAAAATGACTTAGAATGCCCTAAATAACACTCGGTTTTAAGAAGGCATGATACCAAAGATACATATTTAAAATGGTATTGTCAAGCAGCATCTCTTGGTGTGATTTTCTTACATACATTTTTCATACCTGACAATTCGATTTAGCAATATATTGTAAGACTCGTATCGTCAATGATGGTAAGTCCCTGTGGGAATGGCTTCTGAATTTTCATATGTTATAATATTGTATGATACCTGTTGAAGACACCACGCAAAAATTTATTTGATTGATTGATTTGCATGTGAATAAAATTCAATAAATGATGGAAGAAATATTATTTAAGTACAATACAATATCATTATGTTTTAAGTTTTATGTTATGAATTTTTATGTCGTCACTATTAGTTATGAAGAAAATTTTATTATGTTATTAAGAGGAAAGCACATTTATTTATCTTTATTGCTATTATTTTTGTCTATGCCGTTAGTAAGGCAAAAGAGATTGAGCGATTTTGCCCTGAAGTCCAATAGCGTTAAGATATATAACACCAATGGAGATATTTCTTATCATGAAGACTTCTCGATTGTTAGTACGTAAGAAGCTACAGAGCTAAATGCAAGAAATTATTATTGAGATTCTGGCACTTCGCCAATTAATAAACTTTCATTAATTAGCCTATTAACGGACATTTTAAAACATTGGCCTCCTAGATGCCGTTTGACGATGACCGGACAGAACGTTAAGGCTGCTGCATGCCCCAATAGCGTTAAGATATATGCCAACGGAAAGATCTGTTCAAGAGGAATATTTCGAGTTAGGAAAACTTCTCTCGATTGTTAGTCAGTGAGGAGCTACAGAGCTCTCTCTCTCGTTTTATTATCAAATGTTTCTCTTAAAAAGCACTATCCATTGATATATCACATAAGGCTATTGGGTTCCAAGAATATTCCTAAACTTCAGTGCTCAAGGAGTCACCTATTTAGGCCATAAACTCCGAACTGACTAATAATTGGCAAAAGTCGTGTTAGTAGCAAGGTACTCCTTGAAAAGTTCTTTCTATTAATGTATGTCTTATGGCTATTGGGCGCCAAGAACTCCTTAATTTTGGTGCCCAAGTTGTCACGTATTTAGGTCACTAACTCCGTACTGACTAATAAATGGCAAAAGTCATGTTAATAGCAAAGGTTCTACTTAAAAAGCCCTTTATTTTGGTATATATTTTATGGCAGTTGGGTTTCAGAGCGGTAACCCATAGTTCAGTGCCCATTCTCCTCTTGTACAAGGTTGTCTATTATCATTGTCATTGCATATACAATTATGGTTGGCACTCCAATTAAAATGATTTTCTAAGCAACTTGTCAAAGGGCAGAAACCGTACAATTGTGCGAACTAACTATTGCTAAACTTCAGTCAGTGTCAGCCAGTAAACTTCAGTCAGTGTCAGCTCATATTTGCTGAGAAATTGCTAACTAGATACGACTTGATAAAGTCTGACGTACTTATATTATACGAAATTCTGAAATTACGGTAATTTTGACACAATTATTTTTAATTGAAGGCACATAAACGGTTATTCGTACCTTATTAAGGCACGTTAAGCCTATAAGGGTACTGTGTACGTAAATTAGCGGATTCATGTAAAATATCGGAGGGTGAAATGGATAATATAATTAAAGCTGGGCGTAGAAGTGCGGACGCATGAAATTGACGCGGCCGTCCCCGGCAGCATGTGCATCTGCCACTATATGGTTGAATTCAATTTATTTGATGGGAAGTGAAATTTTAAGCCTTTAACTGAATCGGTAATGAAATTAGTTTGATTTTTGAATGAAAGTTTATGATACTCGTGTTCGTTTGTTTGTCTTACATTTAATATATGTAGTTTCATGTGGGTATTTTTGTTCGTTATTATTATTTTTCAAAGTCTCGTTTTCTTAACGTACTCGAACTATAACATTTCGTTAAGACGAAGTTGGGCTTCGAATAATATTGAGGTGTATAATTAATCAGTCACTTAGGGTTAGCAAAAGTCACTGTTAATCCTACTCTTTGTAATCCCATAAATTATGGCATATAGAAAGGAAAAATTATGACTTATATGGAAGGAAAAAGACACACTACCCCAAATAAACGAAGTTAAGGGCAGTTGAATGAAGAAACCACCAAACTCTCATGAGCTACTAACCTCTGTTCTATTTTAAAATTCACACAGCATCTAAAATGTTGCCAGATTCATCCTCGCAGCTCATCGTATCAATGACATAACTACGTTTGTGAAAGCATCCGATCCACATTGATAGACGTTACATTTCGCGCTCAGCAAAATTTTACTTGAGAAAATTTGAAGCTTGGATGCTTGGTTTCTTTACACACTTAAGTGATGATAAACATTGTCTTATCTACATATTGTCTTGTCTTATGTACATATATGTATATGATAATATAAATTAAAGTAGCTTTTCGTGTCAGTCTGTGTGACCGCGTTGTTCTTCTAAACTCTGCAACGGATTTTGATGCTTACACCATCATTTAGAGAATTTAGAACGGCTTATGTATAACATATCTATATTAATGTTAAACTGACATATATATTAAGACTACGATGTTTTGTCAAGTCGAAGAAACCGTGCGAAGCTGGGTGCGTCGCTAGTTTATGATAACAGATTCGAGAGTCTTTTATCAGAACATAACACGAAAGACGACATAACACTTATAAATTATATCCCTAAAAAATATATCCCAGTCTTCAAGGAACAGATGTGAAGAAAATATCACGTGGATCAAGTATTGATGACTATATATATATTATAAATGAAAAATAAGTATATTAATATTACTATAAGTTTCCCATGTCCATGATTAAAAGAAGATAGCTATAATCCGATTACCTTGCTCGCGTTGCTATTGGTATAATATGTTCTGTTTATATGTTATTAGTAATGTATATAATATATTTTTTGTAAAAACAAGTTTTGTTTTGTTTTACAAATAAATATTTTGACTTCGACCTACCTATGTAAAATTTTTTTCCTAGACATGCTTTAAGCTTTTGAACTGATGACATTTACAGAATTGATTTAGGTTGGAAGTACCTTCCTATAATTATGCTTTGAAAATGGCTCTTCATTCAACACTTCAGCAGGAAGACTTCCTCTGCAGGACATGGCCTCTTCAAAATCCTGGCTCAAATATACAAAATTTCACTTTTAATTCTACACAAGTAGGGACCTTTATTGAAATTATAATATTTTACTTTATTGAGGATAGATGATTTTTATGTATATAGAATAACTACAAATACTAGATTTTAATATTTAACTTAGCCAGTGTATGATGACGTCTCTATGGTCACAATTTTGTTTTTGGGAACCAACCCTCATTCATTTTTAAAGTATTATTTTTCAACACTTTTAGAAATAAAGTTACTCTAGAATAATATATACCGGGTATTAAGCTTATCTTTAAATAACATAAACTTGAAATCACCTACAGGTAACTATAGACGAAAACACTTTCACTGTTTTTACTATAAACATAAAACCAAACCACCTTTTTGTTAAAACAGAGGGTTTTCAACAAAAACTTTAACGTAACACGTGTTACGTGCTAGTACATTTTAGTACGTCATTCCTACCTACTCGTGAGTTCTAGTAATAAACTAATTTGAATGCGGTTAAACGCTACAAATAAAACTGATCATATTACTTCTTGTTCACGTTACCAATTTACCGCCATTACGGATTAGGTAGGTACATCTGAATGATCACTTAAATTTACTTAACTTGCTAGAGTTTATCAATTAAAATAACTTGCTAATTATTAAGCTTGCTTGCTTGTGTTAATTTAAGTAACTACCTCATTGAAGTTCAATGTAAACTAGAGCAGACACCGCGAACAATTTTTTTGCGCAACATTTTGTTGTCCCAAAGTAAAGATGTGTACCGCGGATGTCAAATGTGACAACCGTTAAGTAGGGACGTTTGCTGTCCCGAACACATTGCGCAAAAATTTTCTTCGCGGTGTCTGCTCTAGTTTACATCGAACCTCAATGACCTACCTACGACTATGTGACTGTTATTGATATTATTATAAACTTGTCCCATCGTCATTGATAGGCACTCTTCTTCAACCTTTTTCACTCGCGACAGAGTAGGTATTGGGGTGTTTTGTCTATAAATTCATCAACCATCATACATCACTTTGAAATTCGAACGGTGTTAATCTTCGATTATTTAACTAAAAACAAGCGAGTTTGCTTTCGAATTGAGTGCTGTCACTTGTATAAGGTCACTTGTGTAAGGACTTTACAGAATAAAACTGCAACCAGTCTATTCTGTAAAAATCTCACTGTAAAAACTTAGGTGTGAAGTGAGCTTGAAGTGAGCTGTCATTCCACCAGATGCAAGAGTTTGACACTATTGACAGCTCATTTCAAACTCACTTCTCCTAAATTTTCACGTTGAGATTTTTTTTTTAGAATATATCGACTGGTCTCCATGTAGGATTTCCATAATTTTCCTTAGTATCAGGCTTTGATCAACATAACAAATAATACCTGTACACATATCAAACTTAGCACGGGTTCAATCGTGCCCAGTGTTGTTACAATAATATTTCTACTTTCAGCTCTTTACATTTTCCACTCAGCTTTTGTTGCGAACTTAATTTTAATTGTCTAGTTTTGCATATTCTTAGAAATTGTTTAATTAATTTCGTTCACGTTTCCAACTAACTGTAAAAGACTACGTGAATATTAAATTATATAAAATCGTTTATTATTTGTTAGAAAAAATATTGACTTGCTTCCAGTACAGATATTGCTTATCTTCTCTGATCATAGAAACGGAGAAAATTTAAATAATTTCTAAGGCTACTTGTGGCTAAAAAATATCAGCCGCACAGGTCGATCGATAAGGTAAAGTTACGATTGCCGCGGTTTGTCCGTGGATGGGTGACCATCTTTACATATCAAGAACCCTCCGTGCCTCGGAAAGCACGTTAAGCCGTTGGTCGCGGCTGTCATTCGTGTATCTGTGACAGTTGTTCCGGATTGTCAGAAGCCTGAAAGTCTGGCAACTAGTCTAGAGGGGTATCGTACTACCCAGTAACTGGGCTGTGGAGGTCAGATAGGCAGTCGCTCCGTGTAAAATACTGGTACTCAGCTGCGTCCGGTTTGACTGAAGCCGACCACAATATAGTTGGGAAAAGACTAGGCAGATGATTCTTGACAGCAAAAATCGTTAGTAATTCAATTGACAACTCTCCTGCATTCTAATAAAATGCTTTTTGCAAACAAAAATTGTTTAAATAATGGGATTATAGAAACATGATAAAAATGCGATTGAATCTTTTATTCTTTGAACACGTTTGCGTAACTTTCCCTTCTCAATATTTTCCTCAATATTTATATAATTATAGCTCTGTTGTTTTTCTTATTCTTATCGTTGCATGTCCTAAGCCCTAGTAAACCCTAGCAAACTCCGTTTTCTTTTCTTAATATTCAGTCTGGAAGTCGTAGTCCCTGGAAGCCACCCAGACAGACTAACAACGTACTACATATGCATATTAGTCCACAGTGGATACGTCACTTCGCATTGTGAACCCTTCGTGTATCGACAGTGACCTACTTCTTCCGCATGAAAGAGGAATAGGTGACACATTATATCAATCGTTTACATTCACTGATTGGCCTAGTAATAACATTGAAATATTGCATGTGGGAAAACTATTTGTGAAGAGGGAATCTTAACTAGAATAGAAATGACGAAATGCATTTAAAACTCGGCCATTTTAAGTTCTAAGACAAAATTGTTAAAAGTATGAACTTGACGGTTTTTAAGGTTAGGTTAGGTTAGTAATTATAATTTCAAAATGGTATAGGGTTTTAGTGCTTGTTATTTAACTAATTAATGAGAGGAGGAATACCAACTATAGATCATTCATTTGCCGTGGACTAAACATAATTTCAAAACGGTGAACTAAAACATCGTGAGGAAACCTTGATGTCCTAGAACCGAAAATTGTGACATCCACCAACCCGCACTGGGCTCGCGTGGTGGATTATGGCCCACTCCCTCTCATCGAGAGGAGGCCTGTGTCCCAGCAGTGAGAACACTATAGGCTGATTATGCTAAACATAATTTATTTACGACGAATAGTTTGTGAGCATGTTTCTAAATGATGTGAGTCCAGTTAGATAGTCCTGTTTTAAGTGAAGCTGTAAGTAAAACTTGGTGTTTTATGTTAAAAGATAGTTTAAATGAGCAAGTTTCTGAATTAAGTAAATAGGTTTTCTAGTAGTAGGTAGGTACTGTAGGACGGTTCTGCTTTAATGAAGTTTCATCTTATTTTTTGTTAATAGTAGTTAAGACGACAAATGTTTGAAACTGAGGGGCAAGTCCCGACTAGGGTTGCGGGATGTTCGAAAGAGTTACCGTGGCCCCGGCACAGGCAACTGAAGGAACACGGGGTCATTTGATGATTTCCCATCCAAAAAAAAGGGGCAAGTCCCGTAATTTTAAGAACGTTCACAGTCTGAGCTCAGTCTCAATATGTCATAAATACCTATAATTTCCCTAGATTTTTGACAAGTTTTTGACACTTGATTGTCGCTGAGATGAGATTGTGACTAGATTTTGATCGCTTTTAGTTACGGGAAATGGGCTTCTGTTTCTACCAATATTATTGTAGTTATGGGTTGGTTAGGAGCCAAAAGTCGGACAACCTGCCTTACCAAGGGGTGTCATGGTACCCAGTAACTGGGTCGTGGAGGTCAGATAGCCCCATGTAAAATGGTATTCAGCTACATCAGGTTAGACTTGAAATCAACCTTATACCTATAGTTGGAAAAGGGTAGGCAGAAGATGGTGATAATGACGAAAGGATCCAATCGCGTATCGCGTATTTATCGCGTACCTACATACACTTGTACTAAAGGGTTATAATCTTTTGCCAACACCCACATTGTTAAGGAAAATGTTCCAATAAACATTATAAGGAAAGAAACACCACGTTTTATCTTACACTACTGAGTTTAACTAGATAATTACTTTGAAGGGGATACCTTAGACCGGGTTATAAAGAAAGTAATTAGTAAGGTGTAGTATTTTATAATTTGTTTTTATAATATGTGGAAAATGTCGTGGGTTATACATTTACTCACTCTTTAACTCAATTTTTGTGTATAACAATAATGTGTAACTGTTTATTTTCCCAAATAAATAAAATAAAATAGGTAACTCATCACACAATATGCAAATGCAAATATGAAAAGGTTAATCTCACTTCTTATATATACTTGGGTACTAGAAATGAAAATGTGAAATGTGATGTAGGAAAAATGATTATCGTGTGGCTTTGAAGAAGATTCTGGAATTGATCTTGTATTATATATAGAAGTTCTGTAAACAGCCTAATTAACTGTTGAAAATAGAAACATAAAGGAATATAGGATTATAAAACGTGTAAAAGTTTTCGGAATTTACTCCCTGTACTGTGCAACGGGGTATTAATTCGCGTAGAGATTATTTAACCATGCACCTAATTTAGACGAGGAAAACTAGCAATACATAGTTAAGTGAAGTCATATTTGAAAGAAAAAAAAACTAGTTAAAAAAATCTTTAAGAATACAGACAAATATTCGTAAGATTCCATCCTATACAGGGTGTACGGGACAGCCCTCCACAAACTAACAGGGTGCATTCAGCTCCTTATTTTGAACCATATTCCACCGGACAATTTCTCAGGAAAATTAATTTTTTTTATCATTTTTCCAGTTACTATTCCTTTATTTCAATGTAAAATTTCATCCTTTGTATGCAGCACTCCATTTATGTAAATAAAACAGCTAAAATAAAAATAAAATCAGCAATGGATGTTGAAATACTCGGCAGCCAAAGGCTCGCTGCTTTGCCGTTCGCTACGCGCGTTTTGCCACGGTAACGATATATTTGCGTGTGAAGTAATAAAACAAATCAGGTTTATTGGATTCCCATAACGTTCCTGAAATAATTTCATGTACCGGTCATCTTAGTATGATATAATAATTAATTCACCCCATCAGTCTGCGGAGGGCTGTCCCTTACATCCTGTATAGTATGTACCTACGTAGTTCAAAACAACTCAAATTCTTTCATTTGTCAAAGACTGTTGCAGCCTCTGACGTAAACCGCATTACACTCAGTTGAATTAAAACCACTGACAACTTCGCTCAGCAATGTTCATAAAAGTGAAGAGGAAACCTCACTTCCACTGAACGCGGTTGGTTTTCCAACGCAATAAGTTGTATGCCTAGACTTAATTCAGGCTGGACTTAATACGTCGGTTCAACTAGTGGTTAGTTAGCCCACAAGCGTTCTAATTAATTTTACACAAGTGACTATCTAAGCAGTAACTTAATCTTTGTTTAAGTTGTAGCAGATCCGTTACAGAACTCAAGAATGTTGAATACTTTTTAGATACTCAAAATTTATGTTTGTGTATCATTTTGGTGTAAATGTCGAATGCTTGTTTCTTTCGTCTAGATGATAAGAAATACGGATATTTTTCTGATCAAAATCTGTGTTCTTTTATACATTTTATCGAGAAATGAAAACCTTTGGATTCATGTTGGAATGCTATGATATAATCAATTCTTTGCAGCTCGTTGTATTATTCTGTTATGAACAGTACCTAAGAGAATATTAAAACAATTTTACTGAAGCAAAAGAGAGAGTGAAAAATATTTAGAAACATATTTTAATGATTGGTCAAGATTTTTTATAAATTTGTCGTCGATTTGAGGTGTAGCAACATTTAAATACCTAATGTATTTTATACGTAGGGCAATAAAACCTGTAACTTTTTAAAATATTGTTACAAAAACTTACGCAAGTGGTGTGCTATAAAATGTTTCAATAAATCCGAGTTTTCAAAAGCGTAGAAGAGTTAAAACAAAGCAAATTAATTTTCGTACCGCGACTTTCTTATAAAATATTAGTAAACTCGAAGGTTTTTCTATAATCACTTCCAAAGTAAATGTTATACAATATTACTTTATAAGGATATTAAATGACTTGATCAAAGGGCTTAATCAGAGTTCAAACTTAACTTTTGTAATATTTTCTCGACAATCGCTTTGGTCACGTTTAGAAAACTTTTTTTATAGTTTTCCAACTCAGTATTAACAAAGTTTATAAGTTCACAACTCGAAGTTCAGTGGTTAAAAGTGAAGTTGTGTCATTAATGAAATAATAATGGAAGTTTAGAGTTACGTTCGTCTGTTAAACGAAGGAGATTATCTTTAATATCGTTCTGCTGATTATCGTTTGACGTTTAAAAGTTGTTTGTTTTCAAAAGGGCAGTTCAGATTTTATTAAAAAAGTTTGTTTTTTGTTTGCTAGTATAAATTATTTGTTGAGTGTAAAAATGCGTTCGTGTTTTGTCATTTTGTTTATGTAATTGTTTAAATTATTTTAGTAGTTCAATTTTAAATTAGCAAAGGATTTAATGTTTTTAATAAACGTTGCCTATTTCAGTAAATTGGTAAGGACATAGGTAATCACAGTTCTCAATATTAAAATTAAAATGAATTACAGACACAAAACATAAAAAATGCATTTCCCAATGGTGTCTTGGGAATTTTAAAGTATGTACCTATAAACTTCGAAAAAAGTAAAGAAATTCAAAATAATGTTGTTTAAATTGAAAAACGGGGCTACTAAAACTTTTCAAGTAAACCGCTTACTTCGCCTTCTGTGCAGTAAATACAGGCTCGGTTTTCAAAAGTTTGAAACTGTTCTATTTATTTATTTTTTTTACTTACTGTTTAAACTTTTTCTACTGTTGTTGTAAGTGAATTTAAATGCACTTTTAATATTTTGTATAACTAAATGCATGTTTAATGAAATTTTATCAAATTTAATGATTTTACTTGTATTAATAAATTTAACCATAATTACTTTTTTCTCCCACGCATTTGTTTATGTTTATTTTTCGACTGCGTTTTGTCATTTTTAAAATTTTCAAAGAATCTTTCAGGAAAAAATCGTAACGATTTTTCCCGTTTACTATTATTTCTTTCCACTCACCTGATTCGTATGAAGTGTTGTTTCAGCAACGTTGGCAGCAGGCAGGCACTGGCGTCGGCAACAAGTGGAGTTGTGCAGTCTGCCGCCCTGGCGCCCGCTTATATAGCGCTCTGGGCGGCCGCCCTACCCGCCCACCGCCCTAATCATTGCCGGAATGCTACTAACATAGTTTGCATTTCAATTTTGGCCAACAAAATTGTATGATGAGTGATGACATTAAATTTAATACTTATTTTTCACATTTAGAATTTTTGCGTATGTTCGAAATGTTTGGTCATTTAGACTGGGCTAAACGGATTTCGCTCTGAAAATATTTAGCTTTTTAAGTATATGAGCGTGTATGACGTATTTTGCGAAGTGGTGATACCTTTTTAATATGTTTAGGTGTAAGTTTAATCGTTGGACATAACTTTTTACGGGAATACGCTTTTAGAGCTCTTAAGTGAAATGACCGAAGCTTTTTAAATGCTTTAACAGAAGATACGTTACTTTGATGCTAGAAATAAAGAAATTATTTAACAAGCTGCTATAATAATTTAATATTTCGTTAGCTTATACATCTTTTTATCTTTTACTATTATATACTCGCTTAACTGTAAAATATGTACCTCCGAGTAAAGTTACCTCGTAAAAAGTAAATAAAAGTGATATGTTTCCTGAAAAAAATCCCTTCGGATACGTTTTATTTTATTATTGTTTCAAACAAAATCATTAACACTTTCAGAGAGTAGATAACATTTTCACTGTAGGACACTGAGACAGGGCGCTCGTCTCATTGTATACGTACCTACATACATGTAGGTAGCTTTTTAAACCTGCCAGTACCTTTATTGTGTTTATGGGGATGAAACGAAACTGTTCTAGGTATTTGGTTTGCATTTGTCATACCTATCTACGACTGTAGGACCTTTTGGTACTTATAACTTTATTTCGGAATATAATTTTTACGTAATATATGTATAAGCTAACAGACTTAAAAAAAACAATTATGTGACAGTGTATGTGTCCAGTCAATCATTTAATCATACCAAATATTATTTTTCAAATATTTTGACGGGGCTCGTGGCTAAACAATAACAGCCGCACGGGTCGTTCGAAGGTTAAGCTACGCTCACCGCGGCTGGTTCGTGGATGGGTGACCATCTTTACATATTGAGACTCTAAACCCCTCCCCCCACGCTGCCTAGGTCGAGGCCCAGAGGAATGACAGCCGCGACCAACGGGTCGCGGCTGTCATTCGTGGATATTTGACAGTCGTTACGGGTAGAAAGCCCAAAAGACAACCAATCTTACTAAGGGTATCGTATTACCCAGTAACTGGGTTGTAGAGATTAGACAAGCAGTCGCTCTATGGTACTCAGCTGCATCCGATTAGATTGGAAGCCGACCCCAACATAGTTAGGAAAAGGCAGGCAGATTGATTGATTGATTTTGACCATCTTTTACTAAGCATTACCTTAAAGTGCAATCAATTCTTGCATCAACTCCTCTAAAGAGTTATCATCACTCGAGTAGCAGGCACTCTATTAGTAACCTTTGAATTATTTATAAGCAGCCAGACACATGGCTGCTTATAATTAATTATATTAAGTAGGTACAATACTGACTTCAGTATAGTATGTACTTAATACAATTAATTTAAAAGGTACTTAATGTAACTAATTATAATCGATACCAACCTGATCAGGGATTTAAAGATCCTTATCACTACACACAGGTTGTAAAACTCGACCAGGACTATTCAGGTAACTTACATGTTAGTTCTATTTCCAGTACAACTTTTTCTTTGTGGAAACTCCGTCGTGGTCACCTTTCTCGGAAGATAGAGAGTTATTTCGGATACCTACCGACTTACCTGCAAACTTCACGGTGCTTCTTCTTCTACAAAGATTCAGTTCCTACCTTCCTCTTCTACTTAGCCGGACAAACGGGTATCCTTTGCGTATTCGCCCGTTGCCGAGCAGGACAATTTTATCTGTATCCTATAGCCACGTGTATACTCGATACAAGTTTCTTGCCTGTGTATACAAATAACCAAAACCACAGCGTATTCGAAACGGATACGGTGGTCGTCGCCATTGTCGCCCTACCGTCAAGCTCCGCTGTAACCGAATCGGTTACAGTGCCTCACGCGGTTCAGATCTCAATTTTATTCCTAAATAAAGGCTAATATCGTCTGTGTTTCAGTTTCACGCTATAGCCTGGTAGAAAAATCTCGTCAACTAAAACATTTCAAACCAAAAATATCGCTAAATATCCTTAGGCATTTTTTGTGCGCACAGTCCCAATCATGCCGCGCCGTCGGAGTTCGCCGAGGCGCAGGCGCGTTGTTGATGTCATCCGCGTCCAGAAGGCTAATTCACGTAATCCAATGACGCGCCGATCAAGTTGCAGTGCAGTTGCAGTTAAGTTTGACTGATAAACGGTATTCTTGTAATCTTTGAACTGCGCGTAAGCTGCGCGTGAACTGCACGTCAACTGCACGACAACCAAACTCTATCAAACTTACCTACGGTGTGACCACATGACAGAAAAAATATTACTGACTAAATAATCGAATTGAATCGATTACATTTCAATGAATATAACGTTATTATAATATGAAAATAATACCCCAGTACTGATTTTAGTGTTTTTTCTTACCATATAAACGAGCAATTATGTTTGGATTTACAATCAAAGATATATTTTGCTAAAATTTGGCTGAATGATGGTCTAACATTGCCGCATAAAACTAAAACTGTCAAAATATCAGGAGCACGCCAGTGACGTACAGAGCGCGAAAGTTGAAATTCTAGACTCGGTGCAGTTACAAAACTTGATATACTTAAAGTTTGATGGTAAGTAGGTAATATATTGTAATAAAATAATATATAAGGATGTAGGCACAGTGAAGTTTACGAAGAAGTAGCAGTTTAAATTTCTTTCATGTAAGTTTCATCCTGATTCTTCAGTACAGCTATGAATTCACGCAAACGCATTTTGTGCGGCAAATAGAACTGCTGGTTGAATATTTGGAGGGCCACAGGGACCTTGCCCGTGGCAGACTAAAATCTAGAGGGGAGTTTCCTCACATCACGCCTTTGGTCTGAGTGCGCCAACATATTAAATGCCGAGGCAGACGGGGATCAAAGAACTTCCAAACGGTGGAGCAAGGTCTGTTAGATTCTATCGATATTGTACCAGTGTGTATTGGTACATTATACTTGGGTAAATAACTCAGCCGAATCAAGCAGATTTTGCATAATACCAGGCGTACCCACTTCTTTATCTTCTTTATCCACTTCCCAATTCTACATTATCTGCACTTCCTACATTTTCCTCATTACCTTCAGATAGTATTATTATGTAAGTTTCAATTTAAGTCAAGTACCTATCATTCTAGCTGTGCAATAACTTTTAGACATAGGCAGTTCTCGTGTCCAGAGGTCATGCCAACACGATAGGAGAATAAGCTAAGCGTGACATTCTTAAAAATCTTGATAATTTATATAGTTACTAACCAGTTAATATTCATAAATGTTATAATTTTTTTCAGAAATGAAGATATTGAAGATTGATGTTGATGTTACAATCGCAACAACACAAAACATCACACATTTTACTGAAAGGTAATTATATTAATTTGTCATATTTAGAAAATAAATAAGTCTGAAAACCACATAATATTCAGCAACCAGACAGCGTCGCAGAAAGAATCCACGTCACCGTCGTAGACAATGTACCTACATATTGTCATTTTATTATTATATACATAATACACTATAATGTAATGGAAAATAAAAAAATAATCTCCTAATAGGTTAAAAAAAATTACCTATTAACTGATTTTTATAGGTACATTTTTAATATCTTTTTATTTTTGCAGCGCCTCCTCCATCCTCACTGGAACAGCTACAGTTCAGCTGGAACAGTCACAAAATACGCTGGCCAATATAGAAAAGTGGAGAATAGAGGTCGAAAGTCTACAGTAAGATGGCCAATGCCATGAACAGAATGGCTGATGCAGCAAGCAAATCAGCTGATGCACAGTGCCGCATAGCAGAAGCACTAGAAAATATAAATAATTTCTCGGTAATAACAAAATTTTTCTTTTTTCACATTTAGAAACTGTAATAAATAACAGTACAATAAAAAAGAATATGGGCCTCAATATATTAATTTGGTTTGACTTCTTGAGGTAAAGATGAATGAGTATATTTATGAATAGGAAACTTGGAGAAAAGTAATTTTACTCAAATACTGAATCGAGCTTTCAAGACACCAATGCATCGCTCTACTGTATTGCGGGCTGATACCTGCAGCTAATAATAATATGCTATTTTTGTAATCAATTGCCAAGTCAAGTTTTTGCTCAGACGATAGACTTTCTGGAATTCCCAATCCGAAATACGGAATGGATCCACAGAAACCCTTCGTTTTTTTAGGGCTTAACGACGTTCTCGGTCATCTATTTCGGCAGGAGGGATACAATTCTCAAGCCAAAAAAACATTTAGAATTTAATTTAAAACGGCTTGTAGTTAACATGTCTTAATAATTAAAAAGTCGGTTCCCGTAACAACTTGCTCAGGCGTCTAAATTCAACCACCTGAGGTGCTTCACCTCAGGTATTCCAGAACACTAGCCTAGCACTCTGTTCTCTGCGGACGAATATGCGTGTCCAGTGTGGTATCGTTCCGCTCATGCCAAGGAAGTAGATGTTGCTCTGAACGAAACATATCGAACAATCACAGGCTGCCCCAAACCGACCCCAGGCAGTGCACTATATCGCACAGCTGGCGTAGCACCTCCACAAGTCCGAAGAGAAGTTGCAAGCGCATTGAAGAAACACAAACAGGAGTCTGATACTAGACACCCTCTATTTGGCGCTCAAATATCGACGCAACGACTAAAAAGCAGGCACAGTTTCTTAAGATCGACGGCGTTTCTACCAGGTAACCCGGTCGACCTTCGTTGCAAACTGTGGCAGGATAACTTTCCCCTACTCACCTACCTATCACCAAACGAGCATCTTCCTGTTGGGTTTAACCTTCCGTGGTCCACTTGAAAGTCCCTGAACCGTCTCCGAACACAAGTGGGAAGGTGTAAGTCGAACTTCGTTAAGTGGGGCGACCTCGACGGAATGGCAGCAGGGTGTGGATGTGGAGCTGTGTCACAAACTATGCACCACCTCCTATCCTGCCCTCTGTGCTCCAAAACATGCAGCCAAAATGACCTCTGCGCTGCCACCGATAATGCCGTGAAAGTGGCAAGTTTTGGGCCATCAAAGTATGAATAACTGTCGTGCCAGCGACACGAAGAAGAATAATAATTAAACATGCATACAATATTTAATTTTAAACACAAAAAATACAATTTGATGCCAACAAAAGTAAATATTGAGGAACTTATGTTGTGAGAACCGTAACCGAAACCGCACGTTGATCGAATAGAAACTTACAAGCTGTCATTTTGATACGTCAAACGAATAGTAGAATACCGATCAAGTTGCAATCAGAATCATGCACCAATGACGCGCAGTAGTAGAATACCGTTATAGCGCTCGCGAGACGCGAACTTGGCACGAGCGTATCTGTCAGCGGTAGAGAATACGAAAAGCATTGTTTTGATCGAAACTTACCTGCAATTGCAAAGTTAGTTGCAAATACAATTATGGTTAGCACTCCAATTAAAATTATTTTCTATGAAACTTGTCAAAGGGCAGAAACTGTACAATCGTACGAACTAACTATTGTAAAACTTCAGCGAGTGTCAGCCAGTAAATTTCAGGGTACTGGCTTCAGTAAACTTCATTCAGTGTCAGCTCATATTTGCTGAGAAATTGCTAACTAGGTATGTAGTTAGCAATTTCTCTTGACTTGATAAAGTCTGACGTACTTATATTATACGAAATTCTGAAATTACGGGAATTTTGACACAATTATTTTTAACTAGCTTTTGCCCGCGGCTTCGCCCGCGTGTATATCGGAATATATCAAATTAATACCAAGCACCTACCCTACGTGTTAATCCAGGTTCTAAAACATCTGTATGCCAAATTTCCTCTAAATTCAATCAACCGTTTTTGCGCCAATCCGGAACATACATCCCGACAAACAACAAACGGACAAAAATTCTAAAAACTATAGTGTGCGCAACAGACTCGTTCAATCACTTCTTTTCAAATATATGCAATTAGTGTTGCCCAAATTCAGTCTTGGTCTTGCAGTCTTGGTCTTGTTCTTGCGTTTTTGCAAGACCAAGACCAAGAACAAGACCGCGTATTTTTAGCAAGACCAAGACCAAGACTGACCGTGCAAGACTTGAGCAAGAACAAGACATAGCCTGCAAGACTCTTGCGTCTTGCAGCTAGGACTTAGCGCTATTTCACTGAGTAGTTAGGTGTAACAGTTCGGTGTATAGGTAGGTACGCTTAGGAATTCTATGAGACGCAAAAAACTGTATCAAAGAATATGAAAAACTGGACCTATGCGCATTACGACTAATACCATAAACATAGCAAATAAAAAAATATCTATTAAAATCAAACTGAGTGCATGCATAGTTATGTTTGAACCATCGGCACTTTGATAATGCGGCATCAAAGGTTTTGTACTTACTTCTCAAAGAAATTTGCCGCTTTTCGGAAGTACATGGTTATGATACACGCGCCGGCGGCTTCTTTTGAAATCTAAAACAATCGTTGCCGCCACGCCGAAATCATAACATTTGTGACACTATTTGATTGCCGCCATAGGGCGTAGGTATACTCATGCAAAATAATTTCGAATTTTTTTAAGAGTACCTACAGGTGTTCCAAAGAATAAATAAGTTTCAGAGTGCTTAGAATGAAAATGAATACATTATACTGATCACGCAAGTAGTATTATGATTAGGATAAAATGGTAAGGATAGGTAGTAGATGTCATATTAATTCATTATAGTAAGTATATATTATAATATTGATTACTTATATGGTTTTAAACTAATTACTTAGGTACTATTATTGTACATTTAGTATATTTCTTAAGTTTTTACAAGAAAAAATAGCAAAAAAGTGTTCAAATATCACCCGTTTAATAAATATTGTAGCCACTTTTAAATATACTTGAAACGTGTGAAAAAATTCTACAAAACTAATAAAATAATATAAAAAGCGTAGGTACTTACCTACTAATAAAATAAAAAGCCTGCGATAAGAGTTTTGTATTACTTACCAGCCCGAATATCTCTGAGAGAGATGATGAGAGTAAGTATTTACTAGCTGTGCCCGCGACTTCGTCCACGAGGAATAGTAACTTTGGAGGTATAGTGACGTTCAGGACTTATTTATTTATTTTAAAACTTCTGTCATCAAACATACAAACGAACTCTTCAGCTTTATAATATTAGTATAGATGTACGCCAAAACATTCACTTATATGTAAAGAATAGTGATTGGCACTAATTCTATTTTATTCACGCGTCGCGTCTGTACAAGTAGGTAATATTTAGTGTGTGTTTGTACGCCGCACGCGGCATTGTTTGATTTGCGGCGGCATCCTTTTCATAGAGCCGGCACGTGGCGAGGCGGCGCGGTAGAAAGCAAGGAAACGTACTATAAATAAAGGAATTATTTTAATTCCAGTCATTTCCAATTGAGCTGTGCTTCGAGTCTAACTTAATAATTGTTTTTACTAATTCTCGTTGTTTTCTAAAAACGTATCACGTGTACAATTTAATATGAGTGACGAAGATTCAAATTATTCTAGTCCGAGTAACGAGAGTTTGAGTCACAGATCTAAAAGACCCAAAAGCAAATTTGAGGAGTTTTTCGAAATAATTCATGCATCCCAAACTGCCTTCTGTAAATTGTGCCAACATAAAAAGATTGAAATAAAAATGAAAAACAGAAACACTTCAGGCTTAAGGAAACATCTAATATCTTTCCACAAAAAGGAATCAGAAATATTTCTTCCTGTTAAACCAAAATTAAGTGGAGATATCACAAGCTTTTTAGTAACCGCTGGAAGAAGTGGACAGGTAAGAATATTTTTTTAACAGTTAAAAGAATTTTAACTCCGCGTAGCTATTCATGCGATACTTTCAAAAACGCCATTAACTTACGTAAGTATTTTTGAGTTAGTGGTGTTTTCATCTAGGGGTGCGACATATTAAGTATGTAATTATCGTCTTAAATATTTTTTATAAACACCCATATTTTCATTTAATCGGCCAGTAACAACTAAGTACTTTATTTTGGTAAATTACAGTACAGTGCAACCTTAATATAACAAATATCAATTTAACGATTTTCTCGATTTAACAACAACAAACCTCCTCCTCTTATACGCTCAAACCTAGTATGTTTTAAATAATAACACAAGATTTATTGTTTTGTTTCAGTCGGAAAACAGCAGTGACAACATCACGACAGCTACAGTTGATTGGGTGGTGAAAAAATATCTTCCCTTCTCATTTTTCGATGACGAAGCTAACACAAGTATATTTTCGACGTATTTGCCCTAATATGGTGTTTCCTAAAAGGTCTACGCTTAGAAGGAAAGTCAAAGAGCGATTTGAAGAGCTCCAATTGAATCTCAAGGAACGACTTCAACAATTATCATCTAAAATGTCTTTTACCATTGATGGGTGGACGTCAATTACTGGTAGGAGTTACTACGGGGTTACTATTCATTATATAGACAACGAATGGAAGTATCAATCTGTAGTTCTTGATTTTATACCATCACGCGGTCGACATACTGGGGAAGATATTGCAACGATTTTCCATGAATGTTTATTGGAATATGGCATAATTGATAAAATACAAGGTATCACGGTCGACAACGCAACTGCAAATACCAAATTTATGTATGAACTGGGCAAACAGCTGCCGCCACACTTTGATTCAGACAATCAACATTTCCGGTGCTTTGCTCACATTTTAAACCTTGGTGTACAAGATTTATTAAAGACCTTAGCATTACACTGTGAGTCTGACACTAACGCGCAAGATCAGCAGTACGAAGACTATGCAGACGAAACTGAGGATGAGGAAGATGAAGAATCTGCACCAAATATTGCTGACTCGCGTACATCTGTAACAAAGTTACGCAGTATTTCCAGTAAAATAAAAAGAAGTGAGATAGTGAAGAAGAAGTTTCAGTCTGCTTGTGAAGCAGCTGGCGTGCCATCAAATCTAAATGCCATTCTTGACTGTCCAACGAGATGGAATTCCACACATGATATGATTGGATTTGGTTTAAAAGTGAGAGCGGGCATTGACATATTGTGCAGTTCTGTCACCGAATTAAATGATTTTCAAATCACAGCTAATGAATGGCAGGTACTCGAAAAATTACATAAATTTCTAATAAACTTTAAACTTTTAAGTACAAAACTTGGTGGAGACAAATATGTTACATTACCGCTAGTCATTGTATCATTCAATCTCTTGCTAGATAAAATTGAATCCATGGTAAAACAGTTAGATGAGAAACCTAATCGATCTGAAGTGAATGAAAGGCTCATTCTAGCTTTCCAAGCAGCTCGAGACAAAATGCTTAAACATTACAAGAAGAGCAACTGGATTTATTGTACTTCTTTAATTTTAGACCCAAGGCATAAGGCTCAGACTTTTGACCTGACAATGTGGGGGAAGCAACTTAAAACAGAAAGTCTGCGCAAGTTCAATGAACTTTATGAAGAATATAAAAGTCTACACTCACTGAACAAATCTCTGGAATTACCAGAAAAAGAAAATAAAGTATGTGATGAAGATGAAGACGTAATAGACTTTGATAAACTCTATGAATGTCCCTCGACGTCATCTGGATCTTGTCTTCAAGGCTTAGTGATAGACGAGTTGGAGGAGTACCTGAGAAAACCAAGAACTGCCAGCTCGGAAGACATTTTAGATTGGTGGAGGACGCATGAGACAGAGTATCCGATTTTATCGAAAATGGCCCGTGATTTTCTCTCAATACCTGCAACTTCAGTACCTGCTGAGAGGTTATTTTCTAAAGCATCATTAGTAATTAGAAAACATAGAAATAGGTTAAGTGATGAGTCAGCCAGATGGTTACTTTGTATTAATTCTTGGTCAAAAAAATTGATATAAAGTATCATAACCTAATGATAAAGCTGTTGATTTGTGTTGTATTTTATTTTTTATTCAAATAAATGATAAATCGTAAAACTCTTTTATTAAATTTCTTATAAGTTGAGGGTTCAATCTCTTTCTAGACAGATAAGTATTGTTCTTTAAAATACAGTCAAGTTATTGTAATTAATTTGTTTTTTTACATGTTTTAGCAAATGTAAGCTTATAAATCATAAATGTTTATTAAGAAACAGTTACTTCCATGGAAAACGACATATAGGTCAGTTGATTTTTCGAATTTCTTATCAAATCTTCAGTTATTTATTAATCTGCTTGATCTTTACTATGGCTATGTTAATTCAAGCTCACAATGTTCCAATTCTAATACGTTTTTCTAAGATTTAAAGTAAACTTTAATAAATAGTAATAGACTAATAGGTAATTGCAAGACTTGCAAGACTCTTGCTGCAAGACCAAGACCAAGACCAAGACTGGGAGCGCAAGACCAAGACCAAGACCAAGACCAGGTGTATTGGCGCAAGACCAAGACCAAGACTGGCTAAGTCTCGTCTTGTTCTTGCATTTGGGCAACACTATATGCAATGCACAGTTCTGACTTCGTTACTATTTTTAACCGACTTCAAAAAAAGGAGGAGGTTATCAATTCAGTTGTATGTTTTTTTTAATGTTTGTTACCGTTACTCCGTCATTAATTTATAAACCGATTTGAAAAAATATTTTTTTATTTTTATTTGAAAGTTTACTTTCAGATTGATCCCATTTTAATCAAAATCCAGTTCTGATGATAGGATCCATGAGGAATTGAGGGAACTTCTCAAATATTATTGGCAAACATAGTGATTTTGGATTTTTCGTCAACAAATCAAGCATTTGCATTCAGAAAGTATGATTTGGTGAAGTGGAACTGACGAAGAAGACCATAGATGGCCACAGGAACTCATCAATGGTAAGTATTTCACGGGTTGCGATAAGATATCTCGATTAAGATAGTTAAACGTATATGACGAAGTAAATTTAAATAAATGCTTCTGATGAAAATGGTACCATTGAACTCAGATCAGTATATAAATTATTTTTAACCGACTTCAAAAATGGAGGAGGTTCTCGGTTCTTCGGAATCTTTTTTTTTATGGTTCCCCGATTACTCGAAGACAGCTGGACTGATTTGGAAAATTATTTTTTTGTTTGAAAGGGTATACTTTCCAGGTGGTCTCATTGTCATCAGGTCAGGATCTGATGATGGAATCCTGGAGAAATCGAGGGAACTTTTCAATATAGGCACACCTATAGCGATTTTGGTATTTTTATATAGTAACTTGTGCATTTGTTCTCGGAAAGCAACATTTAGTAAAGTGGAACTGATGACGAAGACCACAGATGGTAAGATGGGCACCGGAACAACTCAATAATAAGTATTTCACGGGTTGCGATTCCATTACTTTAAAATTATTGTTAAGCAATAGAAGCTTGTCACAATGCATATGGTGAAGTGGAGCTGATGGTGAAGTACCAAGAGAACTCCTCAACAATTAACGTCCCTGCATCGGGAAAAGCAATGTTTTGTAAAAGGTGATGAGCAGTTGTCATTAGGCTATTTTAACTCAGATAAAATACAAACAGACCCACTAAAAAGTGAAAAATAAAAACAACCGACTTACAAAACAAACACTACAAATGAAAAATAACTTTAATTTCGGAAGTCAGTGGCAGAAACCTAAAATACAGATCCAAAGACACCGACTTCCGAAAAAGTATTAGTACCGAGTTTCGAGTTAATATGACAGCGCGTTAACATTTTTCCTTACAATCTTCCTAACAAATTACATGACAATTTTTATTATTTCCTGAGGCCAATTTTGCCAAGTTTCAAGTGTATTAACCAAAGGAATAAGATTTTTCATATAATCTGTATCCCCTCTTTTCACACCCACAGGGGTGGAATTTCGAAAAATCGTTTCGGATTTTTCCATAAATGAAATCAAAGATTTCTTATACCAATTTTTGAGGTAATCAAGCTACACAGTAAAATCCTCCTCTTAAAAATCTAATTACCCCTTTTCACCCCGTCAGGGGTAGTTTTGAAAAACCAATAGGTAGTAAGAAACTTTATTGCTTATTCAGGCAAATATTCGTGCCAAGTTTAAGTTTATTAACCAAATGAATAAGATTTTTCATCTAAACTATATCCCCGCTTTTCACCCCCACAGGGATGGAATTTAAAAAAAATCGTTTAAGATATTTCCATAACTTGAATCAAAGATTTCCTTTACCAATGTTTGAGTTAATCAAGACACACAGTAAAATCCTCCTCTTAAAAATCTAATTACCCCTTCTCACCCCGTCAAGAGTAATTTTGACAAACCAATAGTAAGAAACTTTATTGCTTATTTAGGCAAAAAATTGTGCCAAGTTTTAAGTTTATTAACCAAATGAATAAGATTTTTCATCTAAACTATATCCCCGCTTTTCACCCCCACAGGGGTGGAATTTAAAAAAATCGTTTAAGATATTTCCATAACTTGAATCAACGATTTCTTATACCAATGTTTGAGTTAATCAAGCCACACAGTAAAATCTTCCTCTTAAAAATCTAATTACCCCTTTTGACCCCGTCAGGGGTAGTTTTGAAAAACCAATAGTATGAAACTTTATTGCTTATTTAGGCAAATATTTATGCCAAGTTTCAAGTTTATTAACCAAATGAATAAGACTTTTCATCTAAACTATATCACCGGTTTTCACCCCCACAGGGTTGATTTTTAAAAAATCGTTTACGATATTTCCAAAATTTGACTCAAAGATTATTCATACCAATTTTCGAGTTAATCAAGCTACGCAGTAAAATTCTCCCCTGTAAAATTGACAACCCCTTTTCATTCTTTATTTTTGGACTTAAGTATAAATACTGAGTTTCGAGTTAATCAGACTGCGTGTTAAAATTCTTCCATACAAATTTTTACACCCCCCAAACCCTCTCGTGGGGGTAGTTTAGAAAAACCAAAAATTACAAAGTTCATAATTTACTAATATAAGCATTTGGGTCAAGTTTCAAGTTTATTAACTCTAGGAATAAGATTTTTCAAACAAACGAATTCCCCCTTTTCACCCCCTTAAAAGTTGAATTTCCAGAAACCCCTTCTTAGTGCTCCCCTACATTATAAAAGGAAGCCGTGTGCAAAATTTCACGTTCCTAGTCCCAGTAGTTTCGGCTATGCATTGATATGTCAGTCAGTCAGTTTCTCCTTTTATATATATAGATGAAAATGATAATAGACAACCTTGTACAAGAAGAGAATGGGCACTGAACTATGGGTTACCGCTCTGAAACCCAACAGCCATAAAATATATACCAAAAGAAAGGGCTTTTCAAGTAGAACCTTTGCTACTAACATGACTTTTGCCATTTGTTAGTCAGTACGGAGTTAGTGACCTAAATACGTGACAACTTGGGCACCAAAATTAAGGAGTTCTTGGCGCCCAATAGCCATAAGACATACATTAATAGAAAGAGCTTTTCAAGGAGTACATTGTTACTAACACGACTTTTGCCAATTATTAGTCAGTTCGGAGTTAATGGCCTAAATAGGTGACTACTTGAGCACTGAAGTTTAGGAATATTCTTGGAACCCAATAGCCTTATGTGATATATTAATGGATAGTGCTTTTTAAGAGAAACATTTGATAATAAAACGAGAGAGAGCTCTGTAGCTCCTCACTGACTAACAATCGAGAGAAGTTTTCCTAACTCGAAATATTCCTCTTGAACGGATCTTTCCGTTGGCATATATCTTAACGCTATTGGGGCATGCAGCAGCCTTAACGTTCTGTCCGGTCATCGTCAAACGGCATCTAGGAAGCCAATGTTTTAAAATGTCCGTTAAAAGGCTAATTAATGAAAGTTAATTAATTGGCGAAATGCCAGAATTTCAATAATAATTTCTTGCATTTAGCTCTGTAGCTTCTTACGTACTAACAATCGAGAAGTCTTCATGATAAGAAATATCTCTTCGACTTCAGGGCAAAATCGCTCAATCTCTTTTGCCTTACTAATGGCATAGACAAAAATAATAGCAATAAAGATAAATAAATGTGCTTTCCTCTTAATAACATAATAAAATTTTCTTCATAACTAATAGTGACGACATAAAAATTCATAACATAAAACTTAAAACATAATGTATTGTATTGTACTTAAATAATATTTCTTCCATCATTTATTGAATTTTATTCACATGCAAATCAATCAATCAAATCAATTTTTGCGTGGTGTCTTCAACAGGTATCATACAATATTATAACATGAAAATTCAGGAGCCATTCCCACAGGGACTTACCATCATTGACGATACGAGTCTTACAATATTTTGCTAAATCGAATTGTCAGGTATGAAAAATTCAGCCAAGTACAAGTTCTATAATTATCTGTATTATTTTCATATTATAAATTGAAGCCGCTGTTTGTGTTTGTCTGTGTGATAGCGTTGTTTGTCTAAACTACGCAACGGATTTTATTGCGGTATTCACTACCACTAAGAGATTTTTTCGGAAGGCTTATGTGTATAATACACTTATATTAAACTTATTAACCAATATCGATGTTTTTTCAAGTCGTAAAAACTGTGCGAAGCAAAGCCGTGTTGCTAGTAAGCTTATAATTTAATATGGCTTACTTTTACTGCTCCTTAAGATGACATTGCCTATGGTTCTAATATGGGACATTCTCACCATACGTGTGTCCATGAATGAGCTTCACTAATTATTAGTTCACAAATATGTATAGTTATCTATTTCATTAGAAGTCCCTTACTATGGGTTTATTGGAATTAATTCTTTATTAATGGTCAAAAGCTAGAGAGCGAATAACAGCGGCACGGATCGATCGAAGGTTAAGCTACGCTTGCCGCGGATGGGTGACCGTCTATTACAAACCTATCGAGATTTCTCCGTTCCTCGAAAAGCACGTTAAGCCGTTGGTCCCGGCTGTCATTCGTAGATCTCTGACAGTCGTTACGGGTCTAGAAGCCCAAAAATCTTACCAAGGGGTACCTATCGTGTTAACGAATAACTGGGTTGTGGCGGTCTGATAGGCAGTCGCTCCATGCAAAATACTGGTATTCAGCTGCATCTGGTTAGACTGGTAGCCGACCCCAACGTAGTTGGGAAAAGGCTAGGCAGATTGATTGGTCAAAAGCTTCAGAGTTGTTGGTGTGTATACGATCGTTAATATAGCAAATCAAGTTTTTTTGCAAGTTCAGTTTTGTATTGCGTTGTTTTTGTCAATTACATGCATGACAGTCTCCTGCTTCTAAATGTAATGTAATGTAATGTATTATATTATTTTAAATATTGTGAATGAGAGGTCTATGTGGTTCATTGTTTTTTTTTTCAGTTAATGAGGTTCTGCCAGATTGAGTACTTTATGTCACTCAAATCTGTGTGGTTCTTTCCTCAAAATACCATTTCCGTCACCAATCTACATGGTCTGATCTGACCAAGATTATGTCTGGAAAGAGATTATGAACTCTGAGTTTAGCCTGTGTATAGAAATAAAATCATTTATCATTAATACTATATGTGCCATACTAACACCTGGGTACTATAACTATAGCCAAACTTTTTAATATTTTAGTGAAATATTCAACGTCTGTATTGCTTTTCTCAGAAACTCGTTGAGATGCTTGCATGTTAAAAGAAAGTAGAAAGAGGTTCTCTTTAATTTAAAAAACTTTCTCTAGAAGAATGAACCTTACTTCTTTAGCCTGCAGCTATCCTTCATTCAGCCGCATTTTTTTTGTGTTTAAGTAAGAGTTTAGTTCGTCGTAATCTAATAAAACCACGATTATAAATAAGGAACAAATGCAAAATAAAATACCTCCAACATTCAAATACAAATTAACTTTTTCGTATTGCGTGAAACAAAATAAACTAAGCGCAAAAGTTAAGGCCTATTCAAAAGTAAATATTCAAGAAAGTTAGATCGCTATAATTTAAAAATTGTAATATAAAACCATTTTTACCTGAATACATTTAGAAGGAGATTTAGACAAAGGAGTTTGAAACCATTTATTTAATCTCTTTATTTAATTTAATTTTTTTAATTATTTGTTTCTACGTAGTAAAAGGTGCCTAGCATCATGAGAATACTCTAGGTGTTCTTAAAGAGGGACATTTTAAATGATGGACGGGATCCAACGAGCCGCAAATAACTTGGTATTTGTGAAATTACAGTTGCTACTACAGCAGAAATTCATTATTGAATCGGGACTTAAAGTGAAGATAGCACTAGTCATCATCATCATCATCTGCCTAGCCTTTTCCCAACTATATTGGGGTCGGCTTCCAGTCTAACCGGATGCAGCTGAATACCAGTATTTTACATGGAGCGACTGCCTATCTGACCTCCACAACCCAGTTACTGGGTAATACGATACCCCTTGGTAGTAGTAATAATTTTGAATCTAAATTGGAGTGCTTTTTCATAGAATTTAGTACTGGCTTTCGAGGGGTATGATTTAGATTTAACCGCTATCAGAATTTTTTAATTAAGACAGTTTATTTTGTTTTTCTTTAGTTTTCCCCCAACTTCTATTTTAAAACACATCTGGAAATCAATGGTACTTTGTGTTGGAACTAAGTTTAATTTAGACATAGAAACAGCAATATTACAGATTCAAATCTCTCACAACCATCTGATCCTCAATGAAATTCACCCATAAAAACTCGAACACATGTGCTAACCACTAGTAGGGGTGGCTTTCTATTTTTTCTGACCTGACAATGGCGTCGCCCGACTATGGGGAGACTGTGAGCAAACAAAAGGAAATATGATTGGTGCGGATGACGATAAGACGCCCACGTGCCAAGTCAGCGCGCTAAGGTGTCGGATAACTAAGTTCCGATACGGTAGACTGCCTATCATATTATCAGAGGTGGGAAATTAGAGCATTATACTATTTTGTAGGTGC
This sequence comes from Fissipunctia ypsillon, assembly GCA_947568875.1. Classification (NCBI taxonomy): domain Eukaryota; kingdom Metazoa; phylum Arthropoda; class Insecta; order Lepidoptera; family Noctuidae; genus Fissipunctia; species Fissipunctia ypsillon. The sequence goes on from OX387643.1 coordinate 5,942,662, forward strand.
AGAAGTTAATTGTATCAGGTTTGGCGTTTCGTTGGGTGGGTTTGTGAGAAAATTAAGTTTCTTTGTAGGAGTAAAGTGTTCACGGATCGATGTGTAGGTACATAATGTGTTTGTCCTTTAAATAGTTTGTATGGATTTTATGTGTGTGCATGGTATACGTACGTACCTATAATGTTATTGAACGATGCAGAATAAATTCTAGTGTGGGCAATATTAAGAGAATTCAACAACGGGACTTAGAACTTTATTGACTCTAAAGCTTTTGCCTTCAATAATAAATCCATCAGTTATCACTGCAAATAACCTTTTGTTATTAATTTTCTTGTGTTGTAGCTGAAATATAATAGAAAAAGTAACTTAGGTCTGTATACAAATTGGCTTAAATGTAGCACGACGCCTTAATCAGTACTAAATCATGACCAATTTCGGTTTGAGTGAATTCAATGGAAGTACACTACGGTGATGTGGACGTATACTTTTGTGCAACAGATTCATTGCATTTGCAAAACCCTTTGGTGTTGGTAATGATTTTCCACCATGGAACTTGGCGCCAGCCTATTTTCCAAATGAATAACGACACGTTTGTAATGACCATAACTGTCATTTCAACCTGAAAACTGTTTGTTCTTATTTTTAAACGACTTCAAAAAGGAGGAGGTTATATTACGTTCATCTGTATGTTTTTGTAAATTATTTTTTTATTTAAGGTATACGATAATTTAACAGATTTAAATAAATCTAAGGAGTCAACGCACAGCCTAAATAGAGCCTCTCGTCGGGTAGGCCTCGGCATGAATTTGGACAAGAAGAAAGTCATGTACAATTCACACGTCTTGCCGAGACGAATTCACGTAAACGAAGTTGTGAAGGAGTATGTCTACCAAGGGCAAGTCATCCAGCTCGGGAGACACAACTTTGAGAAAGAAGCCGATAGAAGGATCCAGTTGGGTTGGGCAGCATTTGGAAAACTTCGTCAAGTCTTCTCGTCACCTATCCCGCAATGTTTGAATACTAAGGTCTTCAACCAGTGCGTCCTGCCCGTTATGACATACGGTGCCGAAACGTGGACACTGACAGTTGGGCTGGTCCATAAATTCAAGTCGCTCAGCGCTCTATGGAGCGGGCTATGCTTGGAGTTTCTTTGATGAATAAAATCAGGAATGAAGTTATCCGGAAAAGAATCGGAGTAACCGACATAGCCTGCAGAGTAAGCAAATTGAAGTGGCAGTGGGCTGGCCATGTTTTTCAAAGGACCGATGACCGGTGGAGCAGACGAGTCCTAGAGTGGAGACTACGTATAGGCAAGCGTAGTGTGGGAGACCGTTCAGCTAGATGAACCGACGACCTTAAGAAGGTAGCTGGGACAGACTGGGTGCGAAAGGCGGAGGACAGGGTGTTGTGGCCCAGTCTGGGAGAGGCCTATGTCCAGCAGTGGACTGCGATAGGCTGAGCTGATCGAAAGCGTTGTACAGCAACATTTAACAAAACATAATATAAAGAAAATAGAACACGAGATATTAACAAAATTTACAAATGAAGATAAAAATGCAATCAGTAGAAAAGTAGAACTTTGTACTTTCTTTCATCTTTCGTCCATCATCTCACAGAATCTTAAACATTTACGACACACATCTATCCAACTCCCAAGCAAGTCACACTCCGGTGTTGATGTCAAAATATTTATGTATGTTCATCGATTTTTTCGTAAATTTTGTGGACTGAAGCTTGAGCAGTGGTCCCGTATAAATTGTATTAACTTTGCTTGGGTAGTTTTTCAGCGAGCCTCGATAATACGTAATTAATCCACTTTGCGTATCTTGACGATGTTATACCTAACACGTCCTATCACTGTTGTTTACATAGTAAGTAGTGGTATACGAATTGATGTTGGCAGGTTCAAAAAACTAAAATACATTTCCAAAGACACCGACATCCGTGTAAAAAAGTTTTTGAAATTGTCGAGTCCTAATATCAGCCAAATATATAAATAAACCTATAATAACTATAATTAACTATAAATATATTAACTATAATTATAATAACTAAAATAAATCATCAAAAGAATCGAATATCGAATCGTACATTACGAAAACCGATGCTCGACTATCGATTAACCCTCAAGCTTTCAGGATGAGTTTTTTAATTAATACTCTGATGTAATACCGACGCCGACTGGTAATTCACTAAGCTATCAAATGAGATAGGTCAATAAGCCCCAGAGTGGATCGCAAAACGTTTAACGATCTTAGAATGTTGTACGCACACGCGTTTTTTTCTTAATGGGGTGAGTGTAGCGTCATGCTTGAGTTGTGTTTGAGGTAATGCTTGAGATACCTGTTGCTATGCCAATTAATTTTAGGCTAACGATGTCTAGTGAGTATGACTTTTACTGGACTTTGATGTTCAGCTAGAATCACACGTATTTCTGTGGGAAATTTTACTTACCCGATTTATTAGGTCACACAGAGGACATCATTAAGTCATCCAAGAGGTGGTTGCTGAAAAGCGCTGTTGATGATAGGTTCTTCCGAAGTCACAGCATTTTGCTGAGGAACCACCTTCTTTTTTCTTCCACAGATGCGGCGCACGCGGCTTATTGTTCTTGTTAGTATTGTTTGTTTGTTACAAAAGTAGTTATTTTTCCACTCCGCAATTATAAATGATAAATGATTTTATTTCTGTAAGTAGGTTTATACAAACACTTTTACATGTTAAACATTTTTTTTTTAAGCTAGATGAGGCCGGCGTTTCCTATCTGACTACTCTGAGAAGAAAGGGCGAAACAAACTCAGAGGTCACAGTTTCTTTTAAAGTCCAGACATAATCTTGGTCAGATCATGTGAAGACCATGTAGGTTGGTGTCTGAAATGGTCTTTTGAGAAAAGAACCACACAGATTGAGTGGACCTGTCCAGCCAGTGCAAGCATCTGTCAGTAATCGTACAGCTCAACATAAAAGTTAAAGAGCTCATCGATTCGACGAACAATACCAAAGAAAGGACATTAGGGTAGGCCGCATAATTTACTCAAACTGGCAAACTATGATTAAAGCTGAGAAAAAAAAACAAGGACCCACAGTCTTCACATTCACAGTCATTAAAATAATATTACATTTTACAAAGTAATTAGGTTTTTTGTTTTGACTGTTTTGTTGATGACATTGCCCGTGTCGTAATACCACAGAACAACTATGTATACTCACAGACTATACTCATATCAGAGCGCAATATGAGTATGACCTTTATTATTATATCTGTTGCACCACCCGAAACCGGTCGATAATTAATTAAATTATAAATTGACAAGTAAGGGTTTATATGACTCGCTTTTGCCTGCGGTTTCGCCCGCTTGGAGGTCGGAACTTATCCCGCGGGAAGGTCCCGGTAGTAGGTACGACCGGGATAAAATTTCCTAACCAAATCATGACCAAATTTCATCGGTATCCTTTCAGCCGTTAAGGCGGGGACAGACAGAGTTACTTTCGCATTTTTAACCGACGAAAAAAAAGGAGAAGGTTGTAAAGTCAAAGTATGACCACGTATAACTTTTTACAGAATAGTCCGATTTGAACGATTCTTGTTTTTTTCCTGGAGGGTATACCTCAAAGTTGATCCTTTAAAAAAAATATTATTTATGCTTGGGTAGATTTTGAGTTAGCTTCAATAATACATAATAATACTTTATATGCTGTGGATAACGGTGTGAGTTTCACATTTATATAATATCTTTGTTTATATTATTTGCGCAGATATAATGTGTTACTGTTTGTTTGTCCCAAATAAATAAATAAATAAATTAATAAATACGCATTTTTCTCACTTAGCCTATGTGGATGATGTTATAATAACTTCCTGTCACTGTAATTTTACATAGCAGGTAGGGGTATTCGAATGTGGGGTAGGTACCACAGCTAAAAAGTGAAAAAAAAAATTAAAAAGGAAAAAACAACCGAATTCAAAAAAAATATAACAAAGTGAAAACGAACTTTATTTTCAGAAGTCGGTGCCAAAAAACGATAATACAAAACCAAAGACACCGATTTCCGAAATTAAAGTTATTTATCACATTATTGTTTTTTTTTTTGAAATTCGGTTGTTTTATTTTGTAATAAAAAAAGTTTTTATTTTTAATACTCGTATGGATTATGTAGTAGATTTTGGTGATTGATTAGGGAGGGTCCCATCTTCGAACCTTTGAACCTTTTTTTTTTCTTGATGAGTCTACTTTACCTTAAAAGATAGGAGAATAATTCAATATCTGGAATTCCGGGAATGATAAAATTATTGGAAATTAAACCAACATTTATTTATTTTAACCACAATTATAACACTTTTACAGAATAATTCAAGGCGATGTTATAACTTATAATAAGTCAGAATGTTTACACTTCATAAAAAATAAAATTTCCAGTAAGCAAAATTACAAAGAATCATCAGTTACTACTCAATTATTAACGTGGCAACGTTTATAATATCAAACCTTTTTCAATTATTCTTTGTGTCACTTGAATGAATTTCGGCAGGTTTTGCCCAAATATATCCTCCGATACTGTAGTAATGTTAATAATACATGCGACTCGTGACATCGGGGCAAACTTGAGTAGGTTAGTCCTCGCCGCTGGCACGTCTAACAGAGCTGGGCGGCGGCGCGCACCCACGCACCCGTCCCAGGCGCAGCGCCGCTAGCACCTCCGGGTGGTGCTGAAACCCTAGCAGTATGCGAGCTACGTACTTAACCAGCGCGACGTCCCTTCTAACTGCCAGCCTGGTGTACCCGACCATGTCCAGGATGAGCAGACTCGGGTACATCGGGGGATAAAAGGGATAAGCCCCGTACAGCTACTTAAAATGAAAAGGCTGCTTGCTCACTTTCCAGAAACAAACCACCACGGAGGGATGGGAAATTCCATTCTCTAATCAGCTAACAAACATGACTACGGAATACATTAAAGAGGTGTTCTCTTTTATCTATTCGTGAACATGACGCTCTCACCAGTCAGTTCGTCACTTCAATGATATGGTAACATTATTCGCGGTCTATCTGAAGTCCCATGTTCCCAGAAACTCCACGGGCTTATAATGTCAAAATTTTTACAACAAATCACAGAAACATGACGCTCGTACACTGTTTAGCATTTAATAATCGTTATCTCATCGATTAAATTATCTAGCCCAGTTGTTACCTAAATACGTGGAAGCAGTGATTTCTAATTAGTTAGCCAATCACGTCGCTTATTTGGTAAGCCTCTTCAACTAAATGTCAGACATTGTAATGGTGATGGTTCGATGGCGGTTGATGGAGTCAGATAATCAGATGTGGACTTGATTCATCATGAAATTTTTAAAAGTCATCATGAGAGTACAAGGTTTTCAGATAAACGACAATTTTAATCGCTCAAGATTTAGTGGCAATTACACCAATGAAACTGATCGCGCACATCTAAACTGCGTTCAAGAGCTGTCAGTATCAATATTCCACAACAATGATGACACTGACAGCTCTTGAACGCGGTTTAGATGTGTTGATCGCGTTCAGTTACATTGGTGAAATCCGTTCTTAATTAATCAGTTGCGTTCTAACCGACAGTCGTGACGGGAGTCAAAAGACTGAAAGTTTGACAATTCGTTTCAGCTTCTCTGCCTTACGCATACTGTGTATCACCGTTTTCAGATGCAGCTAGTAGCAGCTGGTCTGCAGAAGCTGGTCTTTCTGGAAAACTGGATAGCCATACTGGAAAATTTTGGTAAAACCAAGTAAGATGATAGCATCAATCTAAGCTTAGGATGTATCCATCGATTCTTTAATGTTTCTGCTGATCATTTTGAGCTTTCACTATTTACAAATTCAATCATCAACCCAAAAAAAAGCTTAATAAATGCAATTACATTTCAACAAACTAAACGTAATGCAATCTAAAATGCAGATAAGTTATGTGTCATAAACGGAATGGTCGTGATAAGTTGTAATAAAATCTGTAATGGGCAGTGCGAGGGGTGTCTCGGCGACAATGTGCGTGCGGCACTTCAGACCGACACGTTTACTGGCTATAAACCCGTTATGACCTGTAACACTGAAGGCCTATGGACTCGTGTGTTTAAATATTATTTATCTGTATGGATGTGTGGAGAAAAGAATAGAAATTGTTATTAAAGAATAGCAAACTGTAGAAGTGCCTTTTGAAATATCTAATATCGTCTTACACACATACTCACATATTTGCACCGGTAAGATGTGACTACAGTCAGCCTCAAAAAGATTTTATGCATCGACAAGAATTCGTTTGATGAAGATTCTGTGTACAATTTGTGTTGCATAATACAGTATCAACGTGTACCTACAATTAAGTATCATCATTATCATCCACAGCCCGTTTTCACCCACTGCTGAGCACAGGCATCATTTTTCATGTGCCAATCCTCACGCTCCTCTGTCAACCTCATCCAAGTTCTACCCGTGATGATAACAATGTCGTCTGCCCATCTCGCCGCCGGACGACCGACGCTTCGTCTTCCAGTCCGTGGACGTCACTCAGTCACTGCCTTACTCTACCTGTCATCACTGCGCCTTGTCAGATGTCCTGCCCAACTCCATTTGAGTTCCATAACTCATTTTCCGATATCGAAAACTTTCGTTTGTCTTCGGATCTCGACGTTTGAAACTCGGTCTATCAATCTTATGCCGAGCACGGAACGCTCCATGGCTCTCTGTGCAGCTCTCACCCTATACACAGCCTCTTGTGTGAGCGTCCACGTCTCAGCACCATACGTCATGGTGGGCAGAACACACTGTTTATAGAGACAGGACTTCAGACATTGTGGAATTTTGGTTGATTTCAGTATGTCATCCAATTAAGTATACCCAATGTGTAATATGTTTTGCGGCTACACCACAATTGAATATCCAGTGCTTGTCTTCGACCTCTAATTCTACAAATATACTGTAATTGCAAATGTTTCAACCCTCAATTCCTTTGGCTGTGCATTGTCTGTTAGCCAATTAGTCAGGTATAGTCATACAGCAATAAAACTTTTTGTACAACATATTATTATGTATTTTTAACGAATTTTGGACTATAAAAAAAAAAGAAATATCTGCTTTAGTTGTTTTGTACTCAGTGGGTCAGTGGAATTCGTCTCTAATTCTCCATAACTCACTACAACACTACAACTATGTTTTTCTCTCAATGTTGAAAGTCTACTCGTATTTCAAAGCATTTTCATGTCGGAAAATAATACAAATATTACACAAAGGAAATGCTATCGTTTACAGCGAGACATTTTATTGCTATTCGATCAAATATTCGTTCCTCGAAAATATTATAATTTGTAAAAAATTCATTAAGCTCTTCGTAATCATAGCGTGTTAAACTTCATGGTTTCTTTTATTTGTGATACTATGTTATTTAGCAAAAAATAATCCTTATAGTGAAGCCTTTCGATCGGTATGATAAAGCTACAGGATGATTATTTTTCTCATGTAACGGGTTCGATTCCCGGTTCAACCATGTAATTATTTAAATATTTATGAATGCAGTTTAAATTGATTTTTAAATTCAAATAATGTCTTCTTTCAGTAAAATGTTCCATCTACAATATTCAAGGTACTTTCCCTCCATGTGGCATATCCGTGGGACGTCCTGTATATGTATATATTATATAGATAATATATAATGTAGGTATACATTATCTATACATCTATACAAATAAATAAAATTAAACTGTCTGTTTGTAATGTCAAAATAACAGCTTTTTACTAAATGCATATGACAGTTTATACGATACCTATAACGGAAAAGCAATTTTTAAAATTTCTGTCTATCTGTCTGTTTGTTCCGGCTAATCTCCGAAACGGCTGGACCAATTTTGACGGTACTTTCACTAGCAGATAGCTTAATTTAGAAAAATAATTAGGGTTCCGCGCAAAAAAAAATTTAACCAATGAAATTGTGAACAAAAAGACGGATTTACAAAAATATTTTCGCATTTGGTAGCCCAATTCTCGAGGATAGTTATAGGCTATTTAACCTCACGCTATGACCCGTACGAGCCGAGCAAAAATAAAAAGTCATAAAGAACACTAAGCGAAAACGAAGTAATAGCGCGGGCAGACGATGCAACTCGACAGGTCGGGGCACCCGAAAAAATGTTGCGGAAAATGTGTTTAGTATCCTACGACTTCCACGCGAATGAAGTCGCGGGCCACAGCTAGTAATTAATATGTATATGTGTATGTGTGTGTGTGTATTGTAAGTTTATAGTATGTCCATAATATGTACCTATTTTATTTTTAATAATTCATTATATTTTTAATATATTTTTAGTATCTCCTCTCAGTCAGAGCACCTGCCATCTTATAAGGGACTTTAACGCAACTGGCAAAATGTAGGTGTGCTACACACCTCGTGCCTGCTCCTTTGTAGAATACAGGCTTGATGATATATGTGTATCATAATCTACAGAATAAACTGGTAGTTTTGACTAGGAATTTGGGACCCTTTTTTCAAGGCTCCAATCTTTAAATCATTGCATTCGTATAAGTATTTTTTTAAATAAAAATAAAACTACCTGACTTGATAGCTTAATATTTATTCTTATCAGTTTTCAGTCATTAAATCGATTTAAATGAGTTGGAGGCATTTTTCAGGAACATATTCCAGTCATATTAAAAACTGTTTATTATTCTGTGTAATGCTAATGTCAAGGCTACTGCACACAGGCGCGACGCGCCGGTGCAACGCGATTCTGGTAGAACAATTTTCATGAAGTTTTTATAAAGATTGTTCTACTAGGGTCGCGTCGCGCCAATCTACGGGAGCTTTTAGACGTTAACGTGACATTCATTCGTCCAACTCTTTCATATGTCAATAGACACACTGTCTGCTTTAGTAATTATTTTTGGCCGATACTATACTTTCCAGATATTGTTGAACGTTCGATAAAGTTACTCTACAAAAATGAATAAGTGAGTAATGTGTGTAGAAATATTGTAAATTCAAATATATGACTGCGGGTGCATTCTTTATTTATAACCGTTTCAGCTTAGCAGAAAATATTTTAGAGAAATTCAAAATTCAAAATATTTTATTTCACATAAGCCTACATGGGCACTTGTGAAACGTCAGAAGCTAGATGCACGGTATTTTTTTAAATATCTAGTGTTAAATATTGTACGGTGCAGACGTGGTACGGAACCCTCCGTGTACAAGTCGGACTCGCATTTGGCCGCTTCTTTAAAGTTCTAAGTTAATTTAAAAAAAAATTGATTTTAATTAAATAAAAACACTTTAAATACATGAAAATGTTTGCTTTAAAAAGAGCTTAACCTCTTCTACAAGTCCACACAGCCAACGGCGAATATAAAAAGTTTGTAATTTATGAAGTTTACATAAAATTACATAAAATAATTTTGACTATTGGATGGGTGCCCATCTTTACATACCGATACTCCAACGTGCCTTGCAAAGCACGTTAACCTGTTAGTCCCGGCTGTCATTCGTGGATCTTTGTTAGTCGTTACGGGTCATCAGAAGCCCGAAAGTCTGACAACCAGTCTTACCGGTACTCGGTAATTTGATTGTGTAGGTCAGATAGGCAGTCGCTCCATGGTATTCAGCTGTATCCGGTTAGACCGAAAGCCGACCCCAATATGGTTGGGAAAACGCTAGGCAGATGATGATGCCTGAAGACTGCATCTTGAAACGTCGTATCGTACTCAGAAATAAATAAATCAAAATTTAATCGTTTATCATGTCGTGAAGCAACCATTTCCAACCCTAACGAATAATGCGTATTATTTCCAATACAAACATACACAAGTTATGTGATGAATAATACCTATACAAAAATAGAGTATGTTGGGGTTAGGTCGGAGCTGAGATAAAACCGTAAGAATCAAATTCTGCGCCAAAAAAAAAGAAAGAAAAAAAGAAAGAAAATACATTTATTTAGCACATACTAAAGGCTCACAACATAATATACAACACATAAAAAACAATAAAAATCAAACTCAAAAAGTGTGAAGTGCGTTGCAAGAAATTTCAATTTCATTCTGCCCCGATGGTCACGGCAGAATAAACCCCCTATCTTGTGTATTGATTGTGCTGCAACACAATGTTGTCAGCGTTAAAAAATATTTACAAATTTGCCGGGAATTTTTTTCCTACCTACGGTCTTACCCCAGCGCCGAACTTACCCTAACACACCTAAATACCTAGGTAGGTGTATACTCAGTTAACGCTTCACCGCTCACAGTATAAAAGAAACGAAATTCAGGAATCACACGTCATCGCCAACGAGTCGCGCGATTGAAAACATACAATACAAAGGCGCTCGGAGATCACAAGTGAGAATTGTTAGGACCAATTTTAGATTGTCATACGTTCGTTTCAATAAGTAGGTAGGTACCTAATAATATTATCTTTGTCTTCATCGAAAAACAGGGCAGTTTTCGCCAGATTGTATTATCCGCTGACGCTTTGGAAAATGTTTTAATTGCGATACATAACATACATAACATTACGCCCTGTTTCCCCGAGAGGTTAGGCAGAGGTGTACCTATAGTATGTACACCCACATTTCGCCAGTCACGTTTAATTTAAGTCCCATGTTATTACATGGGGGCAAGCCTATTGCCATCATCAACCGGGCACAAATCCAGACTCCGACTAATTGGGATAGAGCTCATTTAATTTGTTTTCAATTACTTTTTTTTGCCCGCGGCTTCGCCCGCGTATTTGTTGGAAATTATCCCACGGGGATGTACTACCGGGATAACAAATATTCTATGTCCTACCCCAAGTCATGGTTTATCCGTGTGCTAATTTAATTCAGATCCGTTTAGCCGTAAGGCGTGACAAGGTAACATACAGACAGACAGAGTTACTATCGCATTTATAAAAGTAGTTAGACAGACTTCTATTTTCTACAAGGATATCAGAGTTATGTAGGGTCGCAAAACATGACGTCATCAACTTATTTTCTTCTAAATGTTAAAGTTTTCAAGGTTTCTTTTTAAAGTAGGAACCCATGTTGTGAGTTAAAGTGCATTTCATGCAGGTAGGTATTTTACCAACGAAGCCAGCATTTGAGGAAAATCCACTTGGCCGTGAAAGTTCATATAAAATATACATGTACCTATATACTTTATGTGTGACGTTTTTTCTCATATTTGGCTTACCAAATACCAACGGCAGTGGAAACATTTTATGATAAAGCTTGCTTTATTGCAAAAGTGTGTTGTAGGTACCTCTGTTAAGCTGTTGGTTCATGATTTGCGTAGTTTTGTAAGCACAGATTAGAAACGATGAGTACCTTTGTAGTTGATAGATGAGTAGGTGCATTGGCCTAAAATGAGATACCTGAGTATCATTATAACTTACATAACACAACATCATGCCTTGTTACCCCAAAGGGAAGGACAGAGGTGTACCGATAATACACTTCCTTCCTCCGAGCACGTGTGCTCTTGCGAATCTCTACTCAAGCCGGCCAATAAAGGCATGAATGAGGTTAGAGGTCAGTTTCTCGTCAGTGTTCACTCCAGCCGGCCAAAAGGTGGTTTAATAAACACAAGCCAGAGATGAGGAACATGACTTCTCCCGGGAGATAGGGTCCGTGGGGTCGCTACTGCCCAACAGCTCGCCACATGCTGTCCTGCGGGTTTCTGTACCTCTCTTGGTCTGGCTCCTCACCCTAGACCTGTTCCGGCAAAGTAAACTCTACCGGCACAGACCTAGAGTTCGAAGCGCGCAAGCCCCACCACGACGTCAACGTAGAGATACGGCGATGGGGTTATTATTGTTTTTATTATCAGTCTCATGATAAATTACGACGGTCTTACATAAATGTACCAATTACTATGCATGGTAATTACCTTAAAACCTTCTAAAATTTCCTACTTAGGTACCTACCTACCTTAGCAGGCAATATTAGAAGGCAGTAAGTACTTTTAAAGGATAGGCAGTCTCTCCATGTAAAATACTGGTATTTAGCTGCATCCAGTTCGATTAGAAGCCGACCCCAACGTAGTTGGGAACAGGTTATGCATATGATGAGTAAGTACTTTTATAATTATCTCCGAACCAGTATTAAACTGATTTAAAGAGAAATAGATAATCCCATAGAGACATAAATGCATCAATATTGCATGAAAATCGGGTTAGTTGGCACTATGTCCGGCTATTAAAGGCTAATTGGTATATTGACTGGATCGGACTGCACTTAGTGCCATCCCGAGGGCTAATTAATTGAAAGCAACACTCATTGTCGGTAATTCGTACCTCTGTAGAGCTTTTGAAAATTGGGATAGTGCAACAGATCACTTTATAAATTGAAATGGATCAAGAGATCAAAATTGAAACACGAAATTGGCTTTGTATAGAAAGAGATGGATGCCATTTGGCTTTATATAGTTCATTTCGTCCCACGACGTGTACTATTCTTCTACTGTTATTTTTTTTTAATTCTAAGCCGCGAAAAAAAAAATCTGCTGTTCCATACATTGTTTTAAACTGTATGGAACATTTGTTTTTTTTCGCGATTTCAAAGTTTTTCCCATAGTAAAAGTTATTCAGTTCGATGGTTTAAAGCGCCTCTTAAATTTCGTAAGGTTAATTTTTAAACACCTTATATATATATATATATATATATATATATATATATATATATATATATATAAAAGCCAAGGATAGCAGGAGTACTGTCAACCAGCTGGAACACCTTGAGCTAGTCTAGAATAGGACGGAGTTACTAAGAGGTCAGCTTATTCTGGTTTTGTTAGCACTGAGGCCTACTGTACCCTTAGTTGGGAAGGACTCCGACTGTGTCCGACCTAATGCACCTTATACTTGTGTCAGTTGGTGTACTGGGCGATTATCTTTTGTTTGACGGCTCGTGAGCTGGTTTCCTGCACGCGTTACATATATTTTGTGCCTGTGCGTCGTCGATACAGAGGAATTCCTAGTAAGTTATATTTCTAACAAAAATACTATAGATATGTGCAGGTGTGTAGTGCTATATAAATATCCGCTATATGCAAGACGATGTGGTGACGTGGCCTATATGTATATAGGCCATCATCTTCTTCAGACAAAATTCAGCCATTTTTTTTTCATTTTTTTTTATTTGAGATAGGTTTGCTCTTGACTCTAGTCTAGGTCAGAGATGACACAGACAAAGTCGACGATGGAGCGAGCTTACCCAGAAGAAGCCTGTTCACTCTCGCTTTGAAGAGATCGGGGTTGTATGCGTGCGTTGTATTTTGATTTGGCTGAAATGATCATGATGATGACGATATAAGTTAAGTTTTGTAAAGTCTGTACTTTCTTCCTTGACTACGAACCGCAATAAAGCACGTTTCCTTACTAATACCCTAAATATACACGTGACTAATTTGTAAAGGATATGTATCACCACATAAACCATCACTCGTCTCATTCCGATTGACAAAGGTCTCAGTTTATGAGCCATAAACTGCGTGAGCTCATGCCAATAAGTGATCACTCTTACGTCTTACAACGTCCAATGCTGTGATTAGGAATCGGGCTGGGTGAATTTCCATGCCAAAATAATAAATAAACAAATTTTTTTATGTTATTTAAAAACCAAAAAAAAAAGTTAAGAAATGATCATGATCTTACGAAAATAATAATTATAGATGCAAAAAAAAACAATGTATATAAAGCAAAAGAAAGCTTATCCTTCAGTCTTCTTACGGCGAACCCAACAACCCATCTATTGCCAGTTTTGGCATACTGGAGATAGAAAAACCTATCTATCTATGGTTTTAACGTTCCAATAATCTATAAGAGATTATTGAATCTTACCGGCCTAACATAAGGACAGAGAATTTTATACTCTCTACCATCAACAGCGATCTGTCTTTTACTGAAAATAGGTTATTGGGTTCGGCCGTTACAGAATTTTGTCTTTCAGTCATCGTCATTAACTACCTACCAGGGGCGCAGCCTTCATACAGCTCGATTCCTATCGGCTTCCCCTCGGAACAACCACTCTTCTTAATGCCTACTATTGCCAAATAATATGGTACACCTGTGTATCACATCACATTACATATATTTAATACCAGTTTAATACAGTCATCATAAGATTAAACACATTACAGAGATACCTACAATTTTTTGTCTGAGTTTATGAGAACTGAACAATTTTTTCTTCGGCTTCCCTCTAATGATAATTGTAGCTCCGCCACTGCTACCTACCATTAATATATTAATCTTATTAATACAGGCTTTTATTGAAACCTAATGCAGGCACTAGTGTCTCACAAAGTTACCTCCTTGTTGGTGTCTTACTGTTACACTCCAGCATTAAGTAACCTGTGAACAGAAAAAAACGTTTTCACCATATTATTAAAACATGTTTTATTATACAATACAACAACACAAATATACAACAAAAAATTAAAAATTGTACTATAGGTAGGTATATCTCTGCCTAACCTTTTGGAAATTACAGGTGTGATGTTATGATTTTTTTTTAATTTATAGCTAAGTAAATGACCAGTATTTCTTGTCACAGAAGATGAATCATTAATTATTCCTGGTACGGTCAGCAACAGAACTAGATTAACACTGTTACTTTTACATATGAAATCAATATACTCTAAATTATTAGTACACTTATTTTCAGTATTTCATATAATAGCTAAGAGTTTTTACCATCGGAATTTAACAACTGCCCATTTTTTTATTCTTTTGAACATAAATAATTGTTTAAAAAAAAACTGAAGTGTTAATCGACTTTTGTTGCTGACTGTACATTGGTCTGATTAAGAAACAGTGGAATTTAGGTAAGACAATGGTGGTGGCAATTCAATGTGGAACCATTGTGGGTTCGTCTTGCAACAGCTGTCATGGGGTATCAACGCCGAAATGTAGCACTCAGCCTATCACTCAGCTCTGCCAATGTAAGTACACTGACCTCAAAGTACTGAATAAACCGAGGTTCACACGGACGTAAAAATATCGCGGCGAGATTATATCGCGCAGTAGGTTTTCAACTCTCGGTGTTGAGCCGAGTATTGAGAATCCAACAGAGTGCATCCCAGCGCGTCGAAAAGACACATTGTTGGATTTTCAACTCTAGGCGCTTAGCAGAGAGCTTAAAATCGCCGCGATATTTTTACGTCCGTGCGAACGTCGGCTTACTTGAAAATATCGCTGCACTTACTTCAATTAATTATGAAACAACGATAATGAGGATTGAATTTTGTAGAATAATTAGGTTCCGCCGAAACCCGTCGGTTCGATAAACCATATTGTTCGAAACCTGTCATATTTGATCTTTACAACAAAGCTTACGAATTAATTGTTTTACTGGAGTAATTGGTTCAGGCCTTTCCAATCCGACCTGGCTGCCAAAACCTATTCTTTTGTCAAGGCCTCTGTTATAAGAGAAGTACTGAAATACCCCACTTTAACCATAACTCTACCTATATATTAAAATGGCGAAAAGTAGTGGAAAAACGTACCTCCACAAATTAATATGGACACAAGTTCCTTCTTTACGCAACTTGGAAGCAAGCAGTAGGTACTCCAATCTAAAAATAACATTTTGACAACCATCTTCGCCAATTTTAACCCTTCAACAAATAACTAACATCAATCTAAAGAATGATGCAACCAACAACAAAATGTATTTAAAATTTTATTTTCTCCTAATCATTACAAATTACTGTGATATTTCAGCTGTAAGTGCCGGTTGAATGGGCATCTAATGAAGCCCTATTAAGTGGATTCGCGAAACATTACGATTTATAAGAGGCCCGAGAGGCTTATGAATCTTAATCAATCTAAATGACAGAAATCAGATGCGTCTGTGGTTTTTCTAGCTTAAGAAAGGTCGTAGTAAGAAACTGTGTTCATTATTATTGCCAGTAACTGTCCCACTGCTGGGAAAAACGTCTTTACATAAAAGGAAGGCATTGAATAAACTAGCATTATTTTGATCTTTCTAAATCGAAATCTGCTTATTATTATTAAAATGAACATCCAAGCAATTGTTGGATGTCATTCCTATACATATTACACAGAGAGATTTAGTGTGAGAGACAGAGAGAAATTATATATCATTCTTCTTACTCATGTAACGAAATGTGCGTAAACGTGACGCGTCCTTGAATTTTCATTCTCAATTCTCGTCCAATTATCGAATCACCAAGAAGTTTCACTTCAAAAAATTTGGTGTAACACATCAATCACTATACCCTATATCCTTAACCCTGATAATTTGAATGTTTCAGAGGTTAACATTTTGACGTTTAAATGTTTTGATATGTAATCGATTTGTAAGCTGAATGTCTACCGAACGTCCTATAATTAAAAATATATTTTATGATGACGGTTCTAAAAACCTTCCAATGCATTGTGAATTTCTTTTTCAAACATGATTTGACTTGAGTTAGATTATAAGCTTCCAGGCACTGTCATCTGTCAATCTGTCACTTCGCATAGAAAATCATTGGCAGATGAGGGTTGCATTAAGGCAGTATCTCCATATTGGAATAAAGCGATGGCAGTTCAATTTTGAATGGACTAGATTAGACTACAAACTCAATGTTTAAGATAGCATCTTACTATAAACTATTGAAAATTTTGGAATGTATGTTAAATACCAAATTACTTTATTCATCTCGACTCATTGTCTATGTGGAATTTTTGTCTTTGTATTTTAATAACATAACATAACATCACGCCTTGTTTCCCCGAAGGGTTAGACAGAGGTGTACCTATATAGTACACCCACATTTGACCAGTTATGTTTAAGTCCCATGTAATAGGGGGCGAGCCTATTGCCATCTACCGGGCACAAATACAGACTGGGCTGCTACTGAGAAATTCCACATAGAAAAACCCAATAACACTTTCCCCGACGTGGGAATCGAACCCAGGACCTCATGCTCAGCAGTAGCGCTTGCGACCACTAGACCAACGAGGCAGTATTTTAATACAAAAGTTAAACAGTTCGGTTCCCATAAAATTATCCATACCACTAGCTTTGTAACGGCCGAACCCAATAACTTATCTATCACCAGTTTTGGCATAATGAAGATAGAAAAACCTATCTATCTATGGTGTTAACGTCCCAATAATCTATAAGAGATTATGTAATCTCACCGCCCTGACATAAGGACAGGTAGAATTATGCTGTCTACCATCAATAGCGAACTATCTTTTACTGGAAATAGGTTATTGGGTTCGGCCGTATATTGTCCAAAACAATATTATGTTATTTGAAAATAATATAATTATGAAATTCGCTTTAGTGGCCCTTGACAGCACTTAATTAAATTGACTTCTATTTCCGTACGTAGTGGAAACTCTGTCACTATTAATATATTTAACCAATCCCGCGGCATGGTTTCATTTTAATAAAATAATGGACGCTAAGTAACGATTGATTTTAAATACGTCGAATCCTACTTAGCTACCTACAGCTACTGTGGTAATTGTAGGTACCCAAGTGAAAATTTAAATTTCTACAAGTATCTAAATAGTTGGTAAACTTCCAAGTCTCTTGCATTTAAATGAACTTATCAAACTTTATATTTGTATGTGTTGTACAAATAGAGTTTGGATCAATTGCCTAGAAACGACTTCTACGGAGGATTCTATTACCTATGTATTTTCATGAAGGTGTATCTACCTCCCATATGTTGAGGACAGCAGTTTAGTGATATAACTTCAGTGTAGTGTGTATGTGTGTGTGATTATCAGCTATTGTGGTTGTTGATAAGTTAGTCAAAGCCACGAATGATATCACTAAATGCAGCATTGGTTCGAAAGCTTCCAATTTAGTGAAAGTACTCGTATGTATACATAAACTCACGCCTTCTTCCCATGGGGGTAGGCAGAAACGACAGAGCGCCACCTGCTACGATCCTTACATTCTCTTTTTGCCTCGTTTACGTTCATACCTCTGATCATACATGCACGCTGGTTGCGAGTACTAGGCACCTGACCTTTCTGATAAACAATTTTCAATATTGGTGAATAAGATCACTATATGTCTTCCTGGGGCGTCCCTTCCCGGCGTTTCCACTGACATCTGCCGTATTCATACCTTTTGTTAGTCAACTTTCATTCATCCTCTCTGCAGCGTCAATAAAAGGCGGGAGTTAGCGACACACTGGTTTATTACACGAATCTTAGAATCTACCCGCCACCGTACAAACATCACACTAAATACTAATATAACCGTCGGTACATTTCTCCCCCTTAAGCTATGACTAATATAAATAATAAATATAAACAATGTATTTATATCGTAGCTCCAGTTCGAGCTCGATTATAAGCTCGCAACGCACGAGCCGACGCACCTGGCGGTGGTGGTGGTGTCTCTGACTCTGATGCCACTTCAGGTGCCGTTATCCGTAACTTCTCACCAATACCGTCAGACGCGTCCTCAAACGTATCCTCAGCTTCCTCACAGACCGAAGGAACCTGCCGCTCTGGAGATACATCTTTATTCCCGGAAACTATGCTAGTACGGGACAACGAGTGGCGACTCGTGTCCTGTACAGGCATGATCTGATCGACGTGTCTGCGCCAACTGACTCCACGCCCAACGTCTACTTTGTATGAGACGGGTCCTGTCTGATCGACTACTGTACCTGCCAACCACTTGTCCCCCCCCGCGCGGTAGTCGCGGGCGAGCACAGAGTCGCCCGGCAAGAGCGCACGCGTCGTGCCGCCCGCAGCGGCCACCTGCCGCTCCTGTGCGGCGCGCACCACCGCCGACACGTCAGGCCGCAGCGCGTCCAGGCGCCCGCGCAGCCTGCGTCCTTGTAGCGCCACCGCAGGGGACACACCCGTAGTTGCATGTTGGCAGTTGCGATATTTAAATAAAAACTTACTCAATGCCGTGGCGACGTCTTCACCCTCGTATAAAGCACGTTTGATCGCTTTCTTAACGGTCTTTACGGCATTTTCTGCAGCCCCGTTTCCTTGCGGTCTGTATGGCGCTGTGGTCACGTGTTTAATACAATTTTTCTTACAAAATGTCTTAAACTCCTGCGAGAAAAATGGAGGGCCGTTGTCAGTGACGAGTAATGACGGTAAACCAAACCGAGCGAAAATTGTTCGCATAACTGTGATAGTCGCATGCGCGTCCGTTTTACTCATACTAATCGCTTCTATCCATTTCGAGTTTGCGTCTACCATGATTAAGTATCGTTTCCCCCCACAATCCGCGAAATCGGCATGTACTCGCTGCCACGGATGCAGTGGAAACTCCCAAGGATGCAGCGGCGCGTGCGCCGGCGCGTCCCGCACTGCGCGACACGCCGTGCACGCGCGGCATACTTCCTCTATATCTTTATCAAGACTGGGCCAGTACACATAATTTCTAGACAAATTCTTCATTTTATTGATTCCTAAATGTCCTTCATGTATTTCATCTAAAATTTGATTTTGCAATACATTCGGTATTACGACCCTATATTTATAAATCAGGCAACCTAATTCTACAGCTAAATCCTGTTTCCTAGCGAAATACGATTTCTCCGAATCGCCTACTGTCAACGGCCAACCAAAAGTGACATAACCTTTCACCTTACATAATAATTTGTCTTTTTCAGTTTCCCTAGCAATGTCCTTAAAGCTAACAGGAAAAGTTTCCTCTATTAAATTAATGTAGGTAACTGCGTCCACTAAGCGACCCTCTTGGGGTAGCGGCAGTCTCGATAAAGCGTCTGCTGGCCCATTGTCAGCGGATCGAACGAATTCTACAGTGAAATCGTATGCGGCCAAGCGCGCCGCCCACCGCTGTAGCCGGCTAGCTGCGGTCTGTGGGATGCCACCCTTAGCACCAAATATGTGCGCCAATGGCTGATGGTCTGTGCGTAATATAAAACTTCTACCAAACAAGTACTGATGGTGCTTCGTAATACCAAATAATATAGCGAGTGCCTCCTTATCAAGTTGACTGTAGTTACGTTCGGCCGCGTTAAGTGTGCGAGACACACAGCTGACTGGGCGCTCGCTGCCATCGGAATAGCGGTGCGCCAGCACTGCGCCTAGCCCATACGCGCTACTATCAACCGCAAGTACGAGCGGCAGACCTTCCTCGTAGTGAGCTAACACTCGCTCGCCCAAGAGAACTCGCTTAGCTTCTTTAAAAGAATGTTCGCAGTTGGCATCCCATTTCCATCGAGCATCCTTTTTTAGTAAACTGTGTAAAGGATACAATAATGTACTCAAATTACTAATAAATTTACCATAATAATTTAGCATTCCTAAAAAACTTTTTAATTGGGTTATATTCTCTGGTCTAGGCGCGTTGGAAATGGCATCCAATTTAGCACTATCTGGTCGCAAACCTTTTTTATCGATTACATAACCTAAGTAGTTAACACTGGTTTGTAGAAAACTACACTTGCTTAATTTAACTGTTAGACCGGTTTCGCGCAACTTTTCGAGTACAGCTCGTAAATTACTAATGTGTTCTTTATCATTAGCGCCCGTTACACAAATATCGTCCAGGAAAACAACACAACTCGGTATGCCCCGTAGGGTTTCTTCCATTATTTTTTGAAATTTTTCAGGTACGCACGCTAAACCGTACGGCGTACGACGGTAGGCATATGTTCCGAGGTGGGTTGTTATCGCTGTGTATGGTTGCGATTCTTTCGTTAAAAAACACTGTTCGTATGCATGAGTGAGATCAATTTTCGTATACTTATCTCCTCCGCTTAAGTTCGCAAACAGCTCATCGATACGGGGTAAGGGATAATAATCACGCTTCAGTTTTGGGTTAATAGTAATTTTATAGTCCCCACATATGCGTATCTCTCCGTTTTTTTTTACAACTGGCACAATCGGGGTTCCGTAGTTGGAATAGTCAACACGGTATATCGAGCCATCCGCCTCGAGTCGTGCCAGCTCGCGCTCCACGCGTGCGCGCAAGGCCAGTGGCACGGGCCGCGCGCGCACGTACACCGGTTCATCATTAGTTAACTGTAGTCGAATAGCTCGCTTACAACTCCCTAACTTATCCGTAAACACCTCTGGAAACTCGGCACATAAACGGTTCACGAATCCATCGTCGGTTATCTTGTACAAATTTATTTGATTTACTTTAAGGGCGCGTAACCAGTCTCTTCCTAGTAAGGGACACGCTCCGTTTTTAATTATGTAAAGTGGTAAGGATTTTACTTCTACATTTCGTAATCTAACTTGGACTTCTATATAACCTATCGACTCGATGCGTGAACCGGCATAACTACGTAACAACAAATTATCTTTTTTAATGAGTTTATGAGAAAATTTGCGATTATACATGTCTTCGTTAATAGCAGAGATACGACTACCGGTGTCGATTTCACACTTGATCTCCAAGTTATCAATTACAATGTTAATAAAATACGGTTTATTCTCCTTACCTCCCACAACAAACTTAAACATAACATCCGAATCGTCCTCATCACTGATATAATTATACCGATTGTCCGCCCGATTCACTAATTTGCACATCACTCTTAAATGCCCTTTTTGTTTACACTCATCACAATGATAATTCACATAACGGCACCTGGCCGCGCGGTGCGCCTTACCGCAGCGCCAGCATGCTAGCGCGGTCGCGCCGGCCGGTGCGCCCGCCGCGCGCTCCGCACGCTCCGCGCCCGCTGCGCCAGCCGCGCCCGCCGGGCCCGCCTGGCCGGCCGGGCCGCGTGCGCCTGCGCCGTCCTGGGTGCGCGGGCCACGCGTGCGCCCTCGTCCTCCGCGTGTGTAGTGCAGGTCTTCACCTGCCTCGCCGCCGGTACTTGAGGTCGTAGTCGGCACCGTGCTGCCGCTCACCTCCGCGTGCTTCTCTGCGGCCTCCAGAGCTAGTGCTAACTCCACTGCCTCTTTGTATTCTATTTTTCTTTCGGCGAATATTCTCGAACGCATTGCGTCGTTTGTCAATCCCGATACAAACTGATCTCTTAAGTTTTCCTCGAGAGTAGAACACTGTTTGCATTTCCCGAAATTGCACGTAGTTGCCAGATGTTTGAGAGCCTGTAGATATTCCATTAAAGATTCGCCAGCACGCTGTCGCCGCAATCGGAACACATGGCGCTCGGCGATCTCCGATCGTTGTGGTTCCAAATGATCGGCAACTAATTTAACTAATGCCTCGTAGGATTTGTTCTCGGGAAAATCAGGCGAACACAGATCACACATTAACGAATATGTAGCTTCGCCTACGATCGTTATTAACATCGGCACTTTTAGGTTATCTTTAACGTCGTTCAGCAGAATGTATTGGTTTACTCGGCGTATATATGCAGGCCATTGTTTTGAACTGATGTTGAACGGTTCTAACTTGCCGATCGGCATTTTTACCACGGTATATTTAAAAATGCACGCGTATTTTAAACAAAAAAAAATATTATTAATCCCGTACTCGTCGCCAATGCAGCGTCAATAAAAGGCGGGAGTTAGCGACACACTGGTTTATTACACGAATCTTAGAATCTACCCGCCACCGTACAAACATCACACTAAATACTAATATAACCGTCGGTACACTCTCAACATGACCAAACCATCTAAGCGTACTCTTTTCAATTTTTGTCACTACATCTTCTTTTAAACCGCACCGTTGCCTTATCACATCATTCTTCAGCCTATCATTCATAGTCACACCACACATGCTTCGCAAGGAACGCATTTCCATAGCATTTATTCTACTTTCATGCTTCTTTTGCCACACCCAACATTCACTTCCATACATAAGCGTAGGCACCAGCACACCATTGTGAACAGCCAGTCGGGCCTTCTAGGATATTAACTGGTTGGTCACAATCGCATATATAGCACTATTCACTTTATTTCCCGCATTTACTCTCGTTTCCACATCTTCATCAATCTTTCCATCCATTGTAAACAAACTCCCCAAATATACAAACTCACTTACTTGCTCCACACTTTTATCATTTATTTTCACATCACGCATCGATACGTCCTCTTTTCTTTCAAACACCATTAGCTTCGTCTTATTCACATTTATATTCATCTCTTTCATCTTATATGCTTCATCCAAGACAGTCAGCATGTGTTGCAACTGTTCTGCTGACGATGCAAGTAGAACTTGATCATCATCATGAGAAGGTATTTGGCAAGCAACTCATTCATCCTCAATCCGCACTCACCCTCTTTCAAATGTGTCAGACAACCATCCATGTACAAGTTGAACAGCTACGGTGACGCTACACAACCCTGTCTAACACCCCTCGAGATGCCGAACCAGTCCGTGTATGCCCCATTTATCCTAACACAAGCACTGGAATCCTTGTAAAAAGATTTCAGTGCCCGTACCAAGCGCCAGTCCATACCGTACATGGATAGTATTGACCAGAGTACAAGTATGTACTTATAATATATTATCACATAAATTCTCATTTATGCACAAATTTTAACTTATTGTCTTTGTTTTGACGACAAAAACTCTCAATATGGAATTAAGAAGAACAAACTAATACTAACATATAATTTATTCCTAGTATAAAAGAGAAAAAAAAGATTTCAATATCACATTTGTACCGTTTACAAGGAAACTCTAGAATTCTTAAAACTAAAGGCCGGTGTACAACTGTACATACGTTTTTACTTCATATATATATATATATATATATTTTAATAGCAACAATTAATAAAATGTGACACAGTGTTGCGCTTCAAAACACAAATCGCTGACGTCACCCAAAAAGCAGCCAAGTTTAACTGGGACCGGGTCGGACACGTTGGCCGCATGTCGAACGAGTCATTGGCCAAATCTACCACCATGTGGGTCCCAAAAAACGTCCGTCAACGTCGATGCAGACCCAGGAGAAGATGGCGAGACGAGCTTGACGCCTACAGACAGGATTGGTCCACACTAGCTCAAGACAGAGAGGAGTGGAAAGGAGAAAGAGAGGCCTTTGCCCTGCAGTGCGACAATTCAGGCAAAAAAAGAAACATTAAAATATTATTATATATAAATATCGGAGCTGATAATAAATATCAAATATTTTAAATATCTTCTATAGTTTATTATTGTAATTTTCAGCATTCATTCATTATTCTCCTGAAATTATACACCAGTTTATTTGGAGTAACTGCTGCATTACTTTTTGTCCCATTCCGACCTGCACCAGGCTATAAGGCCTCCCATTCTATTGTATTATGTTTTGTTATGTATTTTTGTGGTATAAATTATATATAAATAAATAAATACATCTCTATTAAGCCGTCATCTCAAAATTCACTTGCTTTTTGCCCATAACTATGACCATTCACACAATCCATCTTTTTCTGTGGTCTGCCTGGCTCTACTCTTATAAATAATAGCCACCGTGCAATTTTGCTAGTAGACTACTATATATATATATCGGTATAATACCGATGAATGAACATGATAATTTTGTTTTATTTATTTTTGTTATTTTTTCTGTTATTTTTTTTTTGCTAAAAACAGTTTCAGATTCATATTCAGATTCAGAAACAAAATTGTGTGCCCGCACCCTAGCTCAACAGAACAGTTTTGAAGTCGGTACCATTTCCAGATATTGTAGAACAAAAGAGTATTCCAAGAACATTAAGCGTATGATTGTGCTCTTTGACACTCTGATAACATTAGAGTATCTATAAACACACAATTTTGTTTATATAATAATCGCCATTTTTTGCAATAAATCAGTCATAATAACGCTACTGTCTCAGACATACGTGCTTCAAGATGTTTAAATATTTAGTTTTCGTTTTATTCGTTGCTGTAAGTGTTACAATATTTTATAAAATTATTTTAGTAAATTAAAAAACTTAATTATAAAGAGTCTTCAATAGTGTTCAGCAGCCAATTATTATTGGTGTTGATATTCGCTTTTCGTTTCAAACTTTTTGCCACAGTTTTTCGGAGTACATCTTAACTCGCGTACAGTTTGGCGACCCTGTATAATGTGAGTCCTTCAATGTTTAATAAATTGTTGGTGATTTCAGGCATCCCACGCTGATCTCTTGAGTCAAAGGGAAAACAAAGGAGCTACACTGGTAATTATTTAAATTAATACATTTTTATTTTTGGTAAGGTGGCAAATTGTTTCATGTTCAGAATAAATAAATGTTTTTTATTTTCAGAAACCATTATCTGTATGCTGTGATATACCAGAGCTCGGTGACCCAAAACATCTGACGAAATGTTCTAACCCTAAACTACCGGGGCCGGTGAGTTTTTCAATTAATAATTAAAATTAACATCTTCTGGAGTCAGTTTTGATTGCAAAAGGCTAAACACAAAGTGTTACTGAAATAAATTCAGGGAAATTAATGATTAAGCAAATTGACTACCAATTTATACTGTCCGAATTTGTTGTGCTCTGTTGGGAAACAAGGCGTGATGTTATGTTTCATTGTCTGTATATTCAAAATCAAACTCGAAACATTTATTCCAATTAAACCATTTACAGGCGCTTTTCAATTGTCAAAGAGTCAGTCAGAAAGTTATACGTCTACTTTATTTATTTATTTTACTATTTATGTACACACAATGAAACATTATATAGTTAGGACATTATGATCATTGAGTACAAAGGTACTGCTTATTTCTAAAGAAATTTCTTCCAGCAGACCTGCGAAAGGAGAAATTAAACAAGAAATGTAGACAATAGTGTGTGAGAACAAGAAGAGAAGAATATGAATAGTGACGTCTTAAACTAAAAAAATATATATACCTACACATATACTATAAAGCAAAAATTAACAAATACTTAAATAAATAAATATGCTATAAACCTATGTATATAATATATAAATTATCACAGTTGAGAGGAGAGGTAATGCTCTTTTACTCGACTACATAGTTATCCATTTCAAATAGCAGGTATTCAAATCACAACTGTTGTTCTTTGACAGTTGCATAAAATGGCTTTAGCACGGCAATTTGATGTAGGGTTTGATTGGCTTAGTAATTAATTTTCCTGGATGTACATAAAAACTGTATCTGTATTTGTATGTACATAAAAATTGTATTTTGAAAAAGATGTAGGTAGTATTAAGATTAGTACAGAAATGAAAAATCATAGCCATACTGACGGATCCACTTAAGAGTCTTAAATCAACATACTACTAATTAAATTCTAGTCATTTTTTAATAACACAAAAAAAAAAACACTTAAAACAAATTATGTTCCAGTGCAACGACGTGCAATGTGTGTTTGAAGAATCTGGTTTCCTGACTGACAGGAATACCCTGAACAAGGAAGCTTATAAAACCCATCTGAGGCAATGGGAGGAGAACAATAAAGGCTGGTCAGTTGCTGTGGACAAAGCCATCAAAGACTGCGTTGATAATGACCCGAGGCAACACCTGGACTTCCCTTGCAAGGCGTATGATGTCTTCACTTGCACTGGCATCGCTATGTTGAAGGTAGAAATGTATTTTTTGTACTTATTCCGTATATTTTATTTCAATTTATTCTTTCCTGTATCAAGTAAGCAAGCGCTACTGCTGAGCACGAGGTCTTGGGTCCGATACCTAGACAAGGTGGTATATTGGGTTGTTCCATCAAGAATTTATCAGTCCCGCAGCCCGGAGTCTTGATTTGTGCCTGGTTGATGGTAATAGGCTTGCCCCTTGTTACATGCGACGTAAACATAACTGGCGAAATGTGGATATATACCTACTTTATGGATATCTCTGCTTTGCCCTTAGGGGAAGGCAGGCATGATGTGATGGTTTAAAAATGGTTTCTTGGTCACGAGTTGTAATGCTCCTTGTAAAAACTAGGACGGAAAAACTACACGGGAAAAACTAGAATCATAATTACATGGTTTTACATCCAAGCAGTATTGCTGTGTTTCAATTTGAAAAGTATTGGTGAAAATTTTATCTAAGGTTTCTTAGCACTCTGTTACACTTTCATATCCTTTACGCCCTGTTCACGCGACGATGCTTTGTACGATATTTTACGGTGAAAAGTTGGGATCACACGTCAACATCCCAAAAAAATCCCCCGTTTAAAAACAAATGCAGAATAAAACTGCCATGTGCTCCCAAAATTAAACAGTAATATATCGTATTGATCATCGCCGTGTGTACGGAGCCTTATGGCCGAACCCAATAACCTATTTTCAGTAATAGACAGATCGCTATTGATGGTAGACAGCATAATTCTTTCTGTCCTTATGTCAGGCCGGTAAAATTCCATAGTCTCTTATAGATTATTGGGACGTTAAAACCATAGATAGATAGGTTTTTATATTTCCAGTGTGCCAAAACTGGTGATAGATAGGTTATTGAGTTCGGCCGTTAGTGTTACAGAGGTCAGAAGCTTGTGTGACCAATCTATAGGGCTTGTAACATTCATTATTTTTGTTTCAGAAATGTCCAGAAGCGGCGTGGAAATGTTAACACTGAGTGACGAAACTTAACTTCAATTAAGTATTTAATTGTCAGTCATTGTTGTAAAGAATTAAGGATAAACAGTTTTGAAACCGGTATTTATTTTTTTATTTTTCAAAACATGCCTGTGTACTACAATACTTTCCTATAACTTTGTCATTGTGAACGCACTTTATTGAACATATAATATTTAAAAATAGTCGTTTATGAATGTTAGGCAGGGGAGGCGAACATATTTACAGTACTAGCGACCCGCCCCAGCTTCACACGACTGCAATATACATGTGAAGATGGTATTCTATTCACGACACGTTGTGCACAAGTTCTGAGCACTAACCTAGCAAAAAGTACTTTTTTTTTTTGGATGGGAAATCATCAAATGACTTCTCCCGCTCTGGGCGTGTCAGACTTTTACTGACTAAAACCCACCCGTGTTCCTTCAGTTGCCTGTGCCGGGCCCACGGTGACTCTTGCGAACATCCCGCAACCCTGGCTGAAAAAGTACTTGGCTTGCATGAATTCAAGATGCAATTTAATTTTTTTAGGTAACTTTTAACAAAATGTTACACCAGTCCATCCACAGTTCCATCGTAACCTTACCCAAAGACATCCCAATAGTACTTCATTAGTATTTTTAAGTACTTATTTTTGAACATATAATTACGTAACATATAGCCTATGTCCATTTGGAATAATGTACCTTTCAAATGGTGAAAGAATTTTTCAAATAGCATCTGTGGTTCCGGAGATTAATTATTACCCGTCACATATAGATACACAAACTGACAAAATTTGGTATCTGTTCATAGTATATATATTTATTTAACAGTATACAGGTATTCAATAGTTAGTTGTTAGTAAGTGGCGTTGAAATTAAAAAAATAAATAACCATCCATAACAATAATTAATAGCATTCTGGGGTTAGGTATCATTTTTAAGTAAAGTTAAGAGTTAAGTAGGTATTATATGCGTATCTCCCAAGAAAGTACGGTCTAAGTCAAGACATTAAGATAACCCTATTTATTATTAAAATGTCTCTGTGTTTACTGATACTGCTTTATGTATGTATA
Source organism: Fissipunctia ypsillon (assembly GCA_947568875.1). NCBI lineage: Eukaryota > Metazoa > Arthropoda > Insecta > Lepidoptera > Noctuidae > Fissipunctia > Fissipunctia ypsillon. The sequence continues at coordinate 5,971,109 of OX387643.1, forward strand.
CCTACTATGCAATTTATTGCAATAAATCAGTGATAACAGTGGCTGTAGGGCATTTTACATAAAAGTCATCTGACTTTAAGATAAATCAACCTCTATTATTCTTTACTTTGTTACAATGCGGCCGATGAATAATGAAAGGTCCGAACTTTGCGCAGAAGGCTGCGCAATAACACTTTTTCAAATGGTGACATGAGGTGAGTGTGAGTGAGTGTACTTACATCCGCGAAAGTTCGGAGAGCCTATGTTCAGACTGGTTATGGTTCATCGGCCGTTTTTTAATGGAAAGCTAAAATTATATTATTTGAACATAAATACCAAAATGACCTCTGCAATTAACAAACAAAAAAAAATACCGTAATCACGACGCAAGGTAGAGAGTGACCGCTGTTTGTTGCTATACATAGAAAAAAAACTATGCTACCTTCATTTTGACATGATCCACGAATGAAGAGGACTTTCCTTAGCCGGAAATTAGGTAATTTTTGCCATACCGTAGGTAAGTATGGCAAAATTACCTTAACTTATATAAACATTAGTCCTCCAAACTGAATTTCGGCTACGGCGCCCAATGTCATCGGAAATTATAAGCCATCGATGCGGGAGGTATTTTAGTGTACAAGTGTGTGCACAAGCAAAGATGCACTCTCTCTTCCCTCAATCTCATAGTCCGATGATAAGACGGCCATCAGACACGACCGGCGAGAGATCCGGCTCCCAAATTCCGGGCTGTTACTGAGAAATTCTATATGGAAAACCCAACAACACTTTGCCCGACCTGGGAATTGAACCCAGGATCGCTCGCCGGACCCAGGCTCGCAGTCGCGTTTGTGACCACGAGATCAACGGGGCAGTCATTACTATCCTACCAAACAAAAAAAAATACCACATTGCATGCTTTGCAAAGAGAAGTGCACCTAATTTTAAAAGCAGATGGCGTCGAAACTTACTGCTTTCAAAACTACTAAGATTAAAACCAATTATGTACCTACTACTACATTGCAATTAGCAATCAGTGACTCAAATGCGGTTTGCGGCTTCAATAATCGTATGTACCCATTCAAATACTAGGTACTCCTTCTCATAGTTGTGACATTCTATGAAAGATGAAAATATGAATCCATAAAATATTAAATGGCGCATAGCAGTGTGTGTTTTAATTAAAATAAAGTAACAACATTTTTCTGATTGTGGAACATCAACTGAGGCCGACGTTTTGAGGAAGAGAAAAAGAAAAAAGCTGCATTGTTAAGTATCGAAATTGGATTAATTGTTATTATTCATCACAAAATATACATATATTCACAAAATATATACTTGTATATTCTTTGGCAGACGTTACGGGTCGTCAGAAGCCCGAAAGTCTGACAACCTTTTTACCAAGGGGTATCGTATTACTAAGTTACTGGGTTGTGGAGGTCAGATAGGCAGTCGCTTTATGTAAAATACTGGTATTCAGCTGCGTCCGGTTAGACTGGAAGCCGACCCCAACATAGTTGGGAAAAGGCTAGGCAGATGATGATTCATCACAAAATATAAATATAAAATAAAAAAACTTTTACAGAAGTCAGAGTCATATTTTGCTGTGTTAGGTTATGCAAATCTTCTGGCGCCAGGATGTTCCAACCCTAAACTGCCGGGGTCCAGCAAGTGCTTGTATGTCAATTCGACGGAGCAAACAGACGTTACTTAGCTCCTTTAGTTACCTGGAAATATTTGATTTAAGAGCCTATACTACCTCAGCTAAAATTAACTCTTTATCTCGCTCGCACGATACTGCGCGCGGACTGAGTGAGAGCGGGACTGAGTTCGGTGCTAGGCGGCAGGAAGCGCAGATAGTTTAGGTAATTGCTTTTTACGGTGAAAATAATGGTAATTTAATAAAAAAGAAAAACATAAGACCTGCTTTATAGTTAGTTCAGTAAGTATGCAAAATTTCATGATCTGATTTGAAGTATTTTTTGAATACCAGCGGTTTATTGTTCGGTTTGGAGGTAACTTTGGATTTTTTTTTCTACCGAGAAAATTTTATGGAATCGTGTTTTCGGCAAACATAGTACTTAACATTAATACTCAACTTTACCATATATATATTTGAAAACTAATGCTGCAGTATTTTCGACATAACGGAGGATCATGCTAAGCCATTTGAGGTAGTAAAGGCCCTTAAGGATCTAGTGCAAGAAGAGGAGTTAACGGTGAGTTGTTGACGAGATCAATCGATTTGTTTGTCGTGTTTTCTGAGAGAACAAAACATTATGTGACGGATAAAATTGAATTGAAACTTGTAGTTTTAACTTCAAAAAGTTTAACACATGCTACGTAGTATTCATTAAAACAACATCTGCATTAGACATGTTAGTTTTTGCTGACAAATAAGTAAAATTAAAATATATACAGACGGCAACACTATTTTGCCAGGATATTTATAAAAATGTTAAACTCCACATTAAATACTAAGTACTTTAGTTTTTATAATCACAAGACTTTACTTTTTACATCCGAATATTTAAAGAAATACCGCTGTTTCTAAAAAAAATCCGGGGATGAAAAAGGATCGTAAGATTACAAAAGCATAACAATAGGTACTGTCAATATCAATTATCAAGATTCTTCTGGTAAACGTCTTGTGATCGAAACAAAATGTTTTTTGATCTTCGTTCTACGAAAGAGAGATTATGTTATTTGTAAACAAACAGCGTGAGTATTCCTGAGAACGAACTTTTTTAATTTCAGAAAATATTTTTTGATGCTGCATGAAAATGTTACTACATCTATACATATTATGAACGAATCCTGAAGATACTCGTAGCACAGTATTCTTGGGCTTAACTTTGGATGCTAAGCTTCAATGGGGCCCACATATAGATAAATTGTAAAAAAAACTAAGCTCTGCAGCATACGCTGTTAGAAAAATTCGTAATTTAACTGACATAGAGACAGCCCGTTTAGTGTACTTTAGCTATTTTCATAGTGTAATGTCATACGGTATTCTGTTGTGGGGAAATGCCGCCGACATTCAGACTATCTTTGTTTTGCAGAATAGAGCTGTTAGATCAATTTATAAATGAAGTCCAAGACACTCTCTCAGAGAGAAATTTAAGGAGATTAATATAATGACTGTGCCTTCTCAGTATATTTATGAAAATCTTTTATATGCCCATAAAAATATAAAATTGTTTTAAAAATACAGTGATATCCATAATATGAACACTAGAAACAGACACAAATTTGTTGTACCTACAACAAGGCTCAAGAAAATAGGTGGCTCGTTCAGATGTCAATATATACGTTGTTATAATAAACTTCCAAGCCACGTTCAAGATCTGAGCCTTAATAAATTCAAATCATTTATTAAACGTAAGTTGTGCCAGAAAGCCTTTTATACCGTTAAAGATTACATTGAAGACAAAAAGGCGTGTGACTGAGCTCAGTCACACGATTTCATACTGATTTTTTTTTGTTCTTTTCTTTTTGCTATTTTTCTTCTTATATACACATTGACATTGATTAATTTTATGTATACAATGACATGAATATTTACTTTGTAAAATATTATATTATTTTAATTACTGTGAATGTGAAGACTATGTGGGTCCTTGTTTTTTTTTCTCAGCTTTAATCATGGTCTGCACGTTTGAGTAAATTATGCGGCCTACCCAAATGTCCTTTCTTTGGTATTGTTCGTCTAACCGTTGAGCTCCTTAACTTTTTAAGTTTAGCTGTACGATTACTGACAGATGCTTGCACTGACTGGACAGGTCCACTCAATCTGTGTGGTTCTTTCCTCAAAAGACTATTCCAGACAGCAACCTACATGGTCTTCACATGATCTAACCAAGATTATGTCTGGACTTTAAAAGAGACTGTGACCTCTGAGTTTGTTTCGGCCTTTCTTCTCAGAGTATTCCGATAGGAAACGCCGGCCTCATCTAGTTTTAAAAAAATATACTTTATACTTTGATATGACCAACAAAACAACTGACTGTCAAACACCGGTTGACAGAAGTGATTAAAATTGTACCTTTAATAAAAATTATACTCAAGTCGTTTTATAAATAACATTCCGCCACTAACACGACAAAGAAAAGCAACATTATTTTTAATACTTAAGTAGGCTATGCTTAGTTCAAGAGCCATACAAGTTGTAATTGATACATCAATTAAATCTAACATAATGCAAGCATTTATGGACACAATGCCAGCTCTTCCTTACGACTCAAAAAACCAATTTATTAAACAATGACACTTTATTCAATAAGACATTATAATAATCAGAACTTATCAAGATGGTACAGCATGAATTATTATAATATAACAATGCACCAGCTAATGTTAGTTAATCTTGCAGACTCTTCAGATTCGTACGGCATAGATTCATTGCCAATGTAAATCTATGCAAGATGCATGGATCTGATGTAATTAACACAGCTAATTGTTAATGCAATGCACCGCTGTTACCTTCTATAATCACCGATGCACAGTACATCATGTTATATGACATGTGGTCCCTCGCTCAGATTAATAAACAACAATACAGGACCAAGAACAGATTCTAGTGGCACTCTGATTGCGTTATCTTTATTGCTTCAACAACAAGTACTATGTAGGTGCATAACCCAGCATTATCCGTTGGTTCATTGTACCTGCGTAATTATATGTCGTCAACAGCATTCAAGGTCTTAGGAGCACTTGACACTGATTCACTCAGCTTGATCGTAGGCCTCCTTGAGGACATCCGACACACTTCCACGGCTATTGTTGTTATTATGTCCGATTTAATGGTAATTAACTGCCGATTTTGTATGAGTAATTGGCTTTCAATTATCACAATAATGTTTAATTAAGCTGCGTAAACAATCAACAGTTATGAGAACTTGGTTGATGAGGTTTTTAGTGACAATTCAATAAAAAACAATCGTACTGATATATTTTATAGAAACAAATGGATCCTTCTGCCCTTGAACGTAATTTACAATCAAATTAAAAACAATATACAGTTTTATACAAGATGATACTTAAGATAGGATAACAAATCATGAATTAATTTGCAGTTACATAGATGCATGCAAGTGATGTAATTACTGCTTGCACAATCCAGAGATGTTGTGGCGATTACTGAAAAATACATCATCCAGACACAACAGGATGTGGTGCTTTTAAAAGATTATTTATAGCAGCATAAATAACTTCATTTTATTGATAAACAAGATTATTTATTTTTTCTTTACAATACAACGTATTCTTTGAAACAGCTGTAAGATTTTGATAGAATACAATATTAAAAGTTGTTTTTTTTTTTTGCCAAAATATAGATAACGTCACAAATCAGACGTCCGTGAAGTTAAATGACCCTTGATTAAAGACCTTAACTTAGTCCCCAAAGGAGTAAATGAAGACACTTATATAAGTCTTGATTTACTGCAAATAAATGTGGATCACATTCAGCTGGGAGTCATTATTGGAGCTAATGAGAATGCTATGGGTGGCTGTTAATGGTCCATTTGCTGCAACTAAGTTGAGTAAAAACTAAGGAATTACATTTCAAAGTGCAATAAAAACTGCAGTTAGCGGTTTGTTAATTGATACTTACTGGCTTTGACTTGGAACGTTGGTAGTACGAAACAGAATTTTAGATTTTGGTACATGAAAACATTTTGATCATAAATTATTACTTAATATTAATCTCAGCATTATTAGCACTGCTTTCATAAAAGCGTAAGTAACTGTACTCAAAAAAGGAACTATGTAAATGGTAATATTAGGGTGTAGTACGAGATAGGCAAACTGAATAATGAATAATGCTCGGTGATGCAATTAATTTTTACCCCATATTGGCTGTGTGTGCCCATTAGACATTATAATTTAATGATCATCTTGCAATATTTCAATTTAGGTCTATGGATGATACTTTTAACCCTGTTTTCATAATTTTGCTGGTTCATATATTTTACTAGACGTTAAATATTAAAATCGAAAGTGAGTGCGTGTCTTTTATAAGTATATAATATAATTGATTGGTATTATTAACCCACAGGATATACAATGGCAGTACAGCACTCATCGTAACTTTGATGTGGTTTAAAAGTGCATAATCAAAAATAAATAATACAAGTGGCATACAATATATTATAACCATTTAAGGCCTTCACATATTATTGTGTGAATATAATACTCACATGTGATATTTGTTTGCAACGTTTCTATGAATTCAAAGTAGGTATTTGTTTTGGTTTTACTTCAGGATTTTCTCATGCTTACGAACGTGAAACTTTGCCAAAATCAAGAGTTATTTAGTAACCCTAATAATTATAGTACAAATAACAAAAAAATAGTTATGTTCTTTACTAAAATATTACGTTTAAATAAACGAAGCAAACAAGAATGATTTAAATAAGTCAACACTAGTTTTTAAGAATGAAAATGGCCTAAAAATCAGAGGAGAAATTAAGCAGCTAAACGAGTTTTTACATGATTTGCATACCCTCTGCACATCATTTTCTTAACTAACGTAGAGTAAACATTGTTGACAGAAATGGCAAAGACAGTAGTTATTACGATGTAAAATAACTTTCCATCGAAAATCATATTTTTAACTCTTAGATATTGCAATGGTCATTTATAATTATTATGGTAGGTAGCAGTTATAAAACATAGGTATATTTTTACCCGACTACGGTGAAGCCAAAAGGAAGGGTAATGATTTTGGTAGTCTATTTATGTATGTTTGTATGTTCCACCGTAGCGCCTAAACGGTAAAAAAAATCATGACGTGTTTGGTATCTAAAATAAAGGTTACGAGCGAGCGAGCGATTGTTTAAGTCAAATATGTATATATGTTCAAAATGCGGTCGTACAGTTCACGCTGTCTAGTCGTTTCAATTATTCACTCGTTGAAATACGACGATTAGATGTAGATATTGCACGGCTAGTGTCTATGCCCGATCTGGAAACGGAAAAGTATTAAATATAAAATAAAGTTAAAAACTTTGAATTATTTTCTTGTTTTGTCTTTTTTAGACACCTTTTTTACGTAGTCGGGTTATAGCTTTTTTTCAATTAATTTTTTTATACTAAAAATATAACAAACCTTGCCGGAATTACTCATCAACTTTTTTGCATCTGGGCGATAAATATTATAAGGGGTAAATATAACTATGTAAAACCAACCATGTGTGACCAACTTCCAAAATAAATTTAATTTAATCCAACTCCTTAAAACCCCACGGTAGGCACCAATCAATCACACAAAACCACATCAACAGTGTCTTGTCTTTAAAATTACCGACATACTCTATGACCAACACCTTGATGGTTTCCCGTGCTGACAACAATGGCCACGGCCGGTTGTGGCCGGTATATAACTGCTAGTGACTACGTCATGTCATTACTTCACCCCAACACAGCACCATGACAAGATCCTGTAGCTGTTTAGTGTTAGCTGCCGTGATTCAGGTGAGCAAAGAAACTATATTACAAGGATTTGTCACAAAAATACACATTTTTGATTTCTTGATCCATAATATCCTTAACCTGTAGCGCACGGGTCTGTTTAAAGAGAATACAAAATTAAATTATTAAATGTCAATATGTTTTAATTTACAGTCTTTTGTAATTCAGATCAAATTGTAACGTAGCTAATGCGTGGTCAAATGCTTCATGGAAAATAAAACATCTTCAACGTTCTCTTGCATGCAAAATGCATTTTGTTACCAGAATTATAGTAATAAAAAATAATTTTACAGGTGATATTTGGCCAAGGCGAAGAGGCTGTCTTAGCTTCGGGACCCTTTCCACCTCCAAATGATGAAAACGGATATAGGCAGATTATACCGAACCACTGCCTGTCTCCACCTCCTGGGGTAAATATCTTATTTATTTTTTGCCATATTCTCACAGGTCATCCTTCAGATCCAGTGAAGGGTCCGAAAGGAAAGGAAAGGTTAGGATATTAGGCACATCTGTAATATCATCTAGTAGGCCAGTGACGAACTACCTGCTAGGGGTGAGGATAAATGCGCGAGGAGCTTTATTTTAGTCATTCGACCCCAACGTCTGACTCACCGTTCTCCACAGGGAAAAAATGCTAGCGACGAACTATGCAAGTGTACATTTTTTTATTGTTAACCTGCATTGTCTCACTGCTGGTCAAAGGTCTCTCCATACCCATCCAATCTTCCCTGTCTGTTGCTGTTTGCAAAATGTTTGTTAATTATCTCCACTTTGATTACAGATAGACCTACACAAATGTTGTCCAATACCCAAGCTATTTTCCGACGAAGAAATGGATCGTTGTGGAATAATTGAGAAAGCGTCTGCAGATCGGTCATCCAATAGCCCACCTAAACCCAAAGTAAGTATATTACCGATATAGTATAATATACCGATTTCTAGAAAGGTTTTATCGTTCTTTTCGCATATTTTTCTATTTGGTTAGCCTGAACTATAGGCTAAAAAAACAAAGAGATAGGGATACATAATTAAGTAAGTATCTTTATTTGCATAAAATGTGGTAAATATAAAGGATGTTACAGATATACAGGGTGTCCGGTAAAGAATGGATAACCTTGAAATCGCATATAACAGACCTTATGGCTGTTCTAAAAAAAATACAAAAAAAAATATATATCCCAAGTAATAACTAAGATTTTTTTGAAAAAGAATACTAACTTTTTTTACATTTTTCATCACCACAAACACAAATGAATGATTTCCATCGGTTATCTGTTGTTATAATATTGTACGTTGACTATGCCGCCGACAGAGAGGCAATAAATAATGTGACTAGAAATTACACAGAATTTTTTTCTAAAAAAATTATATCTTAGGTACTTACTACTTGGGATATACATTATTTTTGTATTTTTTTTAGAACGGCCATAGGGTCTATTATATGCTATCGCAAGGTTATCCATTAATTACCGGACACCCTGTATATAAGTGCAGGAGCTAAACCACCACCTCTTAACGCAGTATTATTGTAATCTTACTTCAGTGTGGGAAAGAGATGGAGCTAGACGTCCTGTATAGCTCCATCTCTTGCTCACATTGAAGTAAAATTAAAATAATACTGCTTTAAGAGGTGGTGGTGGACACATTCCGCCGTAATAAAATAGAATGCGATTTTTATTTAAACATAAGTTTGAATTTGTACATGTCACCTCACTTGATATTAAAGTTCTCTTAAACGTCAACCAATATTACCTCAAAGATAAATTATATATGAAGTATAGTCTAAAAATCACAGGAAAATAGAGAATTCTCAGATATTTCACAAACAAGCTCATTGAATTTTATTTTTTTGTCTCCTCTACCAGGTTCCCTGCAAAGAAAGTATATGTCTGATGCAGAACGCTGACATGCTTTTGGCAAATCAAAGCGTTGACTATGAAAAATTAAGGACTTTCGTCGACAACTGGGCACGTACCGACCCTGAATTTACTGTAGCTATATATGAAGCTAAAAAGGCATGCGCAATAGACGGAGGACCTTCAGAGCCACCGGTTTGTGTGCATGATAGAATCTTCTATTGCCTCACCTCAAACGTATTATGGGTAAGATTTTCTTCTTTTTTTTCTAACTAGGATGTCACTTGGCCCCGTTCTGTTTGTGTATTGTCTGGGCCGGTTTCTTCAGTCCTTCGGTCAGTCGGTCGATCGGTTGGTCAGTCGGTCGATCGGTTGGTAGGTCGGTTGATCGGTTGGTCGGTCTGTCGGTCGGTCGATCGGTCGTCATCGGTTTCAGTTAGTGAAGTATAAATATTCACATTCATACTCAAATTCAACTTAAGGAACCCTTTTTTCGGTATAAGTTCTTACGTTTTGTATGTTATGTTAATAATAGTTTGTCTCTGTATTCCAAGTACAAAATCTGTAACAAATACAATACCTGTATATACTATAGAAATGCATGGTACTTTAATTTAAATAACATGTTTTTAATTTTTCAGAACTGTAACCTTCGGGATGCAGACGTTCCGGGTGAGTGTCATACTCTGAAGGCACACATGGACGAGTGCAGACGGTATTACTGGAAACAGAGGGAGTATGAAATAGTAAATCTGCAAAAATCATAAATGTAGTCGTAATAGATGTTATTTTATTATGAAGTAAATAAAGAAAAAAATCATAGAAGCAACTGTATTTACGTTATGTACTATATAGGCAATCATTATTAAAATTAATATTTACCATTTCATAAGGCACAACGTCTTTTAATAAAATTATGTATATGATAACAATAAATTTGTTTTCATCTTTATTGAGCACCAAATATTAATTTGAGGTAATGAACTCAGCTGATCGGCTGATTGAAGTATTTAATATGTATAAAATGAATATGACTATGTTTTTTTTCCGAGTGAGTCTCAATCTACCTACCAAAGATTGGTACCTTAAATTCATTGCTACGGCCGTAGTAGTAGCTCTCTGATTAGGAGCTCGTCCATGGAATTATTACAATCGTACCTATTTTGCCGCCAAACACCGTTGCTTATTTTACACTTGAAGGGTATGGATGCGGCGTCAAAGTAAGTACATGATACATTTCAGCGTTTCCTTTGGGATGGCAACGCATCTATAATGCCATCCATGGTATGGTATTATGTACATGATAATCCTCCCGATCGATTTCAACGGAGATTAGCCAGGTACGCAGGAGATATTAAAGTGTGAGCGCAAACACAGGTGCACTTTCTGTTCCTTAACTCTTAAAGACCAATGAGAGGGCAATCCGACACGACCGTTTTACATGCTTTCCGAGGCACGGCAAGTCGGTGGTGTGATACCTCAAACTTCAAAACTGCGGGCTGCTACGGAGAAATTCCTAATAGAAAAACTCAATAACACTTTGCCCGACCTGGGAATTGAACCCAGGACCCCACGCTCAGTAGTAGCGTTTGCGATCACGAGATCAAAGCAGTTAATTTTATCAGCGGTATTACATTTATTTATTTATAAAGTTTTACCAACAACTTCTGTATACAATACAAGTATAGGTGATAATTATTAGTCTTGGACTTACACACTCGCCAACTAAAGGTTAATCAGCATTTTCAAACATAACTGAAACATAGAAAACTAGTGGCGCTAGAATTAAGTCATGGCAAAATTAAGACGTAAAGAAATATGAAATTATAAACAAAACTATACAGACAATTTATTGCAATTTTGCTCAATTATTTATAACTAATAACTAAAACATATACAACATAAAATGTAATAAAAATGAGATCAAAATAAAAAGTAAGTATAGCTAATATGTAATTATAATTTAATAACTAATCAGGCTGCGTTTTCCAGGACTTTAGTATTTTAGTTTTAAAGATTTTTTATGGAGTCATGGCACGAGTATATATCGACATCGGGTACATATTTTATAAAGTAGTGCATCTCCCTATTGAGTCGGATAAGTGGTGAGTTTACCCAAATGTTTATGTTGGATGCTTGAGTGTGGAATATATTAGCTACAGGATATCTAGGTATTTTTAAAGGACTTTTAGTCCAATACACTCATGTAATCTATCGCAGTCTAATTTATTATTGACCAGTTTCTAGAGGAACATCAGATCTTGTGTCTGTTGACGGTCGCGGAGAGAATTCATATCATAGCATTGAGCACGTTGTTCATACGGATACCGGGGAGATATTTTACCAAAAGTATACGCTAGATATTTTGTGAATGCCCTCTGAATGTTTTCTACTCTTTGTGAGTGTACCGCATAGTGCGGGTTCCACACCACGCTGGAAAATTCAAGGTGGCTCCGAACTAAGTTATTATATTTATAATACATTTTAGTTCTTACCAATTTAACGCCTTTAGTGCTTCTCTTAAGAAATCTAAAGAACCGTACTGATTTCGTGACAATGGTATCAATGTGACTTCTGAAGTTGACTTTATCGTCCATTATCACACCAAGATCTCGAACCTCATTTACAGTTTCTAATAATGATCCTTTTATATACTCGTAATATGAGACAGTACTGGATTGTTTTTTCTTGGTAAATCGTATGTAGCTACATTTTTGTATATTAAGCTTAATGCGGTGCGAATGACAGCATTGCTCAATTCTATCTAAGTCCTCTTGAATTAGAGTAGCATCTTCAATTGAAGTGATACTTCTATACATTTTAAGATCGTTGGCATACATTAAATATTTACAGTGATGGGTTTGATTTGTAATGTCGTTGATGAAGAGCGAAAACAGAACTAGTGCGAGATGAGAACCCTGAGGAACTCCTGAGTCAGCATAGTATGGGTAAGATTCATAACCATTTAAGACAAGAATTTGTGATCTACGGAATAGATAGAACGAAAACCAGTTTAATAGTGCGCCATGTATACCATTCTAACTTCGACAGTAATAGAAAACGGTCAACTTTATCAAATGCACTGCTAAAGTCCGTGTATACGGCATCTACTTCTAAGTTTTCTCAAGAGCAAGGGTTACGTCAGATACAAACTCAACAATATTCGTTTCTACACCGCGACCAGCTTTAAAACCAAGTTGATTTGGTGTAATTTTATCAATGTGGCGAGTGATGACCGGACAGACAAGAGACTCAAAGATTTTAGGGAAGCACGATAAAATTGAGATGGGGCGGTCATTTTTAACATTAATATTTGCAGGATCTCCTTTTTTAAATATCGGGACTATTCATTTAGGGTTATAACGGATATTACATATTAGGGTTGTAATGGAACTTCGCCACCGCCTCCGCAAATGTGAAACTTCCGCAAGAGATCGTACCTCCGCATCCGCATCCGCCTCCGCAATTGTCTAATAAATGAATCAACTCCAACTAAGAGAAAACCCTTTAATATGGTTGACATATTTATAATTTGAAGTTTTAAGTTTTTGCTCCCAAGTCACCGCCACCGCCAGGTTCAGTGCCGATGAGCAACTGTTTAATTTTATTTATTTATTTACTACAGTTACAGTGATCCATATTTTGTTGTTAGTATACTTACGTATTAAGTTAGTAACCAAGATTCAAATATACATCACAATCATACTATTTTATCTAAAATTAAATAACAATGTTTTGTGTAGCCTGTTCAATTTATGAACCATTAAGAAATTGCCTAGAAGGTGACAAAGCCGAAAAGCTGTTTTTTTTTTCGATGTATATTTTACCAAATTTGGGATATTATAGTTGTTCAAGTCATAACTTCGTTGCCTTTAGACTTATTAACTAAATAAAGAACATACTAGACTAAGAAATAAAAATATGAAGTTTCCAAAAAACTAAAAAACACACTTTTATCACACACTAAAACCGATAAAATAATTAAATTGACTTGTATTAGTTAAGATCACTTCATTATATCCAATGATTCATTCAAAAAGCGTAGAGCGCTTTTTAGTTGTGCGTACTTTTAATTAATTTAAACAAAGAGCTCCACGCTTTTAAATTAATCATTGGATATAAAAGAAGTGACAAGCTGCATAAGTATTTATATCTTAACTAATACAAGTCAATTTAATTATTTTATAATTTTTAGTGCGTGATAAAAGCGTGTATTTTTTAGTTTTTTTAAAACTACATAATTATTTTTTTTACTTTTTAGATGTTTTTGTTTTTTGTTTTTAAAATTTTTAATTTAATTTTTATAATACCTACACTTAAATGAGGAGGAAGGTACAGGAACTTTTTTAATCATTGGATATAAAAAAGTGATCTTGACTAATACAAGTCAATTTAATTATTTTATAATTTTTAGTGCGTGATGAAAGCGTTTTTATTTTAGTTTTTTTTTAAACCACATATTTTTTTTACTTTTCAGATGTTTTTCTTTATGGTTTTTAAAATTTTTATTTTAATTTTTATAATACCTACACTTAAATGAGGAGGAAGGTACAGGATTTTTTTTTAGTTTCCTAATCACGCTAAAATGATGGAAAAAGAGGTTATTCATTACTTTTGCATCACCGCCTCCGCTTAGATGCTTCCGTTACATCCCTATTACATATGCTGTTAGCCCACGTTTGCACGGACGTAAAAGTATCGCGGCGAGATTTTATCGCGCACTGAATTTTCAACTCTCGGTGTTGATCCGAGCATTAAGAATCCAACAGAGTGCATCCCAGCACGTCGAAAAAACACTGTTGGATTTTCAACTCTCGGCGCTAAGCAGTGTGCGAAAAATAATCGCCGCGGGAAAAAATCGCCCGTGGGAAACTGGTTTAGGCGATGGCAACTACTGAGGTACCATCAGACGAGCCATTGACTTGTTTACCATACAAAACCATAAAATGTCTCTTCTGAGCCTCGAATTAGAATTAGGTACTTACGAGTATTTAGTAAGAGTGAGTTACAAACTGCAGCACATAGCAGCAGCGTACCAGTAGGATGAAGCATCACAAGTATTGTGCACACTGTCAGGGAGGGCAGGGAGGGCTGTTAGGAACATAATATCATCGGACTATAAATAAAGCAATAGTCTGAAAAGAAGAGAATAGAATGGAATAGAATGGAATAAAATAGAATAGAATAGAATAGAATAGAACAGAATAGAATAGAACAGAATAGAATAGAACAGAATAGAATAGAATAGAACAGAACAGAATAGAATAGAACAGAATAGAATAGAATAGAATAGAATAGAACAGAATAGAACAGAATAGAACAGAATAGAACAGAATAGAACAGAATAGAACAGAATAGAACAGAATAGAACAGAATAGAACAGAACAGAACAGAATAGAATATAACAGAACAGAATAGAATAACTTTATTTCGGACACAAAAATCCATATAGTGTTAGTAACATACAAAAAAATAATTATTGCCCAGTGTTAGTAAAAATCAACCACTGCACAAACTGCTGTATAATCGGAGAGCCGAGGCTGTCAGCTACAGTTTTCAGGATGCTGTTCCGACTGCCCCTCACTCTCGTCAGTAGCGACGCAGTCTTTTTGCGTATATAACTGACTTAATAATTATTTATAAAAGGAACAATAACGGTAAATGAGTCGTGGTTCTTGTTGAGGGAAGAGACCAGGATGAGTCGTAAAAGGTCCTGATTGAGACTAACGCAGACCAGCATGATATAAAAGTGGGCAGGCTCAAATTCAGCAGCATGTGAAACAAACCTCCCAATCATGATGATGATGAATAGACACCATGCCTATTTCTGCCATCAAGGAGCGTTGCTGGATTCCAGTTTAAAGACATAGCCTTCCAGTACCTGTATAATTACATGGCATACATTTCAACTTTGCCTTGGTCATTGCTTGGGCATGGCAACTTGCGCTGCTTCTGGCATTGAAGATGTCCATAGCCAACAGTGACCACGCACCAATAGGTGAATCGACTGCTTTAAGACAATAAAGTAAGTTTCTAGATTTTGTTTGTTTGTTTAGTATCTGTTGTTGTTTTTTTTTAGTGTGTGTTTAGTTTACGTTTCAGCCCAGAGTCCGCATTTGTACCCTATTGATGGCAATAGACTCGCCCCCTATTACATGAGACTTAAACATAACTAGCGAAATGTTGGTGGGTTATAGGTACACCCACGGGTACAACTCTGCCTAACTCTTCGGGGATTACAGGCGTGATGTTATGTTATCTTGTTGTTGTGTTGTTATGTTATTAGTTTATTGTAATTTAGCCACGCAATAACATAAAGTAGAATAAATGCTGTGGAAATGCGTTCCTTGCGAAATATGTGTGGTGTGAGTATGAATGTTAGGCTGAGGATTGATGTGATAAGGCAACGGTGCGGTTTAGAAGAAGATGTATTGACAAAAATTGAAAAGAGCATGCTTAGATGGTTTGGTCAAGTTGAGAGGATGAATGAAAGGCGACTAACAAAAGGTATTTACACGGCAGATGTAAGTGAAAATGCTGGGAGTGGACGCCCTAGGAAGACATATAGTGATCTTATTGGTGATAAGGTCAGGTGCGTAGTACTCGCAACCGGCGTGCGTGTATGACCAGATGTATGCACGTATACGAGGCAAAAGGAGTATGTAAAGATCGCAGCAGTTGGTGTTCTGTAGTTAATGCCTACCTCCATGGGAAGAAGGCGTGAGTTCATGTATACAATAATGTTAAATAGAGATGAAGTATGTTTGTTCATGTTTGTCTTTTTCATGTGGCATCTTTCTCAAAATGAATCAAGAGTGAAAAATGAAGTCATTAGTGAAGTGATTCAACGATGTTGGGTTTCGGCCCCGGCATTTTTCACTCGCCTACCAAAAGATCGAAAAATAAAATGAAAGGATCAGATGAGCGTTATTTTTTATTTTATTTTGTTGGTGTCGTGTGAGCGAAACAAGTGAAAAGAGCCCGCTTCTTGGCCATCTAGAGAAATTTCTTCATATACGAAGCACGGTGGTGCATTGGCCGAGAACTTCTGCATTAATTTCAATTTTTCAAGTTTAATGTCCTCTTAGAATCAATTAATATTATTTTTTGTTTAAGTAGACACCGGGTCGTGTTTCGGGCATTTGTGTTGTTAGAAAACGCATTTACCGTACAGAACAGCCTTAGTGGTAAAGTGTTCTGGGTTTCCGTACCCGAAGGGTGCCAATGGTACCCTATTACGTCGGCTGCCTGGCAGAGGGCTGTTATCTTTTAAGCCGTAATACATAAGTAGCTCGCCGGTTTCCCACAGAATACATATTACTATGGTATTTATCTATGGCAAACAATAAAAATACGGTAAACTATATTTCATTTGTGGTGGTGCACCCTTAGTGCGCAATCTGGTTGTTTTAAATGAATAGATACAATAGAAAACCTATGCATTCAGTCAGACTACAGATTACCCCCTCAGACATAAATAGGTATGTAACTTTAATTTGTAACTGACTTACTATAGTAAATTATTTTCGAAACTTGTGTTTGGTGTCATAAACATACCTCATGAATGTGAGAAAATAGTGTGCTTAGCTGTTAACGAGAAAATGATGGTTGCATCTGTTTACGAGTTACAATACAAAGAAAAAAACGTGACGCATGCCAACTCTTGGTCGGATGTCGCCGCATTTCCCAACGTAAAATGTGACGAAGAGTTTTGTTTACGATGATCTTGGCTCTGTGTTATTGTTGACAGTCATCACAGGCAGTTGTCACTCTATAAAACGGCTCGAGCCTACGTCATGTCTTCACTTCACCACGACGCAGCACCATGACAAGATCCTGTAGCTGTTTAGTGTTAGCTGCCGTGATTCAGGTGAGAAATAAAAAAAAAACTTAGTTTTACGTTATCATCATCATCATCTGCCTAGCCTTTTCCCAACTATCTCGGGGTCGGTTTCCAGTCTAACTGGATGCAGCCAAATACCAGTGGAGCGACTGCCTATCGGACCTCCACAACCCAGTTACTGGGTAACACTATACGCCTTGGTTAAGACTGGTTGTCAGACTTTCGGGCTTCTGACTACCTGTAGCGACTGTCAAAGATGTACAAATGATAGCCGAGACCTACGGCTTAACGTGCTTCTCGAGGCATGGAGGGGTCTCGGTATGTAATGAATGCAAACCAACCACTCATCGTGCACTCATCCATACCGACCTCGGCAAGCGTTGCTTAACCCGTGCGCCTGTGTCTACTTCTTCACATACATCATTGATGCTATTTTACAAAGTTTTTCAGAGGAGAATGAAAAATTTCGAATTGCTGTGAACTCAGTGGCAATTCTCGTAATTTCAAGAACGTTCACAGTCTGATCTCACTCTCAATCTGTCAAAAATACCAATAACTTCCCTACATTTTTGACATTTTATTGTCGCTGAGATGAGATTGCGACTAGATTTTGAACGTTAATAGTTACGGGAATTGGGCTTCTGATCATAAACGGGTTAAGTTAATTTTATTTAGGACAGGACACAACACTAACCATCACTAACTATGACTTAATTAAGAGTCAGTAAGTCGTGAAGTGTACTGACCGCCATTAAAGTACCAGTCCTGGGACAGTCTGGTTACTTTTTGGGGTGATTTGAGTTCGCAACACGTTACTTTTAAGTAGTATCGTGCTCCAGCTATGTCTATGGCATCGTTGACGATAGGCCTTTATCGTCATCTTTTGCAAACTTCTTTTTCCGGTTCCATTAAAACCTGTACAAAACATTTTATAATGGAGTATTATTTTACAGGTGATATTTAGTGTAGTACCACGAGAACTGCATGAATTAGGTATATATCATCCGTATCAAGAGATGATACCGCAGCACTGTTGGCACCCACCAACTGATGTAGGTAGTTTGTTTTTCTTTATTCAGTTATGCTAAGTGGACGGTGTGCAATAAGTGACAAGTGACATTTATCGTACAATCTGCCCCTGAATTACGGGGTCTGACATCCAGCTTCTGAATCGTGAATTTGAAGAAAAGAACTCTAGCATTACGGTGATTCCTTCAATGTAGCCCGCGAAGTTCAAAATGTAACATGATTTTTTGCAAAGAATTTTTGAATTTCGCGCGCTTTCACGTTAAGTAGTGCCAAAGTAGACTTTGACAAGCTCTCAAAATCAAATTCTCAATTCAAAACCAGTGAGGCAATTCTCGTAATTTTAAGAACATTCACAGTCTGATCTCAGTCTGAATATGTCAAAAATACCTATAATTTCCCTACATGTTTGAAATTTGATTGTCGCTGAGATGAGATTGAGACTAGATTTTGAACGTTTTTAGTCCTCGGAATTGCGATTCTGGTGTCATGAGTCAGTTATGGACGATGCCTGTTTAACATCGTTCTAACGGCCGAACCCAATAACCTATCTATCACCAGTTTTGGCAGATAGATAGATTAGATTATGGAATCTTACCGGCCTGACAGACAGAATTACCATGTCTAACATCAATAGCGATCTATCTTTCACTGAAAATCGGTTATTGGGTTTTGTTGTAAAATAACTCTTTGTTTAGCTATAGAGTAGAATAAACTGCAATAGTTAGAAAAATTTATTACAGATAAACGTGCACAAATGTTGCCCAATACCAAACCTGTATTCGGACGAAATTTTGGATAGTTGTGAGATTGAGAAACCACCTAAAAAAGGCTCCAATTTTCCAGCTAGAGCCAAAAGCAAACAAGTAAGTGTTACTACCAACAGATGTTCTTTGTGTTTATCCTATTGCAAAACTTCGACAAATACCAAAATCAAATTCCATTAAATAAAAACACTACAAAGTGAAAAATTATTTTAATTTCGGAAGTCTTTGGACCTGTATTTTAGTTTTTGCCACCGACTTCTGAAATTAAAGTTATTTTTCACTTAGTTACGTCTTTTTTAATTTATTAATATCCAACATATATTTACAGTTTGCACCACTCACACAAGTTATCGGTCCATACTAGTAATCACACGTACAATCATAAAATTAGATTTAGTTACATAAAACTAGACAAATGAAACTAGATGAAACTAAATGAAAATGAATTAAATTAAACAACATAAGATAAAATTAGACAAGATTAGATAAAGTTAGTAAAAACTAGATAACATTAAAAATTAGACAACATTAGATAAAGTTAGACAAAATTAGATATAGATTGGGATAAAATTGGAATAAATTTTTTGGAAGTCGTTTTTTTTTAAGTTTTTAGTTATTGTATAACACTTTCCCCACACCAATTCGTATACCACTACTTGCTATGTAAACACCAGTAACAGGAAGTATTATAACATCATCATGATACACAAAGTGGATTAAATATCGAAGTTAACTCAATAACTGCCCAAGCAAAGTTGATAAAATGTTTATCACCACCACACACCACCGCACAAGCTTCGTCCACCAAATGAAAAAAGAATTTTCAAAATCGGTCCATAATTGACGAAAATATCGATGAACATACATTTACAAAAATACATACAGACGTACAAAACAACCTCCTCCTTTTTTGAAGTCGGTTAAAAACAAGAACAAGCTCCAATTCGCATACAAGTGTCATTGACTTTTATGTCCTGTTTTTATAGTTTCCTTGCCAGGACGGTATATGTCTGATGACAAAGGCCAACTTACTAATGGCTAATGAAAGTATTGACTACGACCAATTTCGGACTTACATAGACCAATGGGCAGCTGCCAACCCAGACTTTACTGAAGCTATATTGCTAGCCAAACCACTATGTGCAAAACCAAAAGGACACCTTTGGTATATAGGCCAACCGCCAGATATCTGTGACCCAGATAGAGTATTCTACTGTCTGCACTCTCACATCTTATGGGTAAGATTTCCTAAAATTAAAACATTATTAGACATTTATTTTTCAACAGCACTTTGGGTTGAATTCAAACTGGTTCTGATAATATCCGAAGATTATTTTTTATTACAAGTAGGTGAGTTCTGTGTCTTCATTAGGTACCTACAATTACTTTAGTGTTACCAAAATTAGTGACTTACATCTGGATTAAAGTTAGATAAATTTCTTATAGCTCTATTTTTTTTTCAGAACTGTAAACTAAAAGAATTCGAAGAATGCCAGCGTCTAAAAAACCACATGGATGAGTGTAAACCATATTATATGAAACCTAAGGGTTATGACGAAAAATTCCCCAATGAAAACAAAGACGTATAAATATATATTGTACACGTGTTCTCGTATTAAAATTTATATAAATAAAAATTAAATGCTGTTCGGTCGCAAACTCATTACTTGAGAACTGCGGCTTTACCGATTTGGCTATATTTTGTTTTAAAATGTTTGGGTTATGATGATAACTGATCGTCACACACAAGTCAGAATAAGCGCAGGTCCTCAGATTTACCAATAAAAATATTGAATTATAAGTCAGTAAGCAATATAACAACCTCATTGGGAGCTATATATTTGAGCCGTTCGGGGTTGAAACACTAGGGTCGTGGGATCCGAGTGCTCATCGAGTATTTCGGGACATCGCCAAGCGGTTAGTCGACTCTTTACGGGGCCAGAGGGCTGGCCTATTTTTAGCCCAAAGAATCAGCATTGCCATTCAGCCTGGCAATGCTGCCAGCCTTTTGAGCACTTTTTCATTGACAGCGATGCGGACGAATTTTTTGATGCCCAATGAGTTCTTCCCCCTTTTTTATTTTTTATTGTATACTTGTACTTATGTACAAGTATACATATATTAGTATATATATTATTATATATCTATATTAGTGTCATCTTGTACCTATTGCAGCATAACTCTGCATGTCAAAACTTTTTGGTTCTTTATTGTCAACCTTTTTTCCGTTTGTCTTTGAGTCTGGTCGATTTTTTACCTTTTTATTTCGTGATTCGAATTATTTTTTTTTCTGACAGATGGGTCCTCATTTTTTCTTCAGTTGCAAAAGTTGATCAATTGATACTGACCCAGTTTGTGGAAAATTAACGTGTTGTGAATTTTATTATAACAAGTTGCTATCTGTGCCTTCCTATCTTTTAGTACACATTATGGTAAAGCAATAAAGACATTGAGTATTGAGTACCAGTCAGGTGATTTCACCTTTATTTTTCCTGGTACGTATCTTTTAACAGTTTTCCTCAATCGGAAGTTCAGTCTGATCACGCTGGTCTAACCCTAATTCATTTTGTCTTAGGCATGAACAGCTTAGAACAGGCCGCCTTTCGGCCTCCAGGTTTTGGCCTAAAATAACGCTGGACGTCCTTGGTCAACGTCGAGTGTTGGACCGCATCTTGACTGCGAAAGGTCTCGCAACCAACGCCAGCTCCTGAGCAGAGGACTACTTTCTACAGTCTACAACACCTCGCCGGACGTAATTACGTTATGTCAACGGTTTTATATGATATTTTTACGTACTAGTTTAATAATGTAGTTAGTAACCCTCTGCGGATTTTTAATTCATTGACTATTTAATTTTAATT
Organism: Fissipunctia ypsillon; assembly: GCA_947568875.1. Lineage (NCBI taxonomy): Eukaryota > Metazoa > Arthropoda > Insecta > Lepidoptera > Noctuidae > Fissipunctia > Fissipunctia ypsillon. The sequence continues at coordinate 5,992,911 of OX387643.1, forward strand.
TTCAAATCTGTAAAATGCGAGATACCTTGGTTCTCTGATCTTTTTTCCATAACGATATATTTTGAGAGCGTTACTTAATAGCGATTGCAATCGACTAGTTAGTACGTTTTATTTTTCTTTTTCTTTCGTTATTCGCGTACTTCACCCTATCGGACCAAAGTTCTCTGCTAATTATTTTTTCTTCACATAAATCAACCTGCAACTCTTTTTATACCTTTAATATTCATTTTTTTTTACTTTTTATACCAAATTCCTATGTTTTTTTTTCTATTTTCTTTTATTTTAACAAAATTAAACGTGTTTCGGCGAAAAAAGTGCATTTCCCTTTTTATTTTTTTCGCTACACTATGTAGTAATTAAGAATTATAAATAAATTAGTAATAATTATAAGTAAAATGCAATAATTATCAAATCTGTAATGTCTTCAAGCAACTCAACAATTTATTAATTATTATCCATCAGTTAATTTAAATATTAAACAACGTAACTAACCAAATATATATGTAATAAAATAAAAAGAAATTACAACATTTAAAAAAATAGGTATAGGTACCTAGTAATTTAATAAGAAACAATAAATATGGTTTACCTTTTATTTAAATTTCCAAGATGATATTTAACTTATTTTAAAATGTGTGTATAATTTTTTTATACACATATTTTAAATTAGGAGGGAAAGAATTCGTCCGCATCACTGTCAACAGGAAAAGTGCCCAAAAGGCTGGTAGCATCGGCACGTTGTATGGCCATGCTGATTTTTTGGACGAAAAATATTCTAGCCCTCTGGTCACGTGCAGAGTCCACGAACCTATTTTATTTAGGTGTTTAGGTTATTTACCTATTTTTTATAGCTAGTAGGCTAGCACTAGTAGCGGCTTAATTAACCGAAGGACTTTCGTCCTGCCTCATAGTCGAACTAATATAGGTAATTTTTCATCCATTAGCCGCACGCTTTCTCTTGGGACTCCATTCGTGGTGAAATAGATATCTTTGCTGGTTCTGTAGCCTCAGTTAGGACTAAACTTGGAGTCGTAATTGTGTAATTATTTTTGTATTTAATTGTTCTTTCCCAAAACTTTTTCATTAGGTTTATATGGAAAAGTTCACAATTTGTAAGTTTTGCTTAACTTTATCTTTTTTTTTCTTCTTAATAGTAAGTGTTTAACATAAAATATGCATGTTAGATTCACATCTAGTAGATGTCAATCAGACTTATTGTGTTGTAACTATTTTATTGCATTTGTGATTGTACATCAGTTTTGTGAATTATAATAAAAAAAACTACAAAGTGCAGTTTTGGCACCGCAATTTTGAATAAAATCTCATTGTTTTAAGGTCCTTGTCGGATTTGCTTTACTTTCGTAATAGAAATTATCTCATTATCTTGTTGCATGGAACGAAAAAAATAGAAACTATAGAGATTAAAATCTTACGACAAAAGCCTTGGATAATTTCTAAAGAAGATATGCGGGTCTTCTCTAAAGCCACACGGAAAATAACACCACTAACAACGTGAGATTTATGCTGGAAGCCGACAAAAGGCAAAACCTCTTCCTGATTCTGCCTAAAAAATTATAAGGACTCATTACGCGAGCTTGAAATCTCTCGGTCGGTAGTAATTTGCCTCGTCGAAGCAACAAACTCTAAAGCTAAGGAAGATAGTTGTTTTTCCTCGGGGATTAGGCCCACCAGGAACTGTGGCGTATATTAATGAAACGCATGTCAATGTGCCTTATGTTCTCTAGATTACAGTGGTAGTAATAATTATACTTCGTCTAACGGAAATACCAAGAAATACGAAGATAGCCTAAAAACCAGCCAAGTGCGAGTTGAACCACGCACAATGAAGGGTTCGGTAGTTGGGATGAAGAATGAAGAGACCGAATAATTATCCCAAAAACAAACTTAACATTTTAGTTGAAAAACATGTTCATTCATACATTCCAACTGCAAATGTAAGTTTTTACGCACAAAATAGAGAGATTTACCGTGTTATTTTAAGACATTAGACTTCAAACTCAAACTCAAAGCATTTATTTCAATTAAACCAATTACAGGCAATTTTGAATTGTTAAAGAGTCAGTCAGTTAGTCAGAAAATTGAAGCTAGTCGCCCATTCCAAAACGTAGATCTCTATGGAGAAGATTGGGCAAGAAACTCCATGGACACTCTTTTAAATCAAAATTATTACAACATTTTGGGTACATTGTTCTTGTTGCTTCTATAAGTGAGAACAATGTAAAAAATTAAAAACAACTCAAAATATAAGATTAAAAATAAGCCCTGGCAGTTAAGAGATGACCAGTCTCCACTGACGGCGCCCGTTCACGAACATGACGCGTGGATCAGCACCATCCAGCTCAACGATTTTTTAGGGAAACGAATATAGGTTTTCCTGTAATCTATAAGCATAGAACTGTTTTCTGTATTTTTTTCAAAATTTTAGGCTCGGTAGTTTCGAAGATAAGCGGTATGGTCAATTTTCTTAAATAACTTTAAAACTATTTATTTTAAAATTATTAAAAATATATATTCGTACCCCCACAGTACCTAAGCCCTTTTAATTTGATATGTCATACGCCATAGTTCTCAAAACTTTTATTTTTATTTTCTTATTAGCCCCCAAAAGTGGCCCCTATATTCAAAATTCATTTATTTACGTTACACTTCCGTGTTTGGGTCACATAAATTCATATGTAGGTACCAAATTTCAACTTAATCGGCCCTTAGATTCGGAGCAAATTGGCTGTGGCAGACGGACAGACAAACAGACACACGAGTGATCCTATACGTTTTTTCCTTTTGAGGTACAGAACCACTAAGAAAATCACTAAAAGCTATGGTTTAGTGAGTAGGTTGGCCCATGGGTATTATAATTATTATTTAGTCAAATACATAGTGCACTGTTCTGTATTAAATATTGTAGGAATATAGGTGTTGTGAATGGTTCATGAAATAAAAAAATCACATAGTTAAAAAATAAAACATTTTTATTGTTGTAAGCATAAATCATTTTTAACGTCAGACGACTTAGAAGTATGTATTTCATGTAATAAAATGTATTGGCCCTGTAAGTTTAATATATGTAAGTAGTAGGTAATATTGTGATCCAAGGGTCGTCGCGTCGGGGGACGGCTAGTGAAAATAAGAAGTTAACAGCAGCTATCAATAAATAAAATAAAAAATAAAATTATTAGTTTAATTCAAGTAACATATACCTACTAGCGGATACATAAAAGAATACAGATAGGATAACAAGCACAGACAAGAACGAACACTTACAAAGTAAGAGTATGTCTGCTACAACATTGCCGAATAAAAGGGCAATCCAGTCTATTGGCGATTATCCTCAGGACGGTGTTGGCGCTGCCCCGTTCCCTCTCTGAGAGGGAACGGGAACGGGGCGTAGAGCGTTGTCAGTTCGGGCGAATATGTTGGCGCGCAGATTCTCCCGTTGTACAGACGCAGTCAAAATTACTTTATTTAATGCGTATTGCACCTCACTGTACACGGGGGGACTGTGGGCTAGCTACACGCAACGGGCGTACAATGCTCTACGGGTCCAATTTAATAATGCGTTCAGGACGCTGTTGCAGCTTCCACGTTTCTGTAAGGCATCAGCAATGTTTGCGGATGCACACACAGATGGCTTTGCAGCTTTATGGCGCAAAAAGACTGCGTCATTCATTAGTCGGTTGCTTGGAAGTCGCCACAGCATCTTGAGTGCCATTGCTGCTAGGCACGATTGTCCCCTGACATGGATGTTAGTGCAGCGGACCAAGTCCCTGCTTACTATTTTGTACTAGTTTATGTTACATGTATGGATCAAAGTTATCTGAAACCTTCTTCTGCATAGAGATTAACGTTTTGGAATGGGCAACTAGCTTCAACATTCTGAAATAAATAAATGAACATAAAATGTGCACAACAACCGACAGTACAAACCTCTGCCCACCAAACAGTTGCAATAGTATCCCGCAAGAGCAGCTCTAGTGTTAGAAATCGATGTTCTAAGTAACTTAATAATGCACCTGAAAAATTTATAATGATATTATTATTGTTCTCTTTGCTGTTACGGTATTCACTGCTAATTTCCTTTTCCGCCAAGTCAACAGACAAAGTATGCTTATAGTGTGCAGGTCGACATGGAATGTAAATATTTATGTATCCAAATCCCCCATAATGAATAATCAGGTTGAATACTTTCTTGCATTATCAATACACACTTTTTCAAACTGCATCTAGATGGCTTGACTGAAACAAGCGAAAAATGCATGTATGTGTTCACAAGTTATCGCACATCTGCAGCAGTCTCAACAATATCTTCGCACACTGCGTTGAAATCATATTGAACAATTTACACAACATAAATGCTGTACCAACTTAAAGATGCCATTTTCATTATAATCCTTCAATTAAACACAGGAAAACAGAAATATAAATTTCACGTAATTCGAAGGAAACGGAAAGAAGAAATAAAACAAATGAATGAAGTGTTGTTGTCTTTCTGACAGTTTCAGATAGAGATGCGGTTCGGTTTTATTTAACTTGGTACTTGAGTAAATAAAATATGGGCACAAGTCCATTTTCTCTCGAGGTGCCACTCGATTATAGTTGCGATTAAATAAATATTACCAACACAGCCACATTAACTGTCATTCTTCATTCTATGCTTCAATACGTAGGTAAGTAATAAACCACGAAATAAATCTATTTCGTGTAATATACCGTCAAGATACTGTGATGAGAGTGCATAGAGTACTCTTTTATATATAGTCACCCAATAGTCACCTGAGTCACAGAGATGACAGTACAGAGTTTTAATTGACACAATTGATGAGGAATACGTGTGAAAATAAAATGTTCTGTGCCATAGATACAAAATAGAATAGAATAGAAAATGTTCTGTGGATTTAGTTAAATGTGGGTTTGAATAGTGCAGTCAGTCGATAACGTATAATTATAAGTGTCATTAAAAAACATCATCGCATCTTCATTGATTGTCAGATTTACAGTGGAATGTGAGTAGGAGAAAACGCTCTTTACAAAGTCGAACAAAATCGATCTTAGCCGAATGTCACTGACTTAAATCCTAATCTACCAATATTGAACGGTTTGGATCTTGCTATGATTCTTTTCTTTAAGTTTTTTTTTTGTGTGCGTTCCAAACGTATGAAGCTGCTGGGTACCTCCCTCTAGTACCTATACCTACCTTAGATTCAACGTGAATTGAGTCTTCAAAGAACATGATGGGACAACCAAGTGCCTGACCGTTGGTGACTGAAGAACATCACCAGAGTCAAACTGACAACCAAAAAAACTACATACCGGTTCACGTTGATTTTTAAATCACTTTACGCGGGAATAAGAAAACTTAAAAATGGGATTAAACACAGGTGTGGACCTGCTGCAACAGTTTTACGGCAGAACCCAATAACCTATCTATTACCAGTTTTGGCTTAGTGGAGATAGAAAAATCTATCCACATACATACATAAACTCACGCCTTCTTCCCATGGGGGTAGGCAGAAACTACAGAACGCCACCTGCCACGATCCTTACATACTCGTTTTGCCTCGTTTACTTTCATACATCTGGTCATACACGCACGCCGGTTGCGAGTACTACGCACCTGACCTTTCTGAAGAACATCACCAATAAGATCACTATATGTCTTCCTAGGGCATCCCCTCCCGGCGTTGCCACTCACATCTGCCGTGTAAATACCTTTTGTTAGTCGACTTTCATTCATCCTCTCAACATGACTAAACGCATCTAAGCATATTCTTCAAAATCTGTCTATGGTTTTAACGTCCCAATAATCTATATGAGACTATGGAATCTTACCGGCCTGACATGAGGACAGATATAATTATACTGTCAACCATCAATAGCGATCTGTCTTTTACTGAAAATAGGTTATTGGGTTCGGCCGTAAACTGAGTATTCTTTTAATTTGCCCCTTGACACCCGTGATGACACCAATGATGTGACTTGTTTGAGCGCTTTATTTAAAATGTAATTAATAACCTCTTTTCCATCATTTTAGCGTGATTAGGAAACTAAAAAAAGTTTCTGTAGGTACTTTCCCTTCTTATTTAAGTGGAGGTGTTAAAATAAAAAATTACCGTTACTTTTTCCTTTTACGACAGTTAACCCTTCGTGTTCGAACGTAGACAACACGAGACACACTGACTTTTTAATTGTATCTTGTAATTACTTGTTACTGACGTTCTAATAACCTGTAAACATACGAAAGGTTAATAGAACGTCAGTAATACTAAAGGTTCCTTCAAACAGGTGCAACTCTCGAGGCGAATCGCGCCTGTTTGCAGGAGCCTTAAACTGTCATGCGCTTGACCACTGGGTACAACCCAGTTAGCCGCATGTTGGATGGTAACACTTTGAACTTCAGTTGGCCTAGCGTAGTATGGTGTTTCAGTAGTATAGTGGCCGAACCCAATAACCTATCTATCACCAGTTTTGGCATACTGAAGATAGTAAAACCTATCTATCTATGGTTTTAACGTCCCAATAATCTATAAAAGACTGTGGACCCTTACCGGCCTGACATAAGGACAGATAGAATTATACTGTCTACCATTAATAGCGATCTGCCTCTTACTGAAAATAGGTTGTTGGGTTCGGCCGTAAAAGGCCAGCTTAAGGCTCCTGCAAACAGGCGTGACACGCGACGTGACGCAAGGGTACCGCATATCGCGCGACGAGCGGTGTCTTTGTATCGCGCGTGATTCGCGTCGCGTATCGCGCCTATTTTCAGGAGCCTTTTACTGGTTATGTTCCCACTGACGTATGGCCTACTGTAGGTACTATTAGAAGAAATCCTAGAACTTCCAAAATATTATGATTCGTGATACAACGCGAAACTATGCCTATTGTGCTAATTTCAAAACAGCCTTCTTCTATTACATCAACAGTACAAAAACGCATGTGACCAATCATTCGTTTGATTGATTCCACCCGGAACACCCGAGGAAGCAAAACAAAAAAAAATACTCGCAATAATTTCCAAAGACCCGCAACTCACAAAGAATCGTCTTGAAAGTGTTAATAATACCAGTGGAGCTAATGAAATTAGTGGCTTTAATAGCGTTTATCATTTATGTAAGTATAATTTTAAGGGAAATATTTAACTGAACCCACTTATCGATCTTCTAATGATGCATACATTTTAAAATTACACTTGTTTACAAAATTTCGCAACAGAGTAACCGCATATACTTTTTGATTAATTAGGCATTACTGATTACTAATATAATCATCAAATTAACATCGCCTTTTCGTCAATTTAAATTTTAAAAATAGAAAACCAATATTTTATTATTTTGTTTTTGAGGGTACATAGGAATTAAATGTTTGTAGTCATTTATTACGTTTTATTGCTTGATCTAACAACACAATATTTTGTTGCTTTTCTATTTTTGGCTATTATAAACTTTCTAAGTACAAAATGAGTAAAATCGCTAAACGTGGTTGTGTTAATTCTCCAGATTTTTTTTAAATTTAGTATTTATTGTTTCTTTAGAAATAGCTTTTTTAAATAAATATATTTTTTTTTTTGTAAATTTTGTCGTAGTATTAATTTAATTTTTCCAATAAACAATAAGATGTACGTAGATATTTGAGGAAGAAACAAATAACAATAACTAAAAATCCTGACGTGATGGCGAAATTCTGTTATCAGATTTAGCTTCAGCATAAGCGTTTTATCCAGGATACAATATTTTCGTTTCTGGTGCGAACCAAAACTGTTTTTTTTTTTTTTGTAGAGTAGTGTTATTGCGCCTCCTTTTAATTTTGTAGCCTTTTCTCATATTTGCTCGCAATAACTAAGCTAGGGTATAGCAAACGGGTTAGGTTAGGCTGAAGCTGTGATCAATAACGCGCGAGCCGAATTGCTCGCAGTAACTAACCCCGTCAGATGGGTTAGGTTAGGTTAGAATTCTGACCAACCGCGTGCGATCGGTGCTGCGGCATTGGCCGGGTTAAGTAGGAATTATTTGAGGTTCACAAAAGGAGGCCCAATCATTCTAATAGAGTGAATTATTATAAAATATATGCCTTATTTTAAGCTGAAAGGAAGTTACGATAAAAACGTGCTGTTATTTAAGATTTTACAATAATCTATATAAGGTGTAACATAATTAACGCACAACCTCTTAAGGGGTCATTGTACTCATCATTATGAACACCTTTTACTATGGGACCAAACCTGAAATCGCGAAAAAAATTCTGCTGTTCCCTACATTGTGACGAGTTATGCGACCATAAATGTAGGGAGCAGCTGATTTTTTTTCGCGATTTCAGGTTTGGTCCCATAATAAAAGTTGTTCATAATGATGAGTACAATGATCCCTTAAGAGGGTGTGCGTTATTTATGTTACATCTTGTATATAACCTATATATAACACATACCTGTATATATAATAACTTATAATAACATAGATTGTCCTTTCTATGGTATTGTTCGTTGAATCGTTGAGCTCCTTAACTTTTATGTTGAGCTGTACGATTACTGACAGATGTTTGCACTGACTGGACAGGTCCACTCAGGTCCACTCAATCTGTGTGGTTCTTTCCTCAAAAGACCATTTCAGACACCAACCTACATAGTCTTCACATGATCTGACCAAGATTATGTCTGGACTTTAAAAGAGACTGTGACGTCTGAGTTTGTTTCGGCCTTTCTTCTCAGAGTAGTCAGATAGGAAACGCCGGCCTCATCTAGTTTAAAAAAAAAAGTTTGACGTGTAAAAGTGTTTGTAAATATAAACCTACTTACAGAAATAAAATCATTTATCACTTGTAGTAACCTATAATAAATGGCTTCTTTCTCCCATCAGTTCTGTTAATTCCAATTTGATTTTTCCTCAATAAAAGGTCTTACGAGAATGTCAACAAGATCCAGTCATGTTGCACAAGTGCGGAGCAAACACAGACGTACTGGTAAGTTCGTAAAAAAATATGATTATCATTAAACATATAAAATAATCAGCCTGTGACTTTCCCACTGCTGGGACCGGGGCGGGCCCAAGTCATTTATTCTATTAACTTTAAAAAGCTATGTAAACATGTTTTCCAAACTTCCAAAAATGGGAGCATTATATTCAACATTTTTTCTTTCCTCTTTACTCGTACTTCAATAGGGAAGGTCGGTCGAAGCTAATTGTAGATGGCGCGACCATAGCTAGGTCCCTATTTCCTACAATCAATTTGACATTTCGTTTATCAATTCCATTTTGTGTTCATTCACGAGTTTCGTTTTATTCCACTATTTCGTTATTTTCGGTGATTTCTATATTTTAAATAAATATTTATTTGACCCGGAAAGCGTCAGTATTAAAAACCTTAAATATTGTTTATTTCCTCGTAATAACTTTCTCCAAAATGTTTCCGATATAACCTCGAACTCTGTTTCATTCAAATAATTCCCTCCCAATAGGTTTAAGCCACAGTCTGCTAAGCTTAGAGTCTTTTGGAAAATGGTGGACTCGAATTTCCGAGGATTTAGGAACACAAAAACGACCTAACGCCTTGCATTAATATCTTGTTTTGGGAACTAGCTACGACAGCGCCATTTTGACAGTTGCCTTCCCCATTTGTTTAAGCTAAAATTGATAACCAAAATGTTTCTTTAATCTACCGCCATCTAGCTTTATCAAACGGAACTTTGACAACGGTTACTAGAGACTGGCTGCTCATCATTTTTGATAGGGCGCCAGTTCTCACACTTAGGCCGAATTTCAATAATAAAACTGAATGCGATCAGCACATCTAAACCGAGTTCAAGAGCTGTCAATGTCATTATTCTTAAGGAATATTGACACTGACAGATCTTGAACTCAGTTTAAATGTGCTGATCACATTCAGTATTATTGGTGAAACCAGCTCTTAGTGAATTAAATTAAATGAAGCTTCGCTTATTTTAGTTTTCTAATTGCGTGCATTTTTGTCGAATTATGTACATTGAGCGACAGTAAAATTTTGCTAGCCGCGAAAGTAGTGCCAAAGTAGTAGATTTTATACATGTACCATCGCGGACATTTGTGGTGAACCACCTTTCAACCTTATTAATAAGGTCGAAAAGTGGTTTACCGCAAATGTCCGCGATGGTATTTACAATGTGTCATAAGAATTCGCATTGAACATGTCAGTTTAAAAAAATCGCGTTTATGACTTGAACTACACTTAATACATAATTTTTATCTAATTTTAGTATCGAGCGTGTTGTGTGTTCCCTCCGTTCTTCACTCGAGAGGTTGCTAAGGAATGCGGAGGAGGTATAGTTGTAGATTTCTATGACAAAAAGAATAATGTATCTGGCTTTAAAAGGCTAACTTTTGATGTAAGCATATACAGTACTTATTTATTTAAAGATTTACAGGACATTCCCTGTCATGTGCGGGAGCTAACGAATTTTACTTACTAAGATGATGGGCAGTATAATTCTACATGGGCGTAACCAGTTTTTGTCTAAGGATCCATAGGTCAAACCAGGGGGCAATCATGGATTTCCTGTAGTACTTAGGCATGGCATAAGTACGTAAGTGATTTCCTAGATAAATGGGATGGATTAGATGGATGGTGCAGGTCCAGATGGAGACAGCTGCCCTCCCTTTGATTCTACGAAGCAACAGCACTGTAGACTGTGATCATAAAACATTTGACTGGTCATCGTATTGAATATAGATCTGAAAGCCTGGCAGCAGACGTCTATTGATGTATATGCATTTAACATAGTAACAATCCAGATGTAATCCAACTTTTGGAAAGGACGACATCAGTTCAACTAAACGAAAGTATACTAATAATAGGTTAATATAATTTGGGTAGTCACTTAAAGCTTTGCATTGCTAAAAGTTCATTGGGTTAGTTGGGAAAGCGAAGGGCTCGTTCACTAATATATATTATTGTGTCCCCACTCCCTGGTACAAAATATAATTAATAATTATAGAATATTATGTTTTGCTATAGGTACACCTCTGCCTAACCCTTTGGGGAAACAAGGCGTGATGTTATGTATGTTTTGTATTATGTTTTGCGATTTCGGCAGTCTCTGCAGTTTTGGAGCTATAGCGCTAGATGGCGCGCTTCTTTCTTCGAAAGTGGCTTCGGTATCTTGGTTCACTCGTTCATTAGCTTTGGTGAAAAGTCTTTTAACACTGTTTCAAATCTCAACATCGATACCCTTCGCATTCCCATGATCATAAATATATGAGCGTGCATTCAAAAAGTTGCTCTGATTAATTTGGCAATATTAGATACTGTGTGGAAATATGAAATATCGGTCTATAGAGCACTAAAATATTGATTACGAAATCGTAACACTAAAAACAGGTACCAACTTTCGGAATGCACAGCCATACCGCGCGTCCTAATAGAAAGCGATAGCCGCACGTACGCGATCTTTGCGTTCATTTGGATACTTTTTGTTCGGAAAATCAGAAGGCGCCCTCAGTCGGCGCGACCACGAGTTCTGGTTCACCGAACACATTTTACGAACGCGACGATCGTGTATTCGTGCGTGTGTCAGAGGAAAGCGATAAGGTAGCCCGCATGATTCAAATTTTCCTACGATTCTTGCAATTTGCAGCTCAATGTATGGGTGTATGTTGATTAAAGTATGATTCGCGACCATAAAAAATATGTATTTACAGAATTACAATTAATATAATTAGTAATACAACTTCTAAGGTACTAGATCCTCAAATGTCAAGATTTCATGAAACAGTTATTGAATAAGATTACTTGGTGTTAGAGAGTTGTGTTGATGATTTTATTGATTATTCTTAAATATCAACACACAACCTGATACTGACCTGAAAATTGCAAAAAACGTGAGAAAATTAGAATTTCGCGGGCTACCCTGGCGGTAATAATGGTTCCATTTAATTCTGACTACAAAATGAATGTGTGCGGCCAGTTTTACGGACAAAAATTATCACAAAATTAATGTGACAAATTGTCAAGCGCATAATCTGCTGTGATTGGTTGAATGATTTATCAACAGTCAATCAGAGTTTACGCGAGCTTGACATTGACTTTTTGATCATTTTCGTTCGGTAACTGGCCCTAACTGGACACTGTAATTAATGCAACACGTTTTTCAGTGTAGACATTGGTTTTGTGTCTTCGAAAAATACAATATATTGGATGCAGATCGCAACTTTGATATGGACAGATATTATAATCATCTTGATCTGTGGGTATCACTAAACCCAATGTTTGCTGACGTCATGCTCGAAGCTAAAGTATTCTGCAAGGACGAGTTCCAAACCCAATTACCTTTGCATACTTGCCAAATCTTCAATTATCAAGCATGTATCAGAAATTACATAGAAATGGTAAGTATTTAAAACGTTAGTTATTACTGTCACCAAACATAATTTTTTGCTGTAAGCTTTGTCGTCTCCACGGGCGAGAGAATCGCGGCGATAGTCGCGCCGTGCCATCAAATTCTCGCCGCGATAAATCGCCGTGAGCTTCATACAGTTTCTATTGAATTTAATGCCACAGCGTGACTATCGCAACTCAACTAGATTTTTTTTGAGAACCGACCGATATTGAGTTGGTCGGACCTGAATAAGTTCTCTCAATTCTTGCGTCTACATTTAATTATTTCACTTTTACGTTAAGTATATGAAATACTGGAATTCAGCTACATCCGGTTTGACTGGAAGCCGACCTCAATATAGTTGGGAAAAGGCTAGGCAGGTGATGACATCATAATCATATTTTTGAGAAAATCTGTTAACCTTAGTATGGTTGCAGTCAAATGGCTATCTTTAAACATAGGACCGTAATCAAATCAAATCCATTACTACTTTATGATTCCTAGTAGGTGTCATCAGACTTGTAATCATTATTATTTTTTTACAGGAATGTCCAGTTTACATACAAACCAGTGAATGTCTAGAGAAGCAGGAATTCTTAAAAGAATGTAAACAATATTTTCATAGAAAAAAATAAATTGTAATTATATACCTACGCAGTAAAATATTAGTTTCGAAATATTTAAAAAAAAAAAGCTTAAACTACTCTCGATCTAACACTAGCAGAAGTGCAAATGGGTAACTTAAAACGTAGGTAAATAAAATAATGGACACTTACTCAAAACATCGCATTTATTCTAATATTGAAACTAATAAGACATTGAAATGACAATATTCCACGTCAAACATACTTACACTACTTAATCATTAGCTATTACAGTACAATTTATGCATACATTCAACAATAATTCATCATTAGCATTCTTTTATACATACATGATATGAGACAGAGTAAAAGTACGTCTAGCCGTACAATTCTTATATCTCTTCAACGAGCCTACTCCGTACTGATACACTTATTAATACTGTCACGTAAATGCTCGTAGAACCACTCTCTTTATCACACTCACCGTATTCCCTTATCACTTTCCTTTAAGGAATGATATTTAAACTAAGCTAACAGTCTTTGTAACGCCTTCAAGGGAGAAGCCGAGGGTTGTACCGCCCGAAATACAATATCATACCAGATGGGTTGTGCCTCACAAAATAGAGGAAAGGTCTGTCGAACTTAAGTCGCGCTGGCAGCGCGCTCCGCGCCGGCAGGCGCGCCTGTCTCGGCCGGAGGTGCAGCGGCAGGTGCATCGCGTCCCCAACATCATGAGGATCGTGGAACGCTCTCTGATAGTCTCTTGGTTCATCCCAATCGTTTAACCATCTAGTGCGACGTCTTTGTGAAACACTCAAAGTCTCAGGGTACTCTTCAGTGTGATGCTGTTCTCCAATCCCATCTTCACCACAAGTGGCAAATGTGTTCAGCTGAACCATGTCCGATAAGTAAAGATCCTTTGAAGGTCCATTCAAGCCACCAAGATCAGCATGGTCACCATCGAATAGGTCTTTTAACCCCATTTTTCTCAAACTCAATGAGACGTTGAAAGTTGATTTGTGAGAGAACCTTGGAATTTGAAGTTCCAAACCGGTCCGAGGAAGTAGAGTGCGTAAGACTCGATTCCATGTAGGAGTCGTTGGCAAAGCATCTAATAGTCTTTGTTCGAGTTTATCTAAATCATCAGCATGTACAACATTTCCTTGCTGACCAGGCATTAGAAACAGCGTGCTAACTATAGTGTTAGTATTTCCTAAGGCGGCTGCAGTGGCGTCTAAGACAGGATCGTAACCAGCCAAGAACCCGCTCTTGTAAACCACGGCTGGGACAGGCACGAGCCGTCGCTGACGGACGTTTGGAGACACCACGAAGTACATCTCACCATCTCTGCCTTCTACGGATGTTCCTGAGCAGTCAGTCTGAAAGATTAAAAACACAAACTTAAGAATAGTTTTGGAGTGGTAGTTAGAATTGAAAGCGTTAGTTACTGTGCTACAAGAAATATTTACGACCTATAATATTATGCTTTAATGTTATCGGCGTTATAAAAGTAAAGACGTAAACTGTTTATGTCCATCTCCAAAAATAATCATTGGTTTTATTTATAACCCGCCCCTCAACTAGCGAAGAGCAATTATTGATGTTAAGCGACTACCATGTGAAAACGTCCACAGGATTCAGGATCAACATACATATTTTATTTATATAATATGTAATATCCTCCTTCGTTAACCGATATATTTCATGTCCAGTATAATTATTACAGTATATTAACATTTTAACAAGCCAATTTGTAAGTTTGCCGATTGGGAGACGCATGCTCCATGATAGAGTAAGGACAAAAATAACACTCACCTCGAAAATATTTGCCGTAAACGCAGCTAAAGGTGATTGCATAACAATGTTATTAGTTTTCATGTATTCCGGAATCTTGCCCCAAGTATACCTCTTGACAAGCAAGTTGGTCCTTCTTCTTATTATGTCACTAATTAATTTAAAGTTAATCTCCTCAACATGGCCATTGTAAAAGTGCTGAGCCCTTTCCTTGTAGAACGTTAGGATTTTACCCTTATTCCTGTCACTGTAAAGTTCTCTAATAAATGCAGAAACTGCTACTCCGGATTCTGGAGTTGTTTCAATTGAGTCAG
Source organism: Fissipunctia ypsillon (assembly GCA_947568875.1). NCBI lineage: Eukaryota > Metazoa > Arthropoda > Insecta > Lepidoptera > Noctuidae > Fissipunctia > Fissipunctia ypsillon. The sequence goes on from OX387643.1 coordinate 6,007,958, forward strand.
AAATATTCTTCAATGTAAAGTGGGGATTAAATGTAACCATGTCATCTAATTTCAGGATATCATTCATTTCTCCCGAGGTGGCGCCTCTGGCCCCCATAAATATCATGGCTAACATCGAAAATATGGAATAGGGCGACAAAACAAAACTTCTTTTTTTGTCGATATCATCAATCATCACGTTCCAGAATCTAAAAGCTAGCTCATTGGAAAGTTCAGAAAAGCGCGCAAGATCTTCACCCAAATCCCTTGTTGTCACTTCCAATCCTTGGTTTTCTTTCGAAAATTCTAAAACAATATCTTTATTCTCATTATCTGGAACATAATGGTTCTCAGACTTAATCTTATCCTTTGGAATTTCATTTGCTTTTGGCGGAGAAAGAGTCGGTATAAGCTTCCATGAATTATTTCTTTCGCTAACTAATTCTTCTTCATCGATGTTTACCTTCTGTATTTTTTTCTTGAAATCGTCAACTTTGGGCAATGGTTCAGAAAGTTTATCTTTCTTATTATTTACATTGATTTTTTCAGGCAAATTTACTTTATTGAATTTCGACTGACTTGTCTTATGCGGGATAGTGGATGTTGATGTAGTATCTAGATTTGGTGATGTTGTGGTTATTTCTATACTAGAAACATTGTCAGTCTCAGTCTCGGTAGTTTTATTCCCGTTTTTAGTCATTTCTTTTTCGGGTTTTGTTTCAAAACTCTCTTTTTTTACATCAGTATTTTTTTCAACAGATTCGTCAATATTATTTTGATTCTCAGTGGATTTATCAATGTTATTCTTATATTCAGTGGGACCCGGTTCTACTTTATTTTTATTATAACTATCAGTTGAAACTGAGATCTGTACAAAGTTTTTACTATTATCTTCAGGTATTTCTCCTTTTTTGTTTTCGCCTTTCTTACTTTCAATAGGTGTTGACAAAGTTTCAATTTGTTTCTTCTCTTCAACTTCAGTTATTTTATTTTTGTTATTTTCGAAGGGTAATTTGATTTTGGTGCTGAAATCACTGCCTTTAGTTTGAATTACTTCTTGTAGTAAATCTGCTGGTGATTCTGTAGTTGAACTTGATTCTTTTTTAACTTTATTGGATGTTTCAGAGGTTGTTTCGGAAGTGTGCACACTTTCTACCGTGGTAAACTCTACATTATTCACAGTTGTCGTAACTTTGACACCCTTTTCTGGGCTTTCTTCTGAATCAAGGATAGATTGTGGTGCTTCATTCACTACTTGAGATAGTAAGTCACCCATAGACTCGGATAAAATTGGGTCAATAGTAGTTGCTTCAGTAGCAGCAGTCGTGCTCAATAACTCTACTTTTTGGATGTTATTAATAATAATATTAGGTTTTTTACTGTCAGTTGAAGTTTGAGTTATTTCAGTTTCTTGTTTATCAGTTTTATGAACTTCAGGTTCCTTTGACTCAGTTTTTTGAACTTCTGTTTCCTTTGTCTCAGTTTTTTGAACATCGGTTTCCTTTATCTCAGTTTCCTTAGATTCCGTTTCTTTTAATATGTTGTGGTTTTCTATTTTACTATTTTCTTTGTTTTCATTTTGGCCATGGGGATCGATGGTAGATATTTTAATAAATTTATCGGTATTTTTATCTGAAGTTGTAGATGTTTTTACATCGGTTTCATTTCCAGCACCCGTTGGTATATCCATATCTAGAACTTCTTTGCTTTCTAAATCCAATCCATTAAGTTTTGTAGTATCCAATAAATTGTTAGCTGTTGGAATTGGTTGATAACTTCCACCGAGATCAGAAGCTATTTGACTAATGCTTTGAGCAACATCAAACATAGGAAGTAAAGGTTCGCCATCTTTTTCTTTTTCATTGTTATCATCATCAGCTGGTTTATCTTCCATTATGTTTAGATTATCAGCAGATACTATTTCTGTAGAAGACATAGTTGTTGATGGGGATACAGATTGTGTTGTTATAGTAGTTACATTTATTTTATCGTTGTCCTGTTCTATCATTGTGCTTGAAACGTAATTATGTGTACTGATAACAGGTTTACTTGTAGTCATGAACGTATGAGTTTTAGACACCTCAGTAATTGGTGCAAGTGTCGTTGTAGTGACAGACCTCTTTGTTGTGCTTGCATAAATGGTAGGAGATTTAGAGGTTACTATTGGTTTACGCGTCGTGCGGTCAGTAATATAGTTAACCGTGGACACTGGAATAAAGGTACTTATTTTTTCGAATTCAATTTCGTTCTTTTCAGTAGAAGAAACTGCATTGGCATTAGGTTGAATTTGGACCTTAATATTTTCAACTTCTGGTTCTGGTAAAATGCTTACGCTATGCTTTTTTGTTGTGATTTCAGGCTCTGTTGTGGTTACCTTTGCGGTTGTTTTAATAACCGGTTTAGGTGTTGTTGGTTTAACAGTTATTGTAGTTGGACGTGGACCAATAGTGACTTTAGTTGATGGTACATCTGCGGTAGAGGTTAGTCTGGTCTGAGAATTTGCAGTAGTCGGTTTTTTGGTTGTAGTTGTGGAAGTCACTGGTCTTTTAGTAGTCGTTGTAGTGGTAGTAGATGGAGCATAAGTTGTGGTTGTTGTTGGTTTTATAGTTGTGGTTATTGGTTTTATCGTTGTGGTTGTTGGTTGGACAGTTGTGGTTGTTGGTTTTTCAGTTGTGGTTGTTGGTTTTTCAGTTGTAGTTGTAAGTTTGCGGGTTGTTGTTTTGCGGGTTGTAGTTGTAGGTTTCCGCGTCGTAGTTGTAGTTTTACGAGTCGTCGTCGTTGGTATACGTGTTGTTGTTGGTCTAGGTGTAGTGCTAGTAGTCGTAGTGGTGGTCACTGTCGTAGTTGTGGTACTTATAGTTGATGGTACTTCTTTAATTTCTGCTGTCGTAGGCAATTTCTCCGTCACAACTACTTTCTTTTCTCCTAAGGTTGTAGAACTACTAATAACTTGATTATTTCCTTCTTTGCTCAACGAATTGTCTTCATCCTCAACATTTTCCTCTAATGTTTCCGTCTCTGGTGGTGTAACTGAGCCGGATGCTTTATCAAGAACTATATCAACTCCCGTATTTCCAAAAATTGAGGGCAAGATCAAACTCCAGGAATCAGAAACATCAGGCGTATCTAAAGTAGGTTGGACATGGGGTTTGTTTTTGTGAGCTTCCATTTGCGCTTTGAGAACATTCTGTACATTTGTCACAACACTATGAACTTTTGTATAGGGTGGTTGATTGATGTTGAAAGAAACAGTTGGTTGATTGTCATTGGCAAAAGTTACTAAGCCTTCTGCTTCTTCGCCGGCTGCAACAATTGCTTGGATTTCTTCCAGAGTCATGAGCCTCTTTACAAGTTCTCCCGATTCGTCAAAAGTGTAAAACTCGTAGCGGTCTGGTGTGAGAAGATTCACAGGACTGCCAACGGTGGCTGGCACGTTAGACGGCGGCGGCAACGAGTTCCCGACGGCATCAGCGACGAACGGTAGTTTGTTGCGCCTAGAACAGTTACAAAAAGTGCGTAAGAAATTGAACCAGAAATAAAATTTTAACTCATTCAAGATGCAAATAATTGTATTTTCATTTTTCATGTTTTTTTCACTTCCAACCATTATTCCTATTTACTATAAGTATAGAATCAGTTTATAATTCAATGCTTTACCTGTTATCATTCTTATCAGCCAACACGCAGCTGGCGGCGAGCAGCAGACAGAGTATAGCTCGCATGTTGACCTCCCATGCACTCGCCATACACCTGAAACTGAGAATAAATTATATTATTTACTGTGTCAGTGTAACTATCACGGAAGTAATAACTAGATATTATTTTCCGGTGATTTTAGTTTAAAAATATATAGATCCCTCCGTAATCACTAACATTTAAAAACACTGTAATGAAAACCTTAACGAAACTTAGACCCTTGTTTTAATAAAAATGAAGCATCAAACTACACAAGTGAAAATGACAGTTGACAAATAAAGGGTTTAATGTGTCAAAGTCTAAAGTGATCAACCTTTTTGTAAAGTGATTGTACATCTATATAAGTACACTTCTGGACACATCTATTGGCCCACCTTAGAGTTTAGGTTTCGATGGCCCCTACCGAAATATGATTGCTAGATTGAACAAAAACTGTTGATGCAGTTTTAAACCTGATACATTTTACCATCTTTTTCGATCGTATTGTTATAAATTTGAATTCAGAATACCATACGACATGGAGCTACGCCTAACAAGTCGGATATGCGCCTTGTTAAAGGCAATTGATTTTTGAATAAAAAACATGTTTTATCAAATAAAGGTTTAATTTAATAACGCGTGTTGCCTCCATGGGCATCTACCACAGCTCTCATACGATTAGGCATAGAGTTTATCAACCGCTCTATGAAATTTTGAGGGATCATCTCCCATTCCTCTTCTATGGCAGTTTTCAACTCCTGCATCGTCTGGGCAACTGGCTGACGAGCCCTAACACGTCTTTTTAGCTCGTCCCACATGTGCTCAATGGGGTTCATGTCTGGGCTTCTGGCTGGCCAGTCCATAACTGTGATGTTCACATCCCGAAGATATTCCCTGACGATGCCGGCCGCATGGGCTCTTGCATTATCATGCATAAAAAGGAAATTTGGGCCCACATAGTCCGCGTATGGTATCACGTGAGGTTCTAAGCACTCACGAATGTACCTTTCAGCATTTAATGTTGGCAGCCGTGGTCCTGTAACAACCTCAAGTTGAGTTTTGCCGCTCGCGGATATACCGCCCCAGACAGTCCATGAGCCACCGCCATAAGCAACCCTCTCTTCAAAGCAGCATTGTGCGAAACGCTCTCCCTTACGTCGGTAGACCTTCTTCCTTCCATCATTGCCATGTAACACAATTTTAGACTCATCAGAAAAGAGTACACGGCTCCAATCTTGCTGTGTCCAATTTAAATGACTGCGTGCGAAATGAAGGCGCGCTGTTCGGTGGGCTCGCGTTAGTTTGGGCCCATTAGCTGGCTTGTGTGGTACCATATCGCGTTCTTTTAACCTTCTCCGAACAGTTCGAGCGCTCACAGATACTCCGTGGAAGTCGCGAAGTTGGTTTTGTATCTCAATGGAGGTAAGGTGACGATTTCTCAAGCTGGTCGTCACGATGAATCGATCCTGCCTTTCAGTTGTGACCCGAGATCGTGGCCTTCCTTGGCGACGAACAAAGCCGCCAGTCTCTAGGTACCTCCGATAAACATTTCGGACCGCAGATCGACTTAAATTAAGTTGAGCACTCACGTTTCTTTGGCTGTGTCCGGCCTGAATAAGTGCCACAGCTTGGGCGGCGACTTCAGGTGAAGTATCCATAGATTATTGATAGAACCTCACCTTAATGTTAAGAATAAGTAATGTTTGTTGCAAAACCAAAGATATCAATCACTTTTTCAAGAATTAAATCCAAGTAAACCAATAAAACCAAGTTTTCTTAGTATTCGATTGTTTGATATCAACAAACAGGCTCCAAATTGTCTTTTGTTTCTTTAAATTCTGTGTTCGAAATTCAAAAAAAGACTATTGAATGAAATTGTGAATGTGCCAGGTTCAAAACTGCATAAAAACTTTTTGCTCGACCTAATATAAAATTTTAGCTAGGACCAAACGAAACTGAAAATACAAGGTGGGCCAATAGATGTGTCCAGAAGTGTATATTAAATAATATAAAAGGAGAAACTGACTGACTGACTGACTGACGTATCAACGCACAGCCGAAACTACTGGGACTAGGAACTTGAAATTTTGCACACGGCTTCCTTTTATAATGTAGGGGAGCATTAAGAAGGGGTTTTTGGAAATTCGCCCTTTAAGGGGGTGTAAAGGGAGGATTTCGTTTGTATGAAAAATCTTATTCCTTGAGTTATTAAACTTAAAACTTGGCAAGAATACTTATCTAAGTACATAATGAACTTCGTAATTTTTTATTTTTCTAAAATACCACCAAGAGGGGGATTGGAGGATGTTAAAGTTTGTATGAAATAATTTTAACGCGCAGTCCGATTAACTCGAAACTCAGTATTTATACTCTGGACCAAAAATAAAGATTAATCTGTATAAGGGTTTTTCAAAAATCTAACCCTAACGGGGTGAAAAGGGGTAGTCAATTTTACAGGGGAGGATTTTACTGCTTGGCTTGATTAACTGGAAAATTTGTATAAATCATTTTTGAGTCAAGGTTTGGAAATATCCTAAACGATTTTCTTAAAATTCCACCCCTGTGGGGGTGAAAAGTGGGGATACAGTTTATATGAAAAATCTTATTCATTTGGTTGAAACTTGGCACGAATATTTTCATAAGTAAGCAATAAAGTTTCTCACTATTAGTTTTTAAAAACTAGCCCTCAAAGGGGAGTTTAGGGGTTTTATAGTTTATATGGAAGAAATAACTCATAACTCAGTATTAATACTTTCGACAGAACAGAAATAATAATAAGTTTTGGGTTTTTTTAAATGGACCCCTGACGGGGTGAAAAGGGGTAATTAGATTTTAAAGGGAAAATTTTACTGCTTGGCTTGATTAACTCAAAAATGGGTATAAAAAATCTTTGATTTAATTTATGGAAAAATCCGAAAAGATTTTTCAAATTTCCACCCGTGAGGGGATACAGTTTATATGAAAAATCTTATTTCTTTGGTTAATGCACTTGAAACTTGGCAATATTTGCCTCAGAAAATAATAAAGATTGTCGCTTTTAGTTTTTTAAAACAACCCCTCAGTGTTTATAATGTGTCAAAGTTAAGGAAAAATTTTAACGCGCTGTTAGATTAACCCGAAACTGTACTAATACTTAAAAACAAAAATAAAAAAGTACATGTTTCAGGGTTGTTGGAAAAGCGTAATAAAGTGTAAGGGATGGATTTTACTGCTTGCTTCAATTAACTCGATAATGGCTATAAAATAATGTTTAAGTCATATTATTCCTTTGATCTATAAACTTAAAAATTGGCCCGAATTTATAAATCCAAATAAATTATAAAGATTGTAAACATTATTTTTCGAAAAAAGCCTTTCAACGGGGGTGGAGTGGGCCAAATATTTTTTAAAGGAAAGTACAAAATCCACGTGGACGAAGTCGCGGGCAAGTGCTAGTAATATTATAAAGGACATGTACTGTGAACTTGGATCCCTTATGTACCATTATCCTAATCACTCGGTTTCCATGACATTGATATGCAAACACAATCGGTACCGTAAGCATAATAACAACGGTATACGAGTATATCTATATGATTTCCATTTGTGATTGTACCGGCCTCTGCTCACTAATCAACTAGAAAAATAAAGCTAGAATACCTAGTCTTGTAGCTAAACACAATAAACCATTTCGTATTGTTTGGATCTTTGCCAAAGCGACTCAGATAAGTTTGACTTACTGTACCTATATACTAACTGAAACCGTGTTACAGAATCGCTAAAATCTTATTTTGAACTTGTTTTGTGAAGTCCTACTCTTTTGTCAAGGTTTGGTTGGTTACTTGCAAATGTTCTAATGAGAACATCAAATAAGGTTCTTTAGCTGGCTTGAAATAATGTTCTTTCCTTAGCGATACATCATTATTACCACCTTATGTAGTTAAGCACCTGTTGACAAATTTTAGGTTTGTTCAAGGGCAACCCTTTATTTGTTTTGGGATGTTCTGCAGTTGTAAAAGTTACTAAGAAGTTGCAATTTAGGGACTGGAAACCAAGGACGAAAAACCGGTCAAGCGCGTGTCGGACCACGCACAATGAACGAATCCATAGTTGGGATGAATTTATCCCAAGAACAAACTTAACATTGTAGTTGAAAAACATGTTTTCTCATACATTCCAACTTCAAATGTAAGTTGGTCTACTATTACTCGTTAACTTGTAAAGCCTACTTAGTTGTGATAGTTTTCCTTTTAACATCGTTGTGTATACCTACTACCGTGAATTTTTTCACATACCCAAAACTAACCCTTTAGCTGTTAGGACGGGGGACACTTGACTCTAACAAAAATTTGCACTTTAATGTTTAATAATTCAGAAACGGATCCCTTACTCGAAAAATTGTTTTCACAAACCCGCAATATTTTTGAAATACCTATCTAATAACACCCCATACCATGAGGTAGACGAGAAAAAAACATCCCCACTTTATGTGTATAGCTTAATTTTTTTTTTGTCATGATTTTATTTTAGCACTTTATCGGCGTTATTAATTTGTATATCCATTATCCATGCCAAATTATAGATTTCTAGTACTAAGAGGATCTGAGCTTAGCTGCGGACAGACGGATGGACGGACATGGCGAATTTACAAGGATCCCTTTGTTGACTACGGAACCCTAAAAAGGTTAAATAGATAAAACCTAACATTCAGGTAACCAATAATGTTATGATTGATACCAGTCACAATCATAATGGGTCCTTAACCTCTTGTTGGATTCCCGCATTGGTACAAATATTGGCAGCAAATATTTGCTTAGGACGGCAGCTGCAGCATGCGACGTACTCTCACATGCCGGATATGTGGAGACGGTATTTTTAAAAGTTTTGTTTTTAGTTATTGATGTAATAATGGAGAAGAACAAGTGTTTCTGTAGGACAAAAAATACCTAGATACCTAATGGTTTACAAGTCTTTTTAACGTAACTTTTGTATGTACGTAACTTAACTGCAATATATAGACTTATGATAATCTATTAGGGCTTCCAATCAAATATACAAAATTTTATAGGTGGATGTGTTTACTTATATGTTTGTCCACGCATTTCTCCGAAACTATTAATCGGATTGTGATTGTGTTTTTAATGGCTTACATTTACTTCAACTTAATCTTAATCGAATTATTTTTTTCAAATTAAGTACTTGTTTTGCATAAATTAGTCACATAATGTTTTCATTTCAAAACTGCATTTCTAAAATTGCAATACTATATAGCTAACACGATATCAGTCAGCTAAATAGCCATTAGCAATCAATATTCGATAACTATGTAACCTAATTTTAAAATCTCCATAAAAACGCTTTATTACTAAAAACCTCGCAAATTCCTATCATATAATAAAATAACAAAATCCAATAATCACAAACATAAAAATTATTTTATAACTCCCATAAACATAAGCTGCTAACAAAACGAACTGTAAAATTGTGAATAAACCTGCTAAACAAGTAAAGCTACGGTCATTGTCACTTCAAGTAGAACTAGTTTACCTCGATGACTTACTAATATCATCTTCCTATTGCTTGCTTTGTCACAGATGGTTTTAAACGCTGCCTTGAAAGCCCAGTGATGTATGTTGTCTTAAGTTGAATGTTCGAATATCGAAACGTCATTTCGTTGACGGTAGTTCCGTTGTATTTTGACAAGTTGTTTGCCGGCTATATGTGGGGCACCTGGCGCACGAGATGAGAGGTCACTCAACTTTATTGATGACAAATTTGTTATGTAAGGCAATGGAATGGGTTTTTAAATTATCTTAAAAGTAAACCTTTGAACTTCAGGATTGGTAGAAGGTCGAATACGACTGTTTTTTATACTTCCAAGTTGGTTCATTAAAACCTTTTTTACTTTAAACTCCCTGGATATGAATAATTATTCATTCAATCAATATAGATAGTCTACAAACAAGATTTCTAGTAACTAGTTTTTCTATAAAAGCTATCTTGGAACTAAATATAGATCTTGTTACAAATGTAAAAGGCAAAAACTAAACAGTTGCAAAGGGAATTCATTACAATATTAATTACAGCATTGCATTTTCTTAACCGTAACAATAACTACGCAAACTGGAAGATCTGACTCTGATCTAACTGAATGATCAAATAAATCAACGCATACGCAGTAAGCAAGCGTGGTGATCAATGCTCGTGTCTTCTCAGCAGGAGAAGAGGCATAGACTGCTATTATTTGACATTATAAAAATAAGTCGGTCCTTTCTCAGAAGCAGCCTGGATTCTTCGATTTGGACCTTGTTGATGACAATCGGGCCTGTACAATCGACATTTTTTTTACATTCCCAAAGATGAATCTAAGATGTATCTAAAAAAAAAAGAAGGTGTGATAAGATGTATCTTATCATCTCCTCGGGAAATACAGGCACGATGTTACTTATGAGTGTATTATTAAACTGGAAGATTCCAACACATTCCAACATTATCATCGGTTACCTCACTCAATTTTGACAAGCAAGTGGATGATGCATCAGACACGATGTTACGGCAATGTTCCACGGTTCGCTGGTCGCCAACAATCGCGACGAGCCGTTACTAGCCACCGATGCGACTCGTGGGACAGTTATACTTCATATGGATTAAAAGATAAATGACAGCGGATTTGGAGCAGAGAAAATTTAGTAATTAGGTAATTGTAAATAAAAGGCCGTTTTTTATGTTTCATTGTAGGTAGCGGAGGGACAACTAATAGAGAAGTATGGAAGAAATAGACAAGTTGCGCCGACCGTAAATAGATTGGGAGGGCAAGAGAGTGATGATGGTGTAGGTAGCGGAGCTGAGCGCAGCGTTATTTGCTGGGGGTCTTAGGGTGCGTTTCCACTGAAGCAGAGACGAGCGGAGCTGAACGGAAATGTGCAGGAATCGTCCAATCACAGACGAGACGAGAGATGTGATGAGGATTTCAACCATTGTGTTTGGTCGATTCCCGCACGTCTCCGATCAGCTCCGCTCGTCTCCGATTCAGTGGAAACGCATTCTGAGCCATGGGAATAAGAAGTTAAGTACCTACATGTTGATGTTAGGTAAAGCAACCTTATAAACATTCAAAAGACGAACGGGTGTTCTTCTTTTAGTTTTTAGACAAGTCTGGCAGCCTAGTACCATACCTATTGACATAACGAGACTGATTAAACTTTTAATAGTTGGAATGAAAATATTATCTTATCAAGAGAAAAGTGATTATTTTTTCTCTACCGCGTGTGTTCATCATTATCTCACCTTTCCTAAAAAGAAACGTAAAAAGAAAAGAAAATGAACATTCAAAAGGAAAAAGAAAAGAAGAAAAGTTACATAGACCATAGGGTAACTACGTAACTTTTACCTAATTATCCCTTTTTTCCTACAGCGTATTTTCGCTGTTCCGCTACCTCCCCCGCTCCGCCTATAACTTCAACCATTCCACGTGAGAACTCAACTGACATTGACACGACATGATGTAACCTGAAGTGGGTTACACTCGTTACAGAACAATGCGCTATTAATTAATAACAGCGGATCAGTTTATCGATCAATCGATACGGTAACCAAAGTAATTGTGAGGTAACTTTTTAGCGGCTAATTACGTTGTGCTACACGTATTGTATTGTGTTTTTCATAATAAAAGACGGTTCAATTTTATTATTATTAAGGCTATTAACGCTGCTTAGAAATAAGAGTTGCGCTTTTCAATATGTGAATGGTCATTATCTGAACCAACGAGCGTGTGTGTGAGGGACTGTCATCTAGGCTAAGTAAAAACGCAGTCCCATCCTCAAAAACCTTCCATAAAAAGTTAGATACCTGCTGGATAAGCATAAACATGTACCCATGGATCATGCACTCAAATAAGCGAATCCTACTCCTCTTATGGATATCAGAATTCTATTTTTTATCAGAAACAAATCAGGTACTAATTTGTTTCCGATTTTAATACTTTATGAATAAACTCCACCCCGTACCACGAAAATCACAAAGATAAAATAGAACATCATACTCTCCATTTAATATCAATCGTGGAAACTTATCTGACACTTAACAGACTGAAGTTGAAACCAGCCGCAATGAATATTTAAGAGGGAGACTGCTATAAAATTGATAATACAACCACTCTGTAGATCGTATCCAGGCTAAACGGCTGACGGCCTCTATCACGGCTGTACTGCTAAAATATGCAATGAATCAGCCTTACGGTTTTAAATCGGGATGAGTTTTGTGATGAGACCTTTTTGAAGTTTGGCTGTCGAGTCTGTGTGTGGAGTTGTGAAGAGAGCTTTACAAAAGTATTTTGAACATAGCTGGCAGTAACAAGCGTTATAAAAAATAAAAAAAGTCTCGTTCATTCTCTGTATGAGAAGAGGTCTTTGCCCTGCAGTGGCACTATACATAGGTCGATATAAAAAGTTTGTGGAACTTTTTGGAAGGAAAAGAAAAAACGTTTAGATTACAACTAATAAAAAAAATCAGCAAAAATTAATCCCATCTCAACATACGCTGCTACAGTAAAATTGTGCTGTACCTAAATAAGACAGAATTTAGACGCAATATCTTTAACCGTTGCTACTATCACCCCTTAATTAACTAAAAATAATACATGCCCCGTCCTCATCAAGTATTAAAACCATAGGGAATGAGGTATTCTCCCCGCGGAAGCAAAGTATTCTATTTAATCGATTCAAATTGAGCGCGTAACCACTGCCACACAGGAAGAAAGCCACTGAAATGTGCAACATAAACGATAGATTTGATTTAATAGGGATGATGAAATATTTTTGTCCGTCAGGTAGATTATTAAAAAATATTATACACGTATTTTTTCTTTTTTTACGTAATCAAAAGATTACGGTGATATATTGAGTTTAAAAGTGGCATAACGTTTTTGCTAGATTTTATATCGAGTTGTGACGTAGCGAGCCCCCACTTCCCACCTTTAATGCGTTTTATCTAAGTAATTTTTATTAATATGATAAAGCAAAGTATACGTGTCTAATATTTTTTTATTATCAGACTGACGGCCTAATTAATTTTTTTTACCCAGGCATCATCCCTATTAATGTCTTTGGTAGTTTTATTTAAATAATTCTATGACACACCATTGAGGAGCGTTTTCACAAAACGATACATCGTGAATCTTTTTTTTTTCTATAATGTCGGCAATTTTATTTAACACCCATTTCATATTAAACCGTAATAAATAAATAAATAACATTAAATATTGAAAAATAAATAATGTATATTTTACGGTGTATCGTTTTGTAAAAACGCTCCTCAATTCTGGGAATTTGACAACTTTTAACTTTAAGAGGTTCTTAAAGGTCTCTATAATTCACGACATAGTATGACACTTGGTAACGGTGACTTCAATTGCTTGGGGCTTCGGTCGTAACTCATAATATTAGACCTAAAAATCTGACTAATGATTTGGTAACATTCGCAACATCACACTACAATCCTGTAAGGATTTTGTTGTAGATTCTAGTTCAGGCAGCGTCATTAGGTTTTTTGACACCCATTCTGTGACAATGTGTGAGCAAAGCAAGCCTGGAGACTGAACGTGAACACATCATAGTCAAAATGGGGAATGTACAGTCACGAGCAGAAATTTTCGTGAAATAAAAATTCCAACTTTGTGAAAACACCTATTTCATAATAGTATGGTTTTGATAATACTATGTTATGTTCCTAATACCATAAATTATCTATGAATACTTTAGGAGAAAATCTGAAATATTTATGGTCATGACTGTACTCGACACCACTGCCTACATCTTTCTAACATACAGCATGATGTAAAAGCACTGCAGCATTTGACGTGTTCGAAGTTTGCCTTGCTGACTGGGCAAGCTTCCAACAGATACGAACAAAAACTTTAGGCTTGCTGGCACACTGTTTTGGACTTAAAATTCAGTACGTTTTACTTTTCTGTTAAACGTTAATAATACGTTTTTAGGGCTTTTTGCGAGTTAGGTTACACTGAAATATTTTTGGGGTTAAGAGCATCCATTTTTTTAAATAATTTTCTGACTGCAGCATTCTAGAACGGATCTTTGTTGAGAATGACAATTAAAAACTAGACTTGAGATGAGATTCTTCAATCACACAGGCAACTTTAAAATCAACTTGAAAAGTGAAAAGTGAAGGGTGTGAAAGCAACTTTAAAATCTGAGAATAAAATAAAATAAGTAAGTACCTATTGACTTTATGACAACATAGTTTAGTGGTTTGTAACCAGTGCGTGAAACAGGTAATTGATCCCTTACTAGAAGTCGTCCAAGTTCAGAAGCTATTTTATTCTTCGGCATGATTTGACCTTTTTGTTAAATACACTTTGTACAAGTAATTCCCAGAAGGAGAGGCCTTTAGTTTACGGCTTCAATATGAATTAATTTCTCTAAATTACGTAGCCCTTATAATACTACCGGAATAATGAGCTTATTTAGGCCGGGATTACACGCCTCCGGTTCGGGTCTGATTTTCGTTCATTTTGAGTATTAATTCCGGTTCTTACCGAGCTTGACTGGCGTTATAAGTATTTGGCCTGACAGTTGAAGATCAGAATAGAATCATCATCATAATGCCTAGATAGAGCAGGTATCAAAAAAGTGTGGGCAAAATTAAGGGTAACCATCAAATTGGACAACTTTCTCCACAGGACCAACATCGTAATCGCGAAAAATTAATCAGTCGTCCCATACATTTGAGTCAAGTGGGAACTGTTGTATGGGATCACTTTTTTCTGATTTCAAAGGACCAGTGGTAAATGCTGATCTTCTATTGTTTCTATTTCGATATTTCAAAGCTGAACTGCTTAAATACATTATCACTAACCTATGCTGGAACTCTAGGGAAAACGGCTACCCATCCTGATAATTAATAACTAATCAATTATTGTCCTAAATTCGTTACCAGCTGAGGGAGAAACGCGAAGGAATCCATTTATTGGTTACTATTTATTGAATTCCAACTTTGAATTAATAATATATATTGAGGTAATCGGAATATTGTTTACTCATGTGTTATTATAATTTACATAACAAAATCATGTTTCTAAGTAAACATAATATAGGAACCTAACTAGTTTATATAAGATCAAGTTTCAGTAATAGGCAGGTAGGGTAGGTAGGATGGTAGGTGGTAGGTTTGGTAATCGTATAAGTAAACTGATTTGCTAGTGATATTGCGGCTGAAAGTAAAATAGAAAGCCATGATATAGTTCTGTTTGATTTGATGACTAGTGTGGTTTGGACTTTATTCTCTATCCTACTAATATTGTCAATGTTAAAATAGTTCATGAGTTGATGATTTGATGCTAGTAGGTTCAATAATCCGATCCAGCCTGTCACCTGCTGTCCTCCCTCTAGCGACGCCCTAAGCCGAGGCCCGTACCCTACAAGTCTTAATTTATTGAGGCACCCACAGGCAAGACCGGGTGAGCAGCCGACAACCTAACCTCCTAGGACCTGCGAGATGCCATTTAGAAAAAAAAAAATTGTAGGTTTGATACATAATCACGCTTTAAAGGATGATCGGTTTTGGATGTAATTGGGAACACAAATAGACTATGGTTGAAATTAACATTTAACTTGATTAAAGTTACTTTTTACCCGAATATAATAGTATTAGGTATGTAGTAGTTTTATTAGGATGTGAGAAAAATCTGCGAGCTGCGCGTTGAATTGTAGCTTACAATTCAATGCGCAGCTCGCAGTTTTGTGTAGGAGCCCTAAAACCGCGGGTAAAGGCTAGTAATAAATTAATTATAAATATGTGGATATAGCAAATAATTACGCTAACACGTACACATGAATTAAGGATAATATTTAAAATGTAACAAGGTTTAGGAAGGAACACATAAACCTATGTTTTTGCTGAACGGAGAACGTCCAATAGCTCGTAGTTTAGCTGTTACCGCAGGCTACAGCACGACACGACTATAGATCTGAACATTCTGAACTGCAGGGAGACACAGTAAATCTAAGTAATAACCATAAACTATGATTTGTTGCTCTTGAACTATTTTACAAAAACATTCTTGTTACACCTTATGGGTGAGAAATTGCTGGAATAGACCATGGTGGAGGAAAAGGTCAATTTACCTGTTAGAGTGTTGCTAGAACTATACTATAGTGTAGGCTATCTTTATAGAAAGAAAACTAGAAAGAATAACGTTTATAAAAATATCGGCCAAGTGCGAGTCGGACCACGCACAATGAACGGTTCCGTAGTTGGGATGAATTTATCCCAAGACCAAACTTAACATTGTAGTTGAAAAATATGTTCTCTCATACATTCCAACTGCAAATGTAAGTTGGCCGACCATAACTCGTTAACCTGTAAAGCCTACTTAGCTATGATAGTTTTCCTTTTAACTTCGTTGTGTACTACCGTGAATGTTTTCACATATCCAAAACTAACCGTTTAGCTGGCAGGGGGGGATTTTTGAAATACCTATCCAACATCACCGCATGGGGTAGACGAGAAAAAAAAAACATGCCAACTTTACGTATATAGGAGGTAAGTTCCCTATTTTTTTCAAGATTTTATTTCACCACTTTGTTGGCTTGATTAATATGTATAACTATGCCCAATTATAGCTTTCTAGTACTAGGAGTCTCTGAGCTTAGCTGCGGACGGACGGACGGACCGGATAATCTCCGAAACGGCTGGACCGATTTTGACGGGACTTTCACTGGCAGATAGCTGATGTTATAAGGAGCAATTTACGCTAGTTTTATTTTAGAAAAATAATTAGGGTTCCGGGCAAAAAAAATAAAACCCATTAAATTTTTCACGTTGTCTACATCTCTTTATATACTTTCCTATCGCAGGTATGCTGGAAGAGATTTCTTTAGAAATAAGCATCACCTTTGTACGTATTTTTCTGTTCCTTTCTTCTTGTCTGTATAAATGTGTGTACATAAACTGTTAAATAAAATAAATAAATAAATAATAAATAAATAGTGAACAAAGTCCGATTCAAAGGGAAGTATTGATATCCACGCGGGCAACAGCTAGTATTTTAATGATGTTTCTAGATAGGTATACTCTATTTATAGAAAATGCTGTATATGCTCTCATTATAGATATACTTTATTCATAGATAATCCTAGTCAGTCAGCCGACAGCCCGACTGACTGGTTTGACTGTCGCGGTTAAACATATAGATTTTATTTACTTATTTTTCCGATGCAAGAGAAAAAGAATATTGATTCAATAATTTACACTCCGAAGATTATATTAAGAGTAAGATCACCTTTTAACCGTCACTCTTTGTTTTTCTTCAATATCCAACTTAATCAAACCATAAAAATATCAACAACATAACATAACATCACGCCTGTATTCTCCGAAGGGTTAGGCAGAGGTGTACTTAAAGTACATCCCATTTCGCTAGTTATGTTTAAGACCCATGTAACAGAGGGCGCGCCTATTGTCATTAACCGGGCATATAAATTTCACTTAATTAAATCGAACGTTTTTAAATTTCAAGTTTAATGTTCGCGTGGTATGAGTTAATAAGTGTAATTAGACTATATGAACGTCGTTTACATGAGACACGAAGCAATATAGAATGGGTTCGGTTCCTACATTCCATACGGCATGGCGATTACCGCGATTGCACGAACGATGTAACATATATATTACGTATACGCAGTGTTTACGTATATTTTCTTTTAGAAAGACGCAAGATTATTATTATCGTACATGTTTTCAAATACATGCCGATAAACACTAGATCTACTTTTTTTAGACGTGCATAGGTACCCCAAATGGCCAAATAATTATTAATTATACAGCAGACATACTGAAAAGAGAGCTTACAACAAAGAGCAGTCAGAATTATTTATACAATGTCATGATATATGTATTAACTTGATATCGTTCTTCTAAATATTCCAAAAAACTGAACAAGTTTTTAATTTATTTCAATTTGTAAGGAAAAATAAACAGTAGTTTATTTGAAAAAAAAAAGTAAAAAAATATATATATAAAAAGTTATGCAATGTCTTAGAAGAAAATTAAATAGATCAGCTGCATCAAGCCAATTTCCCGGAGCAGCCCTAAAATCATGAACACAAACAAAAATAAATTAGATTTCCTATTTTACCATTAACTTCGCAATCCAGGAAAGTTGGCAAGATCGCAGAGTAATGAAGTTTAATCTAGCAGAACAAAAGTTATGATATCCTGAAGTTCTCAGTAACTTCACAAAACGAACATGATTAAGTTTTAGAAGAAGTTTTGAAGTACCAAGTTATGAGTAGACACTTTATTCTTTGATTGGCTATAAAATAAGTTATCTTCGTCGTTGGACGTAGTAATTTTAATTAACTTCATATAAGTAAGTGATCATATATGTAGTCTAATAAAAATGTGCATGGTAGATCTTGATGGGCTCAACTCTCAAGTCAGGCAGTAATCATACTTGCCTTTAATTTTAGTATCAACTAAAATTAAATGAATGATGAAATTTGTATTTATAGAATCCCAAAATATAACTACGAAATATTTTATGATAAATTTTTTCAATACATTAATATTTTAAATAACAACTTATACCTAATTAATTAATAAAATAACAAAATTATATCCTAACGTAACTAAAACTATTCACAAACTAAAATATGGCGTCGAAAAATTCCTCCGCATCGCTGTCGACTGGTAATGTACCCAAGAGACTGGCGGCATTGCCACGTTGTATGGCAATGCTTAGCCTCTGGCCAAGGTAAAAGCCGGCCCTTGGGTCACGGGAAGTGTCAACTAGCCGTTTGGAGATTTCGTTAAACAAACCATGAGCGCTCGGACCCCACGGCCCGAGGGTTTCAACCCCAAACGGCTCGAAAATATAATTACCGATAAGGTTATTATACTTTCGCCGCTTGAGGTTTTCCGCAGCCGCAGCAGCAGCGCCAGCACAACACGCCGAGCCGGGAAGATGGGATGGCGCAAGAGTGTCGACACAAGTTGCGTCCCACACTAAAGGCCTACCCACCTTCCATGGAAATAAAGACATGCCGTCCGGTCTCTTGCCATCGTCGCGTGCCAAGCCATTGGGTTCTAATACAGCTGGGACGCCGACGGTGACAAGAGCCCGTCGGATGATGTCATTAATGTTCGCGTGCCGCGCTATGCGACCCGCACTTCGGCTGCAAGACAGGCCGTGGTGTCCGAGGCTGTTGACAACTTCGCCACAGTGACAGCGATGAGGAGAGCAACAAGGGGCTCCTAGTCGCAGGGAAGCAGCGAGGCGGAAAGTAGTGTCGTCAAACAAAGTGCCTATGCTCGACGACGGTAGTGCATGAAGCCACAGACCCGACTCCCACTTACCCACAGCCAGCAGGCGCGCACGCTCCGCAGTAGTAGCAGACGTGTCAAGTAAATTTTTCTGTACTACTCTACAAAGCGGCTCATCCCACCGTCTCTGGGAAGATGGATTGTCGGGTGGATCTGAATTCGGGCAAGCGAGTCTCCAGGCATCCATAGCCTCGGTGAAGCACGGCACATCAAAATTAATCAGTTTCGAGGCTAGGATTTTCCTGATTAAATTCTCAGTGCCGTGGATCGAGGATATAAAAGCCGGTAAACTGATACTAGAAATTTTGCGGACGCCGAGGCCTCCCATACGTATGGGAAGAGTAGCTTGTGCCCAGGCTCGGTCATCCATGGCCACATTTAAGATCGAAGTTAATGTATGCCGGATAATTTGGTCCATTTTGTCTAAAAGATGAGTGTGTTTCCATAAATGGGAAGCGCGAAGGAAATATGTTAATTTAGGGCCGAAACAGCAGTAACGAATTAAGGTTATGGCCGAATGCATGTTAATTTGGAACAATCTTTCCGAAACGTCATTAAAATTTTGTATTTTTTCCTCAATAAAAACGGGAAAGGAATTTTCAAAGATTGGGGAACCAAGGAGGCGGAGAGAGCTTTTATCAATAATTTTGATATCTGGGGCTATTGCGTTAAATTTGGGAAGTGTCAAATGTCTGTCAGTACTGTCTGCTAAGAATAGTTCACATTTCGAAAGGTTGAGATCAAGGCCAATGGAATGAAATTCATTTTTTAAGAATTGAAGGTCATTTAAAACAGTTTCTACATCGCCACCCAAGGTTCCATCATCAAGATACCAAACGTTAAATTTGGAATTTAGCTGTTGAATAATTGGGTGAATGGCTAAACTAAAAATCACTGGCCCGAGGGGATCACCTTGTTGACAGCCAACAGCAGATTTCAGAAGGTTGTCCCGATATAGTAATTTCGAAGGGTGCCTGTAACATTGCCAAAGGAAACTATAAATTTGGGGTATTTCTTTTTTAGTTTCTGCCAGCAAGGTGTCCCTATTAACAGAATTGAAGGCATTCCGTATGTCAACCTTCAAGATGACCTCTCCTTTGCCAGAATTTAGGTAGGTCGACAGGGCGTGCACGGCAGCCTCACAGCCCCCTTTGGAGCCGTAACCTAGCTGCAGGGGCTGAAATTTTTCCGAAACCACCTCACCATAAAATTTACAACAAATCTTGGCTGCCATACGTCGGTAAGTAGTTCCCACGGCAATGGGACGAATGCCGCCATCCTTCTTACACAGGGCGCATAGGTTCGCCCCGTACAGAACGTCGATGACGGCCTCGTTCACCTTGCCGGAGAGCATAAGGTTGATCAGAGCCGTAAGCTCCTTCAAGAGTAACTCACCAGCTGCCCCGGCGCCTGGACTGATAAGGTCCTTAAGGTGTTGAGGACTCAGGCCGTCGAGGCCGCCAGCGGAGCCGCTCCGGAAGGAGCAAACGGCAGTGACCAACTCTCGACCTGTAACGGTGAGGGAGTGATTAGCCGGATCAGGGGGTTCGGGAAAAGAAAGGCCATCCGCTGGGGCAGGGTGTTTGCTCTCCAGAGCTGCGAGCGTTTCTGGAGAACATGGTGCCACCACATCACTACTGAAAAGAATCCTGGCTGCTCCGCTAATGTCACCTTCCCCTAACTTAGATTCTACCAGATGGGATATACCTTTTGAAGAGGTATATCTCTGTGTTTGTAATTTGGAATCTAAAATATGAGCCGAAATATTACAGTTTTCTTTAATTTGTGCAGTTAATGTTTTTTTGGTTGCCAAATTCTTTTGTACATGTAGAATTCTGTAAGGGAAGGTGAGCAGCTGTTCCCAAGCACTTTGCGAGTTCTCCCGGGCAGCAAGACGAACGCAATCTGCTAAGTGTTGTGCCACTAGGGGTCTAGCACCGCGAGGAACTCGCTTTAAAACAGGAACAGAGTTTTTGAATTTTGAAAGAGTTTTCCAAAACGGGTCAAAAGTGGATGTAGCTGGTGTTGTAGGTAGAGATGTTGAGACAGGGTCTGAGGTGAGTGCATTTTGTGGTCTGTGTACCTTACCAATGTGCACATTCAGTCCCCTCTTACCTTTAAAAAACCGTGCTTGGGTACACAGCGGACATCTCTCCAGGATGCTCAGCGATGTTGAAGGTTGACAATAAGCACTACCACTAACATCCACCACATCGCTGCTGCCACTGAGCATTTACTTAAATAAACTTATATGTAATAAAAATACAGTAAGAAATTAAATGCTTAAAAATCACTGAGTCTATTTGACGTTGTTTGTCACTGTTGACAACGGTGACCGGATCGGCGCAGTCGCGCTGGCGGCCTAGGGCGCCGCGCCGACGATGCATTTCGGCGCAGCCCTGGCCAAATAGTTAACTGCTGGGCTCAGGATTGCCTATCTCCTTTTCGTTATTTTCGGTGATTTGAATATTTTAAATCAAGTACATTACATGGAAAGTGTTAGAATTTAAAACCATAAATCTTTCCTCATAGTCACTTTCTTTGAAATGTTTCTAATCTGTTTAATTAATAAAAAATCTTTATGAATAGCTTTAAGCCACCATCTTCTAATTTGAGGGTCTCACGGGAAAATCATTTTTTATTTTTATATTAATTTCCATTATGTAATTGATGGTTCTCTGCCTTTTCGCCGAAAATTGTTGTATCTTCTGTAATAATTCTTGAGTTATTATATAAATTAATAATAATAATGTTTACGTATTTATGACATGTAGTCTCTCTCGTGTCTCGTGTCAAATCATGATGAAATTATGTTATTTGTCATACTGTCATTTGGACATGACACATCATCATCTGGTTTCCATATTGAAATACAAGAGCTTTCAAAATAAAAATAAAAATGAGAAATGGTAAATTTTATTGTACCAGTCAGTTCTACTGCTTATCAAACTAATAAACTTGCTTAACAAATTATTTTAGAACAAATTATGACACAATTGTTTAATAGCTCGGAATGTAACAAGAATACACGATCTTTTAAAATGAACCATTAATAGAAACCTAAACTTATTCCCAGAATACTGTAAAACTAAAAAGTAGGTAACATCATCACCACAAACATGACATTAGGTCACTCAGCATGTCCTCAACTTTGAACAAGTATAAAGTTCCTCACTAAACGAGACAGATCTGACGTAAGAGTCTCCAACTTCCACGTGTACCTCACTGAACTCCTAAGTTCCCTTCTAGTTACATCGGTGAGTAATGATACTATTAAACATATAAATGTAGGCTGTATTATGTCAGATATATTTTTGCGCATTGTGTTTCTTTCTTTCCTTTTTGTGCCGGGTTATAGATGGTGCAGGGTTCCATAATGGGCATTATTGGCATTATTTATTTCTTCTGTTAATAATAACTGGCGAAATGTGGGTGTACTTTACAACTAATACGGGCGTGACGTTCTGTTATATTGGTTTTGTCTTTTATTTTACGCGGGGCGTAATATGGTTATCTCATTTTCGAGAAATATAAGCATATCTTCGTTAGACAAATTAAATGTGTGAAAGTAATGTAAGCAAAATAGATTTCAAATTATTAGAACATATAACTACTCAGATAACACATACTATTAATAACATTAATTATGAATATAAATTTTGATAAACCTAATTATACTCGCTTCATAATAATTTAACTCGATGAAATTATATCAAAATTATGAAGATATTTATAAACTAATTCGTCTCACGTTCGAATTTATCAAACATATGAAATATGAGGAACCCAACGCCATATCACACCGAAGTTCAACCAAGTTCAACAATGTAACTGAACCTCTAGGCACTGCATGCATTTCACATAATATCACCTTCCAAATACAGTTACACAAACTACCATGTTGTCTCAAAACTTCCTCATTGTAAATTACATAAACAAATGTCAAACAAATCTAAGTGTTTTACAACGTTTTAAGAACCGTTACACTACACCGGGACAGAGACGAGACCTCGTTTGAAAACCATAAAAGCAAAATGTGTGTGAGCAAGCATTTGTCTAGCTAATTCGTACAAAGCATGAATTATTAATAATAACAGTCGCTTGAACACTTCGCGAATGTCCCAGAATGTGGCTTAAGACGACGTTAATGGTGACAAAGATACGGATGATAAAATAGAAGGTGGAATGGTAGGATAATGAGGATATTAAAATACAAAGATGTGTGTTTTTGGGAAATATTAGACCTCATTCCTTCTCATCCCACATTGCCGTAGGTGTGACTTAGTGGCGTGGGTAACATGAAAAGGCAACTGAAGGATGAATTACAACAAAATGTAATAATACACAAAAGCATAAAATAGGACTCTTTAATCTTGATTTCATTATTGTCCTCATTAAAGTAGAATTATAAGTTACGAAACTGATGGACCAACACAAAACCTAATCAAAAGCTCAAACAAACACAATGAAAGGAGAAAACAAAACACTGTAGCAATCCCTATAAGGAAACATAGATCTAAAGGCACAGATGAAAACCATCTACTCCATTAACAACCACAGACCGTAAATTCAGCTCCACTACTAATCAATAAACCCACACTACAGTGAGTGAAGACAATTCCAATAATAACAAAGTATATACTGTGTGAAAGTGAGGGGTAAGAGGCAGATATTATGCAGCATTGCACACGATCTCATAACATTGTGATGTATCGCTTGGCAACACTTGGCGCATTCGTGCATAAACGTGGCGTGCTTGATGCTGATTGAAATTATACTAGCAATCTGCAATACACGTGGCAGCCGCAGTGAGAGTTTAATTCAAATTCTTTAGCGATGTTATGGATTGGTGGAATTGCAAAGCGTTTAATAAAGATTGAGTTGCTGAATCTTATCTGAGCATGTCATAAGATGTTGTACAACCGCGGTAGATAATTTACTGCGTTATTACGGATGAATTCATAGCTATTGGGTTTTCAACAACGATCTATTATGGTGTTGATAAATTCTTGGCAAAAAAGACAAGAAGGTTTGTAATTGAGCTGCTCCAATAAATTTACACAGTGCCGTGAATGATGATTTTTTTGTCTTCTTATTTATTTATTTAAACTTTTCACACTTAAAAAAGTCGGACTTAATACCTTAGGCATTCTCTACCAGTCAACCAAGGGTGGTGAAGAGATTAGATAGCAGGACTTCTAATTTTACAATTTTACCTTTACAATAAGACATGAATATTTACTTTGTAAAGTATCATATTATTTTAATTATTGTGAATATGAAGACTATGTGGGTCATTGTTTTTTTTTTCAGTTTGTTTTAATCATGGTTTGGCAGTTTGAGTAATTTATGCGGCCTACCCAAATGGTATTGTTCTTTCCTCAAAACACCATTTCAGACACCAACCTACATGTTCTTCACATGAACTGACCAAGATTATGTCTGGACTTTAAAAGAGACTGAGACCTCTGAGTTTGTTTGGCCTTTCTTCTCAGAGTAGTCAGGTAAGAAACGCTAACCTCATCTAGTTTTTAAAACATGATTGATGTGTAAAAGGGTTTGTACAAACCTACTTACAATACAACGTTAGTAAACCCAATATTTGGACGCGCGTTTATTTAAATCAACAATGACACTATAAGTGGATGTACAATTAATAAAACGATCAATTTGTAGCCGACAAGTAATTATTTTCGTTTCTATTAATCGAATCACTACGTATACGTAATCAAGTTCAAAGAAATCGAAATTAACAACAATCAACGCATCATCTATTAAAACAGACTTAACAAAAGATGTTCTTTCAAAAAGATCTATCCTACATACCTAAATCTATTAACCTAATAGTAAGCTCAGTGAAAAAGTGTAAAACAATTAACGATGACAGTGTTATCCTTATCAGATGACTACTAACTTAGATAGCACTATTGAACGATCGAAAGTTGGCTCAAAGCTGTTCACCTGAATAAAAACGTATAGAATAAAACCTATAAAGATGAACAAAATTGTAATGTTAAAATAACAGATTTTTACTAAATGCACATGAATGTATATTATATACGGTACTTATACCAAAAAAAACAAATTTTAAAATTTTTATCTGTCTGTCTGTTTGTTCCGAATCGGCTGGACCGATTTTGACGGGACTTTTACTGGCAGATAGCTGATGTTATAAGGAGTAACGTAAGCTACTTTTATTGTAGAAAAAGAATTAGGGTTCCGCGCAAAAAAAATAAAATCCATGAAATTGTGAACAAAATCCGATTTAAATGCTAAAGAACTCAAATAAGAAAAATAAATCAAGCAAACTGAATTATAAACTTATAAAGAATCAAAAAAGGAACAAGATAAGTGCAGTCTCCATTGTACACGATACTAAAAAAAAACAAAAATACGTAAGTACGTAAGTAGACGGCCTAATACAGCCCACCAATAATAACTCTATAAATAATCAATCCACCAATTACAATGGAAATTCTGAGGAACAATAGTGTAAAATCCTCAATAAAACCTTATTCTTACGTTATCAGATGAGCACATAATAGTTGACACTATTAAAGAGAACTAGGCAAAGAGTCTAGCTGAAAGTAAACTCAGAATCAACGGTAAATATCCAATAGCCAAGGGTCAATGAACCAGTGCACCCAAGAACCTCGTATTTGTTTGCGGAAAAAACTCACAATTATCTACGAATCGTTCTAAAATTTATAAGCCTCGGCTTGAGCATGACTATAGTCACGATTGGCGAATTACCCGGCCATTCCGTTACAGAAGATTATAAGATTGCTTTGGTAATTTTGGTCGAAGCGAATTGGGACATTTAGAAGTTAAGTCATATTTCTTTTTTGGAAGTATGAGCTTCTATGTGTCATTATGTTGTTAAAAAAGGCTTAAGTGCTTATCTTTTTGCTGCTTATATTTTTAATAGACGTATCTGCTTATTGTTCCGTTTGTAGCAGGCATAGCCGGACTCTCTTTTTGCGAGGAATCTGCTTTTTCAATAAGCCTGGTGGATTAATTTGGCACAAAGATGGATGCTAGCTGTTCGTAAGTCAAAGCATAGGGGCGGAAATTGTCCAGTAAAGTAAAACGTGATATAATCTGGGATTAATAACGGCTGGGTGAAGAAGACTCGAAGCTACTTCCAGGTCAATAGCTACATTGATTCTGAGATTTTTTTATTTTGCTAATCAAGTGTAACCTCGCGTTAAGTGTACCGTATTTCCCATTATTTCAAGTTAGTTCAAACACCCATGATCACGAAGCAATAGTACAATGCGAGCAATTAATTCAGGAGTAGATAATATATCGTACCGTATAAACTTTATTGGGTCGATGTTTCTCTGACCCAAATAAATAAAATAGTTACTGAAGCTGCAGTAACAATAGGTATAAATAATTTATTTTTATGGCCCAGGAACGTCGATAAGTAAATTACATTAGCGCTAACTTTAATTAACTTTGCGTCAGTAAGGGCGCGTTTAGAATGGGAAAGTAGGTGAGCTAGTGCGAGTGGTAGAGTACTGGAGTACAAAATTAATAACAATTTGAAAAGCTTGTTTGAATTGGCGGTGTAAGTATTTGCTACCCAACTGCTAACACCCCGGAGTATTTGCGTTAGACTACAAATAGTATTTTCAGTAGTTACAACCAGTAATACTAGTTACTTTCCCAAATACCACGCACCCCTAAAGTTTCGCCTCTGTAAGTAAGCAAGGCTAGCTTATTGTATTATTTAACAATTCAACCCTAAAATTCAAGGACCTTCCAACTTACTTTGATAATTATTTAAATTCAAGTCTGCAGTAGCTTCGTAGAAATTATACCTATTTGCATCCTAAACTTGGCCGATATTCCGACCTGTGTTTGTTAATATAAGATGTCGTGGTTCTGTAAAAACTGTTCCAAATATTGTAAAAAGAGTTCTGAAAGTAACTTGTCTGAAAGCCTTTTTTACTTTGTACATAAACAACACGTAAATGAGAAACACGATGATTATAGTTAGCAATATCTTGTCTGCACCGTTAGTTTACAGTAAACTTATTTACAACTGTTGACATTTACGAATACATTACATGTAAATATTAATTACTTGTTCGCAATACAACTTAGAAAATAGAGGTCCGCTTTGGACAATTTATGTTTACAACTGACATAAATATCTAAGTTTATTGTTCCTTACAAATTACCTTGAGCGTACAATTTACCTTTCCATACATTAAAATTATGTGAAAGGATTCATCTTCATGTGACATCATAACTACAGTTTACATTTTAATGTATCTGCTAATAACCCGGAGGCACACGAAGCCATCTTCTAGTTGCCACTGGCATCAAATTCCGGTTATAATGGAAGGAGGGGAATAGGTCGGTGTACCAAGTAACTGACTTACTGTGACTTCACGGCCATCCGGCCATATACGACAATCTGTTTTGGACCATTCTCGACAATACATTGGCGATTTCACTGGTGACTCATTCGGGCATTTCCGATGCAAGAAAGTCCGTTTACATTAAATAACTCGGTGTGACAATGGGTTTATTGACCAGAGGTAATGTGAGAGAGCCTTTTACTTTTTGAGTTCATTGTTTGGACCTACTACATAATCGAATCGAAAAGTATCGAACATTTTATTTGCTACGTGCTCGAAATAATAAGCAGTGAATTTAAGAGGGTCTACGTAAGAATAGAATCATTATAAGCTTACAATACCCATTCTATTTAATATATTTATTAGCAGGTTCATTGGTTCAATCTATTCCACTATTATACAGGGTGGCAGGGACATCGACGCAAATCCGGCTACCATGGATTCAGTACACGATTCTGGACGAAAAAATTTCAACTCAGGGGGCTGAGTTGAAATATTTTCGTCTTTTATTTTTTTTAAATCAGCTGTATCCTACAAAAGTGCAATACCTACGCGGTCAAAATGTAAGGAACAGCTATTTTTTTTTTAATAACCGACGAATAATTTAATCGCAGGGGTTCCAGATTCATGTACTGAATTCATGGTAACAGAATTCGCACTGACCCTCTTAAATTCACTGCTTATTATTTCGAGCACGTAGCAAATAAAATGTTCGATACAATGTAGAAAAGCTATCAGAATCACAATTTCATTCTACGCACTTCATTTATTTTAGACTTCTCACAAACTACAAAAGTAATCTATAATTTTAATGTGTTTTCGATCTAATTTCCTTGGACCACAACTTTGTGTTCCCCAAAGATTCCAATATAACTTAGTAAGTTACACAGGGAAAGGGCGGGCGCCACAAACTGCTGCCTCATAAAACTAACTCCTTAAATTGTCGAACATTTTCTTGGGTACATTTATTTGGAATTGTTTCCAAAAGTTTAGTACCTACGTTAACGCTTCCAGAAGTTTTTAACACGCTTTTATTAGTTTTAGTTGGAATCAACTAACAAACAATGTAAAAAATCTTGGAAGTAAATTTTAACCTACTTATAATAGTCGTATCGAAATGAAACTTTGTATGTCTAAGTAGTTGCAGGACAATACTATAATTTGGTGTCTTGAAGCTGATCTGATGAAGAAGTAAGGAGGTGTATAGTGGAACTCTTCAGTGGCTTCTCTTCAGTAAACCTCTCGAGTTTGGGCTCATATGATTCGGTTTGACAAGACCAAAAGACTGGGCTTGGTAACGAGGGTCTGATGACGGAGCCAGGACGTGTGTAGTGGAATTCTTCATAGGCTATTAGTAAACTCCTCGAGTTTAGGATCATATGTTTCATTTTGATGAAACCTTGTAGGTATATGTAGTTCGGAGGACAATACTATAATTTGGTGTCTTGAAGCTGATCTGATGATGAAAGCAAGGAGGTGGATAGTGGAACTCTTCAGTGGCTAGTAGTAAACCCCTCGAGTTTGGACTCATATGATTCGGTTTGACGAGACCAATAGATTGGGCTTGGTAACGAGGGTCTGATTACGGAGCCAGGAGGTGTTTTGTGGAATTTTTCAGAGGCTACTAGTAAACCCCTCGAGTTAGGGCTCATATGAATCGTTTTGATGAGTCCAATAGATTGCACTTGGTGACGACTGAGTGTCTGATGATGGAGGCAGAATGTGAACTCTTTAGTGGCTGCTATTAAACCAGTCAAGTCATTACTTCGTTGACTTTAGACTTATTAACTAAATGAAGAAAATACTAGACTAAAAAGTAAAAAAAATAAAAATATGTCATCATCTGCCTAGCCTTTTCCCAACTATATTGGGGTCGGCTTCCAGTCTAACCGGATGCAGCTGAATACCAGTATTTTACATGGAGCGACTGCCTATCTGACCTCCACAACCCAGTTACTGGGTAACACGATACCCCTTGGTAAGACTGGTTGTCAGACTTTCGGGCTTCTGACGACCCGTAACGACTGTCAAAGATCCACGAATGACAGCCGGGACCAACGGCTTAACGTGCTTTCCGAGGCACGGAGGAGTCTCGGTATGTAAAGATGGTCACCCATCCACGGACCAACCCCGGCAAGCGTAGCTTAACCTGATGGATCGACCCATGCGGCTGTTATTACTTAGCCACGAGCTCCTCAAAAAAAAAAAAAAAAAAATGTACCAAGTTTAAAAAAAAAACTAAAAAACACGGTTATAACATGCATTAAAAATGATAAAATAATTAAAATTACTTGTATTAGTTAAGATATAAGTACCTATGCAGCTTGTCACTTCTTTTATATCCAAGGATTAATCATATCTTAAGTATTACAAGTGAATTTAATTATTTTATAATTTTTAGTGCGCGATAAAACCGTGTTTTTTAGTTTTATTTTTTTTAACTACATATTTTTATTCGTTTTATTCACAATAGTATTCACGTTTTCACTAACGCTACGCTACACCTAAATGTCTGCTTAAATTAAAATCATGCCGTTGAATTTTCAACGCTAGGTGTCACCTAGTATTAGTGAAAACGTCCGTTTGAGGCTTAGCTAATTAGCTATACTATTCCTGTAGACTATTATAAACACGTACGTCGTATGTACACACTAAAGACTTTTATTACGTTTTGTTTTGTTTTTCTACTGCACTGAATAGTCTTGAGTAGGTACCCACCCACCTAAAGTTACTACTCCCATACAATTCTCTAAGGTTTCCGTATTTTGATGACTCACAGACACTGATATTCACAATCGGAGCAAATATCTGAAGATAAATCACACAAACGTCTGTCCCTAATCGGGAATCGAACACGCAACGCGAAGATGGCGGATACTTTGTCATAACGGTATTTAGACCATGACACCCTATTAATACTGAGAAAATCTTGTTAATTTAATACAATACCTGCCTATGTAGGTATAAAACTTTTAAAACATTAAACAATACAAACTTACTTTGACGTTGTCTGTACACTCTTTGGTAGTATTGTCATACTTCATGATACACTTTGGTACCTCTCCAACTTGTACTCGACATACGAGTATAGAGACAAACCGTGACGTCAGGCATAAAGGCTTTTAGAGCGCCACACTACAAGCTACTTTGGTAACGCGACGATACTAGTTACTGAAACATGTTACTAATACAAGAGCCGCTATTATGACGTCACGTTTTGGCAGGAATCCAACGCGGCAAGGATTGAAATATTAGTGCACATAAAGAGGTTTTGTGCTGTCATTCTAGTTAAGGGATCTATATAATGAATGCAAAAGGGCTGTGGATGGTGTTGTGGACCTTAGGCTAGAAAAATTGTTTCATCATGCTTGCTAAATAATTATGTTTGTGCACCATTTTGCCATTTATAACTTCATTAAATCTACCAATACTCATGCATGGTTCTACAAACAATTTACCCAATATTTCCAAGACCACTTTCAGAGACAGTCAATTTAGAAGCGAATAATGTCAAAAGGTTCCATACATCCCGATTATCGGCTTACATGTGGACATAAAGACTTCTTTCTACAACTTGAAAGGCATCATTTTGCGTGACAGTTTAGTTCTCAGTTGATGTTTCTAGGTCACGATTGTCAGGCCTTTCAGGAGCGTCTAGAAAGGAAACTTTTGTTCAGCGTTCGACGTTTTTAGGATGACATGACTTGGGCTGTGTTCTGCGGTGCTATCGAGAAACTTAGAAAGTTTGCAGCTAAGCTCCCGGCACTTATACCCGTATTTATAAACAAGAAATTACTTGCTGCAAAGTAATTTCTTAATGAAGTCATTACTTGAGGATAGAATTCTTCATTATAAAATCTTTTTCTATAGTCGAGCAATGTACCTACGTTATTTACTTGAGTAAATGTAAAGTAAGAATCAACACTTGATAGTTGTTTCCTTCTTCCTGGTAACACTCAGTTACTGCATTTTGTTACATTAGAAGGCATACGTGGGATGTAGATTATTTTACTTTAACATCTATAATATTGCTTACATTTTATTTTACTTTTTAATTCTGATAAAATTACCTTAAAAAAACATAATGGGTGCAATCGATTGCCCCTACAATATCTTTCAGTACAGGTGCTCTTTAAGGTTTTCGAAGTCATTTATTTTCTTAAATTTACTGGAAACTTCATAACATTTTGCAAGTAGCAAGGCTAATGCAGGAGTAACTCTCTTCACTATATGACACGCTGTCGATTGTGAAATATGTAAAATGTCTCCATATACAATCTGGAAGCTACCAGTGGCATAAAAACGTACGGCCGTTAGTAACTGGCACAGTGGACTTACAGGAAGCTCTCTTTGTGTCTCTGATTCTAAAGAGTCCGTAATTCTCGGTAAAATCGCATTCAATACAACACTTTTGCGAAAAGCGAAATCTCTTTCTATAACAATCTTCTGAGATATTCATAATCACGAAATGGATCCTCATCACGAAAGTTAACTTAGCGATTTCTAGGCTCAGCAACATTAATCTTCGGAACTATATCGTTAATTTTTTATCTATATCATCTGTAAGACCAAAAGTCTCTTCGAGGCTTTCCATTGCTACGAGTATAACCGCAAAATCAAACGCAAAATGGTCGAGTTCTCAATGCATAAGTAAAGAAAATGGGGAATATTACTTGGCTAAGAATTCAAACTTCTGACAGTTCTAACTTCAAGCAATTACTAAACTATGGAATAAAAATCATTACTTAAGTAATTACTTTTACTGAAGTAATCACTTTTACTTGTTTATAAAATAATACAGGTGTTATTTGTGAAGTAGAGCTGCCAATTACGACATAGTGTGGCTGCTCAATTACAGGTGCCATATTATGACGTTCTAATGCCATCATGATTCCAGTGCGAGAGAGACCTAGCTATACATGATCGATAGCACCATCCCTTTTTCGGACTGAAATCATGATGGCATTAATACTTCATAATACGGCCCCAGTATCATTGTCTTGAAGCCATTACCTCCTTCTGCGAAGCAGTAATGCTCGTGAAGGAGGAGGCGGGACGCGTGAGGGAGAGGCAAGCTTTGCACCCTCACGCCCCTAGTCGCCGCAGGAGACGCCCTGGGCGTCGGGAATCGGCAGCCGATTCCCGGCCACCGTAGGCGCGGGCTTGCGGACGGCGAGCAATGGGTAGCTCGCCGTCCGGTAAGGACCAGGCCCGAGTCGACGGCGCGTCGTGTTCCACGCGCGCCTCAAAGAGATGTCAGCACTATTGACGGGGTCCGCTAGGGCCGATGCCAGCTAGGGTTGCGGGATGTTCGAAAGAGTTACCGTGGCCCCGGCACAGGCAACAGAAGGAACACGGGTGGGTTTTAGTCAGTAAAAGTCTGACACGCCCTCCCGCTCCGCCCAGAGCGGGAGAAGTCATTTGATGATTTCCCATCCACAAAAAAAAAAAAAAAAAAAAAAGTATCATTGTCTTGTGCCGTGCACAATTCTGAGACTGCTAAAGCTCGACTGTTCGATTCACTACTCAGAAATCGAACCAAAACCTACATTTCAATACAGATTACATTTCGTTAAGATGAAAGTTAGGGACCCTTTTTTAAATGAAAAGAATGAATGACTTATCAACATTTTTTATAAAAATACAATTTTTAAATATCTTAATTAATACGATACCTTGACGTACTTTCAAAAAATAGGTATGGGTGGGTCCTATGTTAATAATTTTATTCCCCTTTCTCTGCTTTATGTTACAAGACGCTGTACGGTACATACATAATATTATTACTGATTTCAACGTTCAATGCAATATGTTTTCCAATATCGAAAGGTTCTATTTTCCTTCTCGATTCAATTTTTCTAGAACGATTGATGTTCACAAGCACCGATCCGATGCGATGCGACGGTAAGATTTCAAATTCTTTCGTAGAATTGCGTGGATTTGTTACAGATTGTATAATTTATTGTAGATATGTCATTTGAATATACGGATAACTTAAGTTAGTAATCAATTTGCTAAACAATTAATTTCCCTGACTTTACCAAATATTAACACATCTATGCTATAGATGTATTAATATTTGGTAAAGTTGATGACCACAGATTCTATGGTCATCTTGTAATGTGTGGTTGAGGTAATGTAACCACAGTCAGCCGAATCACTTGACATGGGTTTTGACAAAAATGCATTGGTTACCAAAAACGGGGTTTAACCCGTTTAACCTACTGTAAAATATAAGTATATTATTTTATGAAACCATTGTTTAATCATTTTTAACTGTCACCTTAGAAAGTTGGTTCTCGTCAATTTTAAACTCTCGAGATTCGAACTGTTATTCA
Organism: Fissipunctia ypsillon; assembly: GCA_947568875.1. Classification (NCBI taxonomy): domain Eukaryota; kingdom Metazoa; phylum Arthropoda; class Insecta; order Lepidoptera; family Noctuidae; genus Fissipunctia; species Fissipunctia ypsillon. The sequence goes on from OX387643.1 coordinate 6,041,640, forward strand.
CCTTATGGACGCTTCGGAGTTGTAGCCTTTGAACTATTACTGTTTATTCCTATGCAAAATACAATAACAAAACCGTTACAAAGCATCGACGTGCCTTCGAACAACATGTTAACCTTTCCCCCGGCTTCTCTCTTAAAAAGGCACTTTGTATTCAAAAAACTTTGATAGCTTTTAAAACACCATTTGAATACACTTTTAGTTCGACAGTTTCAACACTGGCCCTAGTTTTTGTTTGCAAAAACCAACAAAATATATTTTTCTCATAAAACATTTCTTCAGATGAAATTAGATTACTTATAAATTGTTTTTTATTTCATAATAACTTTTTCATTGCTCGAGAGTCACAAATACGATTCCCACGTCGAATCAAGTGTTATTTTTCTTTGTACGAGTAGTACAATTTTTTTTCTGAAAATAAATGCCACAAGTCAAACTGGCCGCAGTTTCGAGTTTTTCTTGACTTGCCTCAATTAATTTTTTGGTAACTTTGTATTCGTATCATACATACAAAATTGTTATAGCTCCTTAATTGTGTACTATAATATGTATACAAATACCAAATAAAATATGTAAATACAAATACTCACCGCCTAATTATTATAACACCTTGTTTATCCCTACATAAACTTTTAGCTTTCTTCTCTAAGCCTAATGCAGAATATCGTGTGAAAATTAGTATGGTATTCAAAACCACGTAACCACGTAAACGCTATAACGTTATTGTACAGGTATGCACACACATAGTATTAGTTTCCCAGCAAAATCACCACACACATAATAGCCAAGTTTAAATGCGTATTACAGGCTATCGGCGTGTCGATTAGCCCTCAGGGATAACGCGAGCCATAAGATATAATCAGAGTTAATTATACTCAAGGTTCATTGGATATACGGAACTTATACCTCCTTACTAATACGTACTCCTTACGTATTATATCAGGTGAATAGTTACACACCGATTTGTCTCTTTCCGTCGTAAGTAATTTGTCTTTCGAAAGAAGAAGACAAAGCGTTGTGTGACTATAGAGACCGTATACAACGTTTATTAGTAAGGAGGATAGTCGAAAGTATGAAGGAGGTGTTTCGTGTTCTTAGAAATAGGGATAGCTTTTTGAACTTAGGGACTGGTTGGTAGTTTCTCTTGTCGGTTTTGTGGCGTATTACTATCCGTTAATTTATTTACGTGCTCTATACATATTGCTTCTGCCCTCGACTTCGCCCACGTGGAATAAACATAATTATCCTATGGTATTCAGTTATAAAAAAAACAAACAATTTTACCTCTTTATAATATTAGTTTATAAAACAAATTGAAGACAGGCGGACTTAATGCCGCAGGTATTTTCTACCAGTCGATTTTTTTGTATATTTCATTGTTCCTATATAACCTTACAAGTGACGTAAATGTACTCATCTATACTAATATTATAAAGAGGTAAAATTTGTTTGTTTGTAAGTTTGTATATAGGGGGTAGTCTTCGGAACTACTGATCCGATTCCGAAAATTCTTTCATTAATAGGAAGCTCCAGTATTGCCGAGTAACATAGGATATAATTTCACGCGGACAAAGTCGTGGGCTGAAGCTAGTTCTAAAATATAAGAATTGTGTGATGTTTACTTGTGGCGGTTTATGTTGTCGCGAATTTGCATATTGCCTTCAAGTCAGATTTTTAGGAAGTTGTCAGATAGTTTCACTACAGTTGACCTACCCAGATTTTCTGAATCTCCGAACAAATCTAACTGATCAGTTATTTATTTTTCAGCAACCAGAGCTAAAAATCCGTTACACAAATCCAAGTTTAACGATCGTTTATCTATCTTGCATTTTCCAAACTGTGTTGGAAACAAGGAAGCAATACATCTCCTTTAAAATCACCGTGCAATCTACATCTAGAATCATAAACGTCGTGCGTTCATTCCTCGATCCTGACGGTTACAGATAACTATCTATCATCTCACGTCCAGTTAGAAAACCAGTTGACGTTAGTTAGCGTGTAATTATGCTTTAAACTGAGTTCTAGCCTTCAGGGGTTATTGGCACAGGAAGAGTTTATTTAGATATTGGTTTTAATTGATTATGAGAGCTACGTCTCCGTAAGGGTTATTCAGTATGGGACAGCTTACTATGATGCTTGTCATAATCATAATACCAGCCAAACATTTAAAGTTAGGTACATAATATCAGCCAGTAGCATGATTAAGCATAATCAGCCTTCTGTGTTCCCACTGCTGGGACACAGGCCTCCTCTCTTCGAGAGGGAGTGGGTTGTAATCACGCAGCACAAACCAGGCCGTAAACCACACCGCGCGCGGGCCCACTGCGGGTTGGAAGATGTCACATGTCTTCGATTTTTTTGGTTCTAGGACATGCCGGTTTCCTCATCATGTTTTCCTTCACCGTTTTGAGAGTATTGACCAGTAATTAACATAAATATGCTGTAAAGGCAAATCTTGCGTTTGTCGGCAAACTTATAATAAATAGCACAACTACAAAATTCGAAAAAGAAACTTCCGGCTCAATACCACAAACTGATATAAGGAAAATTCGAAAACATGTATCTTTTGACAGCCTCGAATAACAATACACAAATCCAAAACCGACTACTGAAAGTAAAACACAGAACTAAATAAATATTATAGATAATGTTATGACAGTTAACAGATTCATTGAGACGTGAAATCTCGCTGAGGCATTTCTTATTTCCTGCCAATTCTTTTCTTTCATTCAAAAGAATATCATCTCAATCGGCTAGCGGGAAGTGGGTCGGTATCGACTGGCTACATTTTTTCACAGACTGGTGACCCGCCCCAGCTTCACTTGGGTGCAATGTAAAAAAAAATCTGCCGACCGAATTTCGGCCACGATGGACAATCTCAACGGAGATTAGGCAAATACGCAAGAGATATTATATTACACAAGTGTGTGCGCAAACACAGGTGCAATCTCTGTTCCTTTACTCTCATGGTCCCATGGGACGTCAATCCAACACGGCCCAGAGAGATCAGGCTTTACGTGCTATCCGAGGCACGGGGGCTTCACATCACTAACTGCCACAACAACAACTTCGATTCCGTGATTGTTGTGCTATATTTTAAACTCAATCTTAATACATGTCGGAAATACGTTAGTCGTCGTTTGACTAATCGGGACGCCAGCGCTGCCAAGCGGCGCTTGACAGAGTCTACAAAAAAACGCTCGTCGACCGGAGTTAAGCTGAAAGCGCCAGGGTAGCCCGCGAAATTAAAATTTTCTCACGTTTTCTGCAATTTGCAGCTCAATGTCTGGGTGTATGTTGATTAAAGTGTAACAAATATGTATTTATAAAATTATAATAATTAGAATCAGTAATACAACTTCTTAAGTTAGTATAATCCTCAAATACCAAGATTTCATGAAATAGTCATTCAGTAGGATTACTTGGGCTTAGCGTTGTATTGATGACTTTAATGATTATAATTCTGTAAATACTGTGTGTAAAAACCGTTTGCAGCTCTACATTAGTTAAAATATGGCTGACGATAACTTGAGAGATGTACCTTCTCCGTCATACACATAAACCTTCTTATAAAATAATGTTCTTGCTCTAAATGATTGTGTAAACCGCATCAAAATCAATTGAGTAGTTTAGAACTACTTAGCGGTCACACAGCGGTCAAACACGAAAAGCGACTTTGTTCATTATATGTATATATATAGATAGACGATAGAACAGTGAAGTCGATAGCAGATTCCATAAAGTTATAAGGCACTGGAAACTTTGTTTGGGAATTTTCAGAAAATACTCTTAAACCAGGAAATTTGTGCCGTCGCTGCCAATCTTCATTACTTCGGCTACAGTTGGGGTGCAGTAGAATTTTAAAATATTTAAATTCTGTCACGGCTATTTTATCGCGTTTAGGATAAAAATCGGATTTGTAGGACGAGATCTTTTCCTAGAAGAAATAAGATCTTTTTCAGCAGGGTTCCCCGGTAATCACTGCTTAGCATAATATGCTAACGTAGTGTTATATGCTAAAGTAGAACGTATGCACCTATGCATAACCTTGTTCCTGTAAATTAAGAGACACTGCACATTGTATCACTCTTGTCATAAGTAAGTAGGTACCTACACATTCTTAACCGACTTCCAAAAAAATGAGGTTATTAATTCGACACGTACGAGTATGTAATTAATATTATTGGGACTGCAACATATTCACATATGATTATCTAGCTTCCAAACAAATAAACTGCATAGGTGTGTGTGGTGTGTGTATATTTGTCCACGCATTTCTCCGAAACTATTAATCGGATTGTGTTACATTTAAGTAAGCCAGTAAAAAAATGGTCACAAAGTCGGTGGCAAAAAACAAGACACCAACTTCGGAAATTAAAGTTACTTATTTCATATCAATTTCATTTTTTTAAATAACGTTTTTGTTATTCGTTTAAAATTGTGTGTAATACAGAGCACTGATTCTATCTATCTATCTATCTAATGATCTACATACACAAACACATCTAAATCGCTCTGAATTATTTCCTCGATCTCCTCGATCAGCCCAGACAGATTCATCTCGTACATAGTTGTCTAAACTACGTCCTATAGCACTGCCGCAGTTATCGCTAACGAAGGCGCAACGACAGTGCAATCTCCGGTGCTTCACGACTTCAAGCTACAGCTAAGCTATTACAATGTATAGGTACAATGTTGGCGCAGGAAAAGCTGGGATTATTTATATTATGGTTACACAATAAGGATATGAAAGAAGGATTCGGTTGAAAATTTTAGAGGGCTTCTCGAAAGAAAATAAAGCAATCGGAAACCACAAATATAACTAGAAATCGCAATACTAATTATTGCTAAATACTTAATTTTAAACCGACTTTTAAAAGAAAAAAGGAGGTTCTCAATTCGTCGAAATCATTTTTTTTATGTGTGTTCCCCGATTACTCGATTATTCTTTTTTTGTTTGAAAAGGTGTACTTTCCAGGTGATCCCATTGTCATCAGGTCAGGATCTGATGATGGGGTCCTGGAGAAATCGAGGGAACTCTTCAATCATTGGCACATTTATAGCGATTTGGGTATTTTTATAGTAACTCGTGCCTTTGCTCTCGGAAAGTACCATTTGGTGAAGTTGAACTGATAATGAAGACCACAGATGGCCCGATGGCCATCAACTCGTGAAATACTTATTATTGAGTAGTTCCGGTGAACTACTCAATAATAAGTATTTCACGAGTTGCGATTCGATTACTTTAAAATGATTGCTAAGCAATATAAGCTCGTCACAATGCATATGGTGAAGTGGAGCAGATGGTGAAGTACCAGGAGAACTCCTCAACATTTAACGTCCCTGCATCGGGAAAAGCAATATTTTGTAAAAGGTGATGAGCAATTGTCATTAGGCTATTGTAACTTAGAGAAATTACAAACTGACAAGAAAGTGACAAGAAAGTGAAAAATAAAAAACTTTTTTGCAAAAAAAACAACCGACTTCCAAAAAAAAAAACACTACAAAGTGAAAAATAACTTTAACATCGGAAGTCGGTGGTAAAAACCTAAAATACAGATCGAAAGACACTGACTTCCGAAATTAAAAGCCGAAGAAGCTGTTTTTTATTTTTTTGCAAATAAGTGTTTTTAAGGAGTGTTTACTGGGTAATCGCTTTCCCAGGCTTGGAAAATCATTGTACTAGTTATAAAACGTTTCATACCAAAAACACAAATAGAACAAATCTACCACAGCATAACAAATTCAGTCAGACAATGAAATTAAAACTCACAGATTTCCAGACGCACAAAACAGCTACGTTATTACGTATACTTACTGAGCCAACTATCTCAATCAGTAAATCATTAAACACTTACTCTGTGGCTGTCTCGACCTATGCTCATATAATAATTATATCATGTCTACGAACCGTCCCAAGGTAATCTGATTTCGGCTAGATTTAACCAAGTCTGGGATATTTCGTAGCGTCCCACGAAATAGGCACTTTAGCTAATAAATAGGGTTAGACTGTGTTATCGTGTCTATTTATCTATTTGGTGTTTCGCACTCATTTATCAGCATTGTACGAGTAATTAGATTTTGGAGTTAGGTTGGTGCTTACATAATTTAGATTCTAGGGCTTCGTTAGTGTGTGGTTCTAATTGTTTCTTGGCATTTAAATTAACTGGGTCGTCGGTCTAGTGGTCGCAAGTGCTAACGCTTAGCATGAGGTCCTGTGTTAGATTCCCAGGTCGGGCAAAGTGTTATTGGTGAATTTCTCAGCAGCAGCCTGGATTCTGGATTTGTGCCCGTTGATGGCAATAGGCTCGCCCCCTATTACAATGGACTTAAACTTACATACATACATACATAAACTCACGCCTTCTTCCCATGGGGGTAGGCAGAAACTACAGAACGCCACCTGCTACGATCCTTACATACTCCTTTTGCTGGCGAAATCGCCAGATATTATAGTCGTAGTTAGACACAGGTGACGTATCAGGTGATAGGTATCAGGGTAGGAACAGGCGTGATGTTATGTGTTTAATCAATGTTCGTTAGCTTTACTTAGATATTTTTTTATAAGAGGGCCAATATTTTGTTTTATTTCCAACACTGAGTACTGTGCATTTACTTTCGAAGGTTAGGCTAAAAGTCTAAATAAATACATAGCTTAAAGTAAAACTGTTTCAAAACTTATTAAAAATGTACTTTCATCAATAATTTAAGGTATTTTTCAATTGCCTACAACCCCTTTAAACATCCAAGAGAATTCCAGTCAAAAAATATATTCGAACACATTTCTATCAGGAATACCGTTTTAATAATTGATCACGATACGAGCGATATATTACGGACTATTCTTCGCAAATTATTGTAAACTAGCTATTGTCCGCGACTTTGTCTGTCTGCGATTCAGGATGAAAAGTAACCTATGTCCTTCTCCAGGTCATGGTCTACCCATGTGCCAAATTTCATTAAAAAAAAATTCGTAGCCGTAGCCATAGTTAGTAGGCCCATATTCTCAGGACATACAGGAGATAGATAAAAAGAAAGAAAGAAAATACGTTTATTTGCGGTAAACATGACGCAAAAAAAAGAACACAAAAACAAAAGAAACAAGTTGGGCGAAAATATGAATAATATAGATCAAGGAGAGGGGCTTATGAATAAGTAATAACAGCCACACGGGTCGATCGATCAGGTTAAGCTACGCTTGCCGTGGTTGCTCCTTGGATGGGTGACTATCTTTACATACCAAGACCTCGGAAAGTACGTTAAGCCGTTGGTCCCGGCTGTCATTCGTGGATCTTTGACAGCCGTTACGGGTCGTCAGAAGCCCGAAACTCTGACAACCAGTCTTACCAAAGGGTATCGTATTACACTGTAACTGAAAAACCCAATAACACCTTGCCCAACCCGGTATTCTAATCCAGGACATCATGCTCAGCAGTAGGGCTTGCGGCTACTAGACCAACCAGGCAGTTAAATTAATAGTCATTATATTACGTGACTGACTGACGGACAAAACATATTAAGGTGGGCACTCACGATAGCGCGATTTGGCGTAGCTTCACACGACTAAATTCAAATGGAGCGATTGGACATCCAGCATTTTACATCACGCCATTTGGCGCGATGGACTGACCGCCCACCTTTATACATCGTAATGAATGCCCTTTACATGAACGCTTGAGAAACAAGCTTAATTACTTTTTAAACACGTCAATATAACATGTTTTCATTCACGTAGCACGCAGTAAGTACACTAACTGTATTACATCCGCATAATGAATACAAAATAATTACATTTTCCTTATTAAAAATAATAATTTGCAATAAATAAACACTGCTGTGTAGGCTAATTCAATGGTGCTTTTGAAATAACTTGCCTTATTGCCAATAAAAAATTGGGTCAGTGTGTCGTCTTAAGGGCGGTTGTTCGGAATTAAGTACCTACATAAATTCTGGTTACTACAATATATCGAATTAATTAAGTAGTATGCTGTAATTGACTTACGACATGGCTTTAGGCCAATTAAGGACTCATATCTTGTCATTTGCATGTCCTTTGTATAATATCTTTAATATAACACAAACTGACACAAATAAGGACTACAACGCCGCAATAATCTTTAACTTTATACCTTTCACAGTGCCTTCAAATAAACCTAAATAAAAATTAAAACATCGGCATAAATTCAAGGGGTTAAACAAGCGTGGATATTGGCTGATAGGTTCAATAAATTGTTATCTATCTGCTAGCGTCAATGTGGTGTCGCACCCACACGATTTTTTTAAGGCATAAATGCAGATGTGTAGATCCAACACAACACTTCACAGCACTCGATAAAGATATTGAATTTATGCCGATGAACAAGCTTCGAAGTAACTCTCCGTATCTCTATTTGACAAACATCAAAGAATATTTTCCCGTACAGTATTATGACGGTCAACACTGCAAGTGGTATAGATGAGCAATGCATAATTTCTAAAGCGTTTCATAACTGTTCGAGAAAATGACTGACAGGTTTTCATGAATAAGAAGGCTAGTGTTACAACGATTATTGCTCTTTTCAGTATTTAAGGCTATGCTGACATTTATAGATGGCTTACTTAGCTTGTATAGCTTAGGAATTCTCGGGCAAGCACCGCTACATGCCACCTTACTAACGAGGAACCGAGAGCGCAGTGAATTCTAGAATTTTCTTTTTTAATCAATAGGCGACACATTTTTCTATAGACACCAAGTGGTGATAGGAGTTTCTATGAAAGCATATGTAGTACGAGGTCAAGTAGGTACGGAAGTCCATACATACAGCAAACAGAAACCTCACAGCACACAAAGAATAAAAATACAGAAGGCATGAAAGGCTGTAGACTTGTATAGGAATTTACATTATGATACGAAGTATGATTTTTAAAGTGGAACAGACCTATACTGATCAATGGTCTAATGAAAAAAAATACTTCAACTTGGACTTTAAACGCAAGAAAAATCAGTGACATGGAAACCCATCAAACACACAGCTGATAGATAACACATCAATACACTGCAACAGTGTTCTTATATTTTTATACTAGTTGTCAATACTTCCCTATTTGAATCGGATTTTGTTCAGAGTTTTATGCGTTTTAATCTTTGCGCGGAATTCCAATTATTTTTCTGTAAGTAATAAAAATACGTTTCATTACTCCTTAAAACATCAGCTAGCAGCCAGTGAAAGTCCCGTCAAAATCGGTCTAGAAGTTTCGAAAATTAGCCGGAACAAACAGGCAGACAAAAATTTATAAAATAGATTTCCTGTTACAAGTCCCGTATATACTTTCTTAATTATGAATTTAGTAAAAAGCTGTTATTATGATATTACAAACAGACACTTCAATTTTATTTATTTGTTAAGATAAAGATTAGCAGCTAATGATCACTCATTTTATTGAAGCAGGGAAGTTAAAATACATCCACATTTAACACTTCGTCGCTCAGTCACCACTATCGACGCACTGGTCATTGTGGCCCGTCGCACGTCCAACCTGATTTCTCCTCCTTTTCATCTGATTCAAAGGGAGCCACTGAGAATCGGCCTACATTTCATTAATAATGTATTGTGATGGTACAATAGTGTCTCTATGTTAATTCTATAGGACACAGCATGTTGCTAGAATGTTTAAGTTATTGTTAATGGATGTATGTGGCTCTTGGGTTTTCTCTTATGAGGTATGGCAGAAACTATGCATATGTAGCTGCTTGTGTGTAGAACGTAGGCATCTTTCGTGTTTGTGACTTTGACGAATCTATCAGTTTATTCCACATGTCGCTTCACCCATTGACCTCAAAAAACACTTTACACTACTCTTACATTCATACAAGCTATGAAGACTAATGAAGGAGTCTTATCTTTTGTATGTAATTGTCCCAGTACGGCCAAAATATAATTACTAAGTAATATAATATTTTCTATAAAATAGCAGAAACCTTTGTCGATCTTCAGCAAAAGCAATCAAGTCAATAAATACTACAAAAGGCGGTACAAAGCTACACAAATAATAAATACCGAAATCAAGGCCGAGCGTAGGCAGTATTTGCTGCCCAAACACAAAGTATTGACAACTCAAATAAAGCGAAAAAGGAAAATTAGAGGATGATAATTTAAGATTGAACGTGTAGGCAGAATCTTTCACTAAGTTCAATCACCTGTGACCTACACAATTTTGGGAGCCTACTTTATCATTTCGATATTTTATGTTTGAACGGCTTACGACTTGTAGGTTTGAAACCAGACAGGCGCTTTCATCATAATCAGCCTATAATGTTCCCACTGCTGGGACACAAGTCTCCTTTCTTCGAGAGGGATTGACTGTAATCTACCACGCGGGGCCAGTGCAGGTTAGTAGATTTCACATGTCTTAAAATTTTTGGTTCTAGGAAATGCCGGTTTCCTCTCGTTTTCCTTTACCGTTTTGATGTGGTGATGAAAATATTTACACGAAGTAAAGCGCCTGGCTGGGTTCGAACCCACCACCTAAACAATTCGTAATTCGGGGCCGTTACCACTAGGCCACCACTGCTCAACCATGCGCTTTACGTTGTGTAATTTTTTTTTTTTCATTTGCATATATATTTGCAGAAATATTGAAAAAAATATCTAAGACATTACATTCCAATTCAATAATTACCACCATTTATTGGGCCCAATTTCAATCCCTAGCAAAAATCGTGTTTATACCACAGAAAATAATCAAAATTTTAACACCGTCAAACCATAAATGAATACTACTGCAGAGTTTTCATTGACAAACAAATCGCTTTAAAACGAAGGCATTTTATCGCGTCAATATAAAATGCATGTGACATGATACGGGTGTTAGCATACGGGGTGATACGAGTGACGTGAAGTTGTTTATTATCACTGCATAAAAAATTCTTTATTTTTAACAGTAAAAGTATAATATTTAAACATATAATATATATTAATATTAGGTAAATTAGTCTTGTTAGGTATTGTATTTTGACGATTTGAATGATGCAGTCGAAAATGATAACTCTCGTTATAATCCCGTTCCTAATAATAATTATGATGTATAGTTATGAATGTTTATTAAAAAAAAAATGTATTATAAGTATTTCTCCTAGTTTTTTCAAATGGCATACGTCTAAATAAGTCTAGTACGTAGGTAGGCTTTGTGGAGTGATAAATAGAACTCATCTGCCTATGTCTGAATTATTATTAATCCCCAAAGATTTACTAAAAAAATAATCAAACGCAAAATTACGTTAAAGAAAGAAACTTCGCAACCTTTAACGTTTCAAGTACCTATCTCTATAAACTGTAGTAGCGTTCCGTACACATTACACTATTTTAGTGGCGAATAATTCGATTTACGTTCAATTTATGTGAGTGTACCTACTGTTCTAGCGAAATGTACTGATAGTAGAACGTACCTACACTTTTCGAATAATTGCTTCGTAGGACAGATCGCGTTTGCACTGCTGTTAAGGTTAAGATGCTGCAAAGTTCTAGAAAGCTCTGCTCTTGTTTTAAAGTAATTGTTTGTGAAGGATTTGTGTGCACGTTTACTTAACCCTTGCGTAGTGCGGACTAGATAATTTTCTGAGAAAATTGACTCTGTTGTCAGTTTCAACGGTAATGGTGTTTGTTTAGCCAAGTTTACAGCTAAACTGTGTTATTTTCAGAAAACATGATGGATTTATAGGCACCGACTAATACAAAAAGCAACACCAGATTAAATCTAAAGGCGCTCCCTCACCAGGAGCATTTGCCTGTAATGTAACCTTTACCAACGATCTACAGGGCTAACATGACACACGCGACAACTACTCACTCTCGCGTGAGTAATTGTCGTCTATTTCTGTCACTTTTCTCGTTTTCTGACAGTGCTGCCATACAAAATACTCGACTTGTTCTGTTAAACTCGATGTTTCCTCGACAAACCCTATTATAGCACCTAACTTATCTTGAATTTTGACAATTCAACATGAGATAAACTCCGATTCTTCTCTTATTTAGTCGTCCCCGATTTTGATGACGACAGAGAAAAATAGACAAATAAATATGATTTAAAAAAAAAAACTCCAAATTAACATGGCAGTTTCTTATTTGTACTTATTCTAGTCATACTTTTATTTTACAATAAATTCATAATGAAAATACTTAGTTTAAACTACTATTTATATTGGAACGAAGTTCCTTTCGGCGGCCGCGAGAAACCGTGGCAGAGTCCGAGCACTATTACGTAGACGAGCACCACTTTCAGTAATAACCAGTCACTTCGCCATTTAGAGTGATTAACGAAATCTAAGGAGTTATGGCTGTATGGCAATATCAAACCTTTGCAACATAATTACTAAAATCGCCAGTTCATTCTCCAAGGGTGGTGAATGTGATGATTAACAACGTTAAGTGTTTTATGGTTATAACAGCGAAATCAACCTCAGCTGCATATTTATCTGAACGCCCGCGCCAGTCCTTTTTAGTAAGTGTGGTGATTAACAAAATTTGCAATATGTATAATGTGGTGATTGTTAAAATATCAACCTTCGCTTTGTCGAATTGTAATAGTCGCCCATTTGTGATAAGTGGTGATTATCTAGCTAGTGAGTATATTATGCGCCAATAATTTTAAGTTTCATCATTTTGTAACTTCGACATGCCAAATAAAAACATTTAATTTTAACCAAAAAAGGCGGTTAGACAAAAAATAAACATAAATTAAAAGAGGTGTACGTAAATCATTATAGTACATACTAATTGCATGCGTAAAACCGCCGTTGCTACGATAAAAATGATTTGTTTTCTGGTTTCAATTATCTCTCTACACTACCTGGCAGTTGACGCCTGCGCAGTCTACTTGCAAAGCCCGAACCGTTTCAGTGCAATCTTGGATTGTCACATAACAACCGAATGCTCCCGGTGAGAGAGCGCCTAACATCTAGCATAGCTAAGTCTAACAAACTTTTCAAAGAGTGTTGAGTCTTAAGACGAGTGTGTTTGCAGATACGCTTTAACGAAGTAAAAACAGCTGCTTCCATTCAAGACTCGTCCAAAACTCAACCACGCGTTAAAGTCAACGAAGCCAACGTAAGAACGTATAAATACAGCTAATACCAACATTCGTGGCCTCTATTTATTTTAACCCAGTTCTCACTAAAGACCACGTTTACCCACATTAGGGCGAGGCAATCTAGCTACTCATAGCGCCCCTCTGATGTCTCATTTCACGCACGGTCACAGTCATAACTTGGCGTAAAGTAACGGAAAATTGCTTCTCAGGCATCTCACACCACTGTCTCGCTCCTCGACGTCTTGTCGTGTCAAAATGATAAGTGTATGAACACACTTGCAACCCACGTAGTAAGCCCTTTTTGGGTACTGTAACTGTTCTTTTTCGGGAAATGTTGTTTTAGGATGCAATGGTGAAGTTAAAAATGTTCTCCATACCTGGTCGCGTTTTTGGTAGGTACCTACCTCAGCATAAACGAGTTTTTTATTTTTTTATTTTTATAAAATCGGTTTAGAGAAAGCTACTCAAATTAAGCTGGCTGCGTATTCGGGATATATTTCGTTAGGAGAACCAACTTCACTGAAATATGTCTACATCTTTTATCATAAGATGTTTCTTTTGACAGACCTTGAAGAGAGATCACAAAGATGACACTTAACAGCCGACGCTCACCACAAAAATGCTAAAACCACCCCATAATTACGGCCACTTAAACCACAACATCACCATTCAGACTGACCCTAAATCGCGACTGGACTGCCCATCACGACTAATGACGACACTTTGTGGTCGCACATCCATAGCTACGAGTCGCGAGCGTGCGCCCGACCTAATGGGGTAATGGAAACGTCGGAAAATTGCCTCGACGCGATCTTATCGAAGGTATATAGAATTTTTATTGATCATATCCGTTCGCCATTGCTAGTTAACTTCGTTTTAGCACAGATTAACCGGTAATTAAATGGAAGCCAGCTTTATTTATTTTTAGATCGACGTGCTTGCTAGAGGAGATTTAGTATGGGTACCTATAAGGTGTGTTTATGATTAAATGGCGCAGGGAGTAATATTCTATCTATATCTGTACTAATAATAAAGCTGAAGATTTTGTTTGTATGTTCGCACGCGCTAATCTCTGGAACTGCCAGTTGGATTTGAATAAATCTTTTTGCATTTGATAGCCCAATTCTTAAGGAAGGCTTACACATGCTAGAACTCTTAGGTGCCGAGCAAAATGAAAAAAGTCAGAAAGAGCGCTAAGCGAAAACGAGGTAATAGTGGGGGCATGCAATGCGATGTGACGGGGTGGGTCGGGGGAACAAGAATTATAACGCGGACGAAGTCGCGGGCAGATGCTACATAGTAGGTAATAAAGACGAAATTGATCGCCAAGAGATTGATAGGATTTTTATGTCGTAACTTGCTTGTTATATTTTTTTTTTGTTTGTTTACGTCTTCATGGCAATTTTATAATAGCTATGAAGACGTAAACAATAAACCGTAATGCGAATAAGGTTTTTTATAATTAAAAGACGCGGAGGAGTAAAATTTTATAGTTAATAAAGATGAATGCATTACCACCAGATAAAAGAAGAAGGAAAAGCAAAAGAGAAAAATTTTAAAAATGAAGGATAATAGGTACACCTAAGGAAAACACTGTGCTCTCACTGACAATTGAAAATTCATCACATGGGTGCAGCCGCGGTCTGAACTAGTTATCTCATAAAATGAAATAGTGAATGTATTATTCAACACTGTCAACACTGGCTTCCGGGAGACAGTGAAATAGTGCTGTCGCTTGATGCAGCGCCACCCTCATGATTTGGAAGGTAGGTAAATGTTTCATCAAGTATAAACAAATACAAAATTAATTTACCGTGAAAAATATGTTATTACCTAATACATTATGCAAAAAATATAACTGAAGCAAAAAATATATTAAAATAAAATTAATTATGTGTCACGAACTCGTATATATTTTAATAACTACCTAATGAAAATAAATTACACTTTTACGTGTCACTTGTTTTCATTAGGTTAACAAAAAAAACCTGAAGATATTATTTTATAAAATTCAGCTCCAAAAAGTTTGTAAGCATTTGCGGGACATTCATTCCCGGCAACACTATTCGCAAAAGGACACGTTACACGTGCTTCCTAATTAGACCTTTGGGAGTAATTAGAAGTCAAAACCTGGACCACTTTGCTCAAAAGATAGCTCTAAAAACACATGCGATACTTACTACGAAAGAGCACTAAGTAGACATGTGGGTACGTATAATAGCAGACATAAAAAGATACACTTTAGCACGAATAAACATAAACATTAACTAAAATGATGCTTTTACGGCGTCTTTAGGGGTAATGCTTTTATGCAATGGCGGAACATAAGACGGAGATAATACGGAAAACTTTGAATTGATAAGAAACGTATGAAGATACAAGAAAAGGAGACTTACTAGAACACACTTTCACATGTTTTTTAAAATCCAAAACGTCGATTATCGTATATCTATACAGGGTGTATCAGAAAAGTGTGGTCAAATAGACGCACTGAAGGTTACCATCCCTACCTAGTTGCTATTCCACCAATTCGCACTAAGCGTTTCCAAATGTCTTTTGTGATGCGCACAGCAAAGGAGTGGAACTTTCTGCCGGCGTCTGTGTTTCCGGACGCATACAACCCCGATCTCTTCAAAGTGAGAGTGAACAGGCTTCTTCTGGGTAAGCTCGCTCCATCGTCGACTTTGTATCTGTCATCTCTGACCTAGACTTGAGTCAAGTGCAAACATATCTCA
The DNA here is from genome assembly GCA_947568875.1 of Fissipunctia ypsillon. Taxonomy (NCBI): domain Eukaryota; kingdom Metazoa; phylum Arthropoda; class Insecta; order Lepidoptera; family Noctuidae; genus Fissipunctia; species Fissipunctia ypsillon. The sequence continues at coordinate 6,057,437 of OX387643.1, forward strand.
AATAAAAAAATTAAGGATGTGGTACAAATCATCAAACTGAACCACTTTCTCCATGAGACCAACATCGTAATCGCAAAAAATTAGCTTCAATACCTACTCGACCCAAATGTATGGGACGGCTGATATTTTTTTCTCGATTACGATGGTTGTCCCATGGAGAAAGTTCTTCAGTTTGATGGTCTGTACCACACCCTTAAATTTGACCACACCTTTCTGATACATCCTGTATAGAGAAATATAGAGCAACAGTCTCTTACAATGGTGGAATATAGTCTAAGTATAGCCCTAAAACAATGTTAATTTCTAAGACAACTAATTGTGATTTGAGAATAAATGATACTTTTAGGTATTAAAAAAAACTGACTATTCTCGAGTTAATTAAATAACAACATTATTAAACATGGATATATTAGCTCACAGACAAACCTATTGCACCATCTCCTCATTTAGGGTCAAAATATTTTAACACAAAACCATTACGAAAAGTTGAAAGTGAGTGAATTAACATGTTAATCTACACAAAAATACTGGAGCTAATGTGAACACAGAACAGTCATAAATGTTCATTACGACTGAAACTGTTCTCATGTTAACTGTGCTCATAACCATGATGTTTCAAGCCAGTTGAACAGTGATACTGTTTAAAAAATACGACATTTTGACGTATATTGTTTTAAAATAAATGTTTTGAGCAAAACTTTTTTATAATACATTTTTATAATAAGCAATACACAAGTAGAATAAGAACAATATTGTTAATAGTACTAGCTATTGCCTGCGACTTCGGCTGCGTGTATTTTGTATTTTCATAATTTTGTAATACAAAGGACAATGCCCATCGATGTATGGAATCCCGTACCATGTTGCTTCAAATTCAAACATTATTTTTTAGAGACTACACTTATCATATTAACTATTACAGAAGTTCTTTTTGTAAAGAAAACCCAGGTTTCGGAGTTATTTTATAAAATCGAAAATAACCTAAAAACTAGGTAAGTAGGTATATTTTGTTCGATTTATTCTTACATATTCAAAATGTAAAAAAAATCTGCTTACCTGAGTAACAGTTATCCACGACTGTAACAAGTTAATCATTGGAGTAGACGCTTGTTCTAATGAATGTGTACATAGATTTCTGGGTATCAAAAATTAACATTTGATGCATCGGTTTTGCCGGACTGACGGCATCAGTCGGTTGACCCTACGACTCGACATATAAGGACAATGAAATACACAAAAATAAGTTCACAAAATACAAACAAGTTCTATTTCTCAACACACAAAACAAATCTCAATTCGAAAAACACAGACGAACGTAATTATTCGCTAGTGCAAGCGCAAAGCTAACATCAGATCAAATGTCAAAAATATGCCTGGCGGGATTTAGGGATGCGGTCGATAAATCATAATCTTTAGTAAGAAAATCGATTTTGTGTCAATTAGTGATACTAAATCGATTTGGTGTACTGGTTTTACTTAATTGTTACGTTATTCAACAAAACAAAAGCAAAGCTAATTACATACAACGTGTTTCTGGATACACGACATTAAATGAAAACGGTTACAGTACTAATCCATTGAAACATTTTAAAACACGAAGATTAGTAGTTAATTGAAAATTTAAAAATTGCAGTTTTCAAACAAAATATGCATAAAAAGTAAACACGCTTTATCTACGCAAAGTCACTGACCAACAAAGGTGCGGTGCGGGGCGCGGGGCGCGGCGATGCGGGGCGCAGGCAGGCCTACCTACAGACACTATAGTCGGAGAACAGAACAAACTCAAAGTTGCGCGTTGTTAATTAAAAGATCACTGATTGAATAAAACGACACAATAACAAATAAAACACACACACACACACACACACACAAAACACAATCACATAATATCAAATCACAATCAGAATTTACACCATGAATAGAGTCAATTTTTTTAATTTTCAAAGTGTCCTTTGTTAATTATGCATAAGCGACATTGTCTTATTAAATTTAGATGGACTCGTAACGTAACAAGTCCCCCATCTGCCATTATTCTTAGTTTGTCGAAGGCATTTTTCGCGATTTCAGGTTTGGTCCCATAGTAAAAGTTGTTCATAATGATGAGTAGGTACAATTACCCCTTAAGAGGTTGTGCGTTATTTATGTTACACCTTGTATATGCATATATATTATATCCGAACTCTACGGGAAGGAAAACGTTGTGATTTTCTCGTTTCTTTTCTTTGTTGACTCTTATTATTTGCTTCCTTTATAAACATCTGGTATAGAGTGTATCCGGTGTAGGACTGTAGTTATTAAATTCATATTTGTTTTGTACTAAATATGGACCTTTGGATGTAACGAAACATATTTTCATTATGGTTTTGTTGGCTCATTTTATTTGCAATTATTACAAAATAGATGAAAATTAATGCCCTTTAAATCTGGTACTAAAGTCAGGGAATATCATAATAAAAGAAGACGGTTACACAATTCACAACTCAAACAATATATCTATACATGTGGGTATATATAGGTATACAAGCATTTCATATAATACCACTTTGCGGGAAGCAAACGAGACACAATAGTAGTTTTATTGTTGTTACTGCTATATCCGAATAGACAGCCTCGTTGGTCTAGTGGTCGCAAGCGCTACTGCTAAGCATGAGGTCCTGGGTTCGATTCCCAGGTCGGGCAAAGTGTTATTGGGTTTTTCTATCTGGAATTTCTCAGTAGCAGCCCGGAGTCTGGATTTGTGCCCGGTAGATGGCAATAGGCTCGCCCCCTATTACATGGGACTCAAACATAACTGGCGAAATGTGGGTGTTACTATAGGTACACCTCTGCCTAACCCTTCGGGGAAACAAGGCGTGATGTTATGATGTTTTATCCGAATAGTGTCCTTCAAGTCGCTTTTCGTGTCTGCGTCTGTGACCGCTTTGTTCTTCTCAAATTACGCAACGGATTTTGATACGATTTTCACCATCATTTAGAGGATGTATTACGAAAGGGAATACATACATTATTGTGTGTAATATAATCATATTAAATTTTCATATTATAAAGAAATATCGATATTTTTTCAAGGCATCAACCAAAGCAGGGGCGGGTCGCTAGTTGATATTAATTTAACAGGAGTAAACAAATGAACGCTGTCGAAACAGTGTAGCTAATATCGCGCGACAATTGTTTATTTGTTGTTTAAACGTAAATGAAACGTTTACACTAGTCGTAGTGAAACTATGGACACAAGATTAATTTCCATGTAACATTTTGAAGTAAATTAGCTTGTGTTATATTTGATACTAGCATATCACGCGCGACTTCGTCCGCGTGGATTTCGTACTTTAGTACCCCGTTAGGGGTAGATTTTCAAAAAACTCTGATACACGTTGTTCTTTATTTTCAGTTTTAAATACTTTAGACTCTGCGCGACTACTTAAAGCGCGGTCTAGAAATAAAGTTCAGACAATACCTTCTAGAACTCATTTAATGGACTCCAGTGTTTATAGCATGACATTCAGGATTTATAATAAATTGCCAAATTGTAGGTATTACAGATATTGACAACTCGTACATATTTAAGCGGAAACTAAAGGAATTTCTAATTGATAAGGTGTATTATAGTGTGAAGGAATATCTAAAAGGGAATCCGTATGGCCAATAATATTAATTAGATTTTCAGTAATAGAAATGACATGTGAAACTTACAATTAATTATTAATTATCTAGGACTTTCATTTATTTATTTATTCACTATTTACTCTGACATTGAAGACTAAATTAATAATTTTGTAATGTTTATTGTTATTCAGCATGGTATTTTGATAGTAGATTATAATTTATGTGTAAATTTTGCATGCCCATGTGACGGCAGAGCATGGAGAATATTATTAAACGTGTAATAACATCTATACCTTTACACATGTTGGCAAAAAATAAATGATTTGATTTGATTTAAGTTAGCACTGGGTAGAACAAGGCTGCCAATGATGATGATGACTAAATCATCAGTAAAAATTATATTATAGAAAAGCTAACCAGACAATAGCGCGGTTATAAGTAACTAAAGATATTTACTATACCTGCTCGTTTTAGGTCGATCTAAGTCTCTATAGACAAGTGAAATCATTTGACGTTAGTCAATACGCTTCCTAAAAGGTTTTCCTTGTAGGTACTATGGTACTCAAATCGATTGTGAAACAACAGGGAAAATGTGTATTAATGCGCCATACATACTTACATATTTGTAGAGATTTTTTTGTTATAGGCCATGTTTGGCAGGCGTATCTTAGACACGGCATCGAACAGATCTCCATAGCTTTTGTCTTTAACTTAGTAGGAAGTGTACTCTAGAAGATTTCTTTCATAGCCCAGTAGAGCCCAGAGTTCGCCAGAGAGCAATAGAGAGAAGCTATATGGGCCATGAGCTAAGAGTTAGAGTCAGAAATAGCTCAATACGACAAGAAACCAAGGCTAAAGACATAATCACACAAACACTAGCACTAAAATGGAAATGGGCTGGACATTTACAAAGAGTTAGCGATGACAGATGGACCCAAACCATAACAAACTGGTATTCTATCAACCAAAAGCCTCATTCCCTCGGGTAAATGTAATGATTATTTATTCGTGATATTTATTCGTGACATACTTAATTACAAAATATTCACCAGCGCTCATTTATAAATGACAATTCCCGACAACGTACGTATTTCATATTTATGAAACTTGAACTGGTTCGTTAGTAACTGAAATTAATTTTAATTCATTGATTGCACTGTTATGCCTGTAGTATGCAATTTACATTTTAGTGCAAACATTTTAATTTCTTTTTTTGCCTTTTGTAAATGTTCTGGATGCAATATGCAAGATAAAAAAAGTCAGTTGTTCCCTACATTTTGACGAGCGAACATAAATGTACGGAACAACTGATTTTTTTTTCTCAATTTCAGGTTGGTCCCATAGTAAAAGTTGTTCATAATAATGAGTACAACGACCCCTTAAGAGGATGTCCATGAATTCAGTTGCAACCTGTATAGCTTGGTATGAGCAATGTTATTAATGCGTCGATAAGTACTTAAGAACTCGACATTCAAAGAAAAAGATGGAACTATGTCAATAAGTGACAAAATTAATTAAACTTTCTCGCTTTCCTTTTATCTTTTGTTTCAGATGTTATCGTCTTTTACTTTATAAAAGCCTTCAGCAATGTTTAATTTCTAGACAGTTTATTAGGTTAATAGTGAGTCTATTAGCCTGAGAATAACCCTGAGTTCAAACATTAACCATTTGTTTGATTAGGACCTTACTGAACTATTTATTCATCTTGAAATCTATTAGGAATTACCTAATCGATTTCAAGATGAATAAAGAGGAAATTTAACCATGATAGTAGGTTTGTGTCTATTAACTGATGACTGACAGATTAACACCTACCGAATGTGAAAGAAGTTGCGTTACTTAATGTTAAGTTAATACTTACCTATTTTATTTTATATTTATTTTCATATAATCAGGCGTGTTTCCTGCACAGCCAATACTGGCCAACATTCGGCAAACCAACCGTTCTATAGACTAAACATTGATTTATACAAATAGATTTATTGTTTACTAATCTTTTAATACAATCATTGCAACAGTTTTGTATAAATTAGAAGCATCTTTTCAATTTTGTAAATGTGAGTACCATGGAGCGGTTTTATGTTATGATGTAGGTATGTTGACTTGAAAGAGTATGGCAGTTGAGAGTATGTCATGCTCACTTAAATGTCTCGCTGATGGTGGCGCGTGTGTTGGATCATTCGGTTCCCTACAAAATGGTTGAGCTGGATGGTGCTGATCCACGCGTCATGTTCGTGAACGGGCGCCGTCAGTGGAGACTGGTCATCTCTTAGCTGCCAGGGCTTATTTTTAATCTTATATTTTGAATTGTTTTTAATTATTTATTTTTTACATTGTTCTCACATATAGAAGCAACAAGAACAATGTACCCAGGATTTTGTAACAATTTTGATTTAAAAGAGTGTCCATGGAGTTTCTTGCCCATTCTTCTCCATCTACGTTTTGGAATGGGCGACTAGCTTCAATTTTCTGACTAACTGACTGACTCTTTAACAATTCAAAAGTGCCTGTAATTGGTTTAATTGAAATAAATGCTTTGAGTTTGAGTTTGAAACTAGAAATCTTCCTAATCCCATTAGTTCCCAAAGCGGTTGTCAGGGGTAACTAAAGAAATAAATACACTGTATTGACAGCTACGTTCACCTCAGACCTACCCACTGATTATGAATGTACATATACATTAGGTATCCTCCATATATAGGTAGGCTCATGTCTATTTTATGTTAGACTAAGTGAGTACTTATAAAAAAAATCTCTGTCGTCTATTGTAACAAAATAATATGCATTAGCATCAGAGAATTTGAGTACCTACCTACCAATACTATGAAACAAGCTGTGAATCATAATTTGAAGTTGAATAATAAAGCTCTGCTGGGTAGAGTTGCAGTTCGGCAAAAACTTATTTCATAATGGGTGACGTTGATATGTTATCTAAATAACAGGGGCGAAGCCTTCGTACAATCTGATTCCTATCGGCTTCCCTTCGGGCTAACCACAAATAATATGGTACACCTGCGTGTAACTGTGTATCACATCACATTACATAATTATATTTAAATACCAGTTCAATAAAAACCTACAGGTTTTTGTTTGAGTTTATGAGAAGTGAACAATGTTTTCTTCGGCTTGCCTCTAATGAAAATTGTAGCTGCGCCACTGCTAACTAAACCGTTTACTTTAGGTATTGCTAAAGGCAGCCAGTAGCCGTATTATGAAGTATTAATGCTATCATGATTCCAGTCCGGAAAAGGGATGATTTTATCCGTCATGTACCTATAGCTAGGTCCCTCTCGCACACTAGAATCATGATGGCATTAGAACTTCATAATATGACACCTGTATCGTTACCACAGCCAGGTACAAGCTTCTCCAATATTTTCAGACCTTTTAGTTTGGAAGTGATGTAAAATTCATTTAAATGTTATATCTATTTCATACCTAGACAATAACAAAGTTCTCGACTGATATTTACATAATTTTTGTATCTTACTCAATTCTGTTTGGAAAAGCAGTAGCTTTTATTCAAATTCAAATAGGGAGCCACTGTAATAAAAGTTGACGCATACAAATAGGGATATTCACACGTTACGATGTTGTGGTTTCAATATACAAAGTATGAATAATGTTTTTGAAAGTTATTGTTTAATAAAACATTTTTAATGAATTGCACAACGATTTCAAATGAGATATTTATTATGTTGGTAAGATTAGACGCTTTTAATTCTGAACTTATGAATTACAGCTTTCAAATGTATCTGAAAATGAATACTAGTACTTTGCAAAAGTCAAAAGTGTAAAAAAAAAACTGACGGTTAGTTATCAGTCAAGACATTACAGGCCGATTATGTACACGTTTACTAAGCCTGCTATAAGTATGTGTAGGTAGTTGTATACACTTAAGACACTAGTGACACTTAAAATATAGTTTGTTTTTCAATACTTAACGCCAGTCCAGATTTTCATCCCCATACCAGTATTTCAGCTGGAACTTTCTAGTATACGTGCATTATGACTAAGTAAGCTGGGTCGAGTGGCCTACATTCAGCACAAAGGTGGGTCGGATGACGATGACGACCAATTTACCTCTCACGAGTCGCACACAAACACTGTGAGCTGCGCCTGTTCGTGTTTTAATATAGCCATTTGAACCAGATTTCACCTGAATACCTAACATGCAGATTCAATACCTCATTGAATTTCTCATCTTTAGTCCAATAAGTAGGTATGTATACTTATTACTTAATGGACTAAACTAACTAACTAAATTGTAGGACTAAAGATGAGGTACTAGGGAATGCAAACCGGTTTCACCGAAAACCGAAAAACCGGATATTATATTTGAAATTATTAAAAAACCCGGGTTTTTATTCACGTTTCCAGTTTATCGAGTTTTTTATTGTTTTCAAATGGCAACGCTGCGTATCAGTCAGACGATGAATTTGATGTCAGCCTGTCAGCCATTTTGTTTTGTCAAACGTTGCCAAAGATTGTTAGCGAAAAGACGTGTTGTTTATCGTAGTATTGGTAATTTGGTAATGACAGCTTGGTTATTTCTGCTGCAAAATACGGTCTCGTCTTAATAATTCTACTCTAAATGCTTAAGATGTCGCTTTCTGACCAAAAGCTTTTAAATAAGTTATTTTTAAAGAAAATATATTGATTTTTCAACATCTTTAAGAGATGACTTTTTATTTCACTTAATTTTTAAAATGATTATTTCTAGATGAAATGTGTGTGATGAAAAGTGAAATTTATTTATTGTATTATACACAAATCTTAAATTGATTAGAACAAAGTATAATTAAGCTGGTTACAATTTTATTATTAGATATTGATCACTTTTAAAAGACGTATTTCTACGTTATATTAATATGTTTATTTAAAGGTTTAAGTAAACATTAAGTAGTTCAGCTATTGTCGGACGCTATTGAGACTGTTGTTTCATTTTAAAAGTTAGAGTTTATAATTTTTTAATTTGATACGAGATTTTCAGTGCTAAAAAGTGTTGGTTTTGTATTATTATAATATTATTAATACTATCTATGCATGCCTGATACTTATAATTTCTTAATTTTATTTAATAGATATTTTTGATATAAAAAGCAAATCGACGGCGAAGTGCCAATACCTTCTAAATGATATTTTTCGAGAAATTTGATTTTCAAACATGCGAATAACGCCTTTAAATTCAAAACGATAAGAAAGTGAATTTCTCGAAGAATGTCAGTTACGATTTATTGGCACTTCGCCGTCGAAATAAACCTTTTACTTAAACAAATTTCTGCAATTTCATTAAAATTTTGAATATATATTTCTTATTAATAGATACATTTCTATTCAATAACTGAAAGTATGCAAGATGTAGGCGGCCTAATTTAGACAAAGAATAAAAAAACCTTATTTTGCAATATTTTGCTGTTTACCTAGCTTCTTATTTTGGTAAGAAAATCTGTTAAACATAGTTAAATGAAACCCATGTTACGGTTTGTGACTGATAAAGAGTAATTATAATAACAAGAATCATAATAGTAGAGAGAGGCTCGCATTCGCTCTAAAGTATTGTTATCGCAGGTCCTGAACGAAACAGCTAGTAAAGTTTTACTTCATTTAGGTTTCAGTTTACTTATCGAATGAAAGAATAATAGGATCTGTCTGACAGACATTTTATACTATTAGCATAATCAGCTTATAATGTTCCCACTGCTGGAACACAGTCCTCCTCTCATCGAGAGGGAGTGGTCTGTAATCTACCACGCGGGCCCAGTGCGGGTTGGTAAATGTCACGTGTCTTCGAGTTTTTGTATCTAGAACGTTCCCTCACGATGTTTTCCTTCACCGTTTTGAGAGCAGTGGTGATGAAATTATTTACACATAGTAAAGCGCCTGCCTGGGCTCGAAACCACGACTTACAACTGGAAAGCCCAAACCATTGCTCTGCTACATGTTTCTACTACACGTGAAGATTTAAATTGCTTAGTTGTTCCTAGCACTCAGATAATTGGTTAAAATCCTGTCTGCGAAATCAAATAACGATGGCGACCCGTTTCCAGTTTTCTGACTATTGTTACCTTTTCTTAATCTAAGTAAGAAGATAAGTGCCTACGTGTTTCAATTCAGGCCGTCGTTAGTAGGAAAAGGAAAATTTTCTTTAATTCTCTTTTTACCAACTGACAGATTTTTTTTTCACTGTTATTAAAAGTACTAATTGAATTTCTGCTGTCACTGGCAAGGACAAGCGAAGGGAAGCGGTAAAGTAGTTCGCACAATTAAAATGCTCTTACGATTTTTGCAATTTGCATCTCAGTGTCTGGTTGTATGTTGATTAAAGTATGGTTCGCGACCGTAACAAATATGTATTTACAGAATTAAGTATAATCATTAGAATCAGTAATACAACTCAAGTTATTATAATCTTCAAATGTCAAGATTTCATTAAATACTCCTATAGTAATTGTTCCTACCTATTTTTTTCTGTCGCGAATCATATTTTTATCAACATACAACCTAATACTGACCTGCAAATTGCAAAATGCAAATTGCTCCTAAGCTTCCAGACCGTTTTTCAATACATTTTTCTTAAAGTACCTAGGGCAATACAAAATAGCTCTTATCGAACACAGATGAGTGTTGGAAGCTGCTCTCTATACATCCTTCCATCCGTCCATCTAACCTTATGTGCTTCTAACTTCACTTGTCGTAATAAACTAACTTGACTAAGGTTCGTTTTTTAATCCCGGATAGTAATTTGACAGGTGCAAATGTCAAACTATGAAATAAAAAAATGATACATGGAACATTTGAGATGGCAAATTACTATCTGGGATTAAAAAACGAACTTTACTAATATACCATACTAGCACTTCCCCCACGTGACTTTGTCCGCGCGGATTTTAGTACCCCGTTAGGAGTAAAAAACCCTGATACACGTTATTCGATACTATTGGTCTTAAGTATAAATACCTACTGAATTTCGAGTTAATCGGACCGCGTGTTAAAATTCTTCCATACAAACTTTGACACCCCCAATCCTCCTTTAAAGGGTAGTTTAGAAAAACAAAAAATGACAAAAATCATAATTTACTTAGATAAGTACTCGTGCCAAGTTTCAAGTTTATTCATTCAACAAATAAGATTCTCCCTTTTCACCCCCTTAAAGAGCGAATTTCCAAAAATCCTTCCTTAGTGGATGCTTACAACATAAAAGGCTAACTGCCAAAATTTTAAGTTTGTAGCCGCAGCGGTTTAAAGGCTCTGCGTTGATAAATCAGTCGGGACAAGTAATTATACAGGCTGTAGCATAATTAATGGATAACCCTGTATCTGCGAATAGGAGACCTAAAGCCCTATAATATAAAAATAATTATCAAACTCCGGAGTCGATGGGTACGCGCAATTTTTTTTTTAAATGGCCACCTTTAGTAGTGACCAAAGGTGGTGATTTAATAATATTATGCAGAAGTCAGATAATAAAAATTTCTTAATTTGTGAACACGGTGGCCGAGAAGGTGACCAAAAGTGGCTATTTTTCTTAACAATTTAAAGAAAAAAATGCGCATGGGTATGCAACACCGGGGTTTGACAGTTATTATTGATATTATAGGGCTTGGAGTCCCCCACCCGCAGGTACAGGGTTATCCATTAATTACGCTACACCCTGTATATGTATAGATTATAACTACACGTAAAACTAAAGTATAAACTGCCATAACCCTACAACAAACTATTCTAGAACTTTCCAAACATATTCCTAGAAATTTGCGTAACATTAGAACTAGCAAGTACACAATACAATCTGTGTAATGTTACCCTATTACAATAAAACGAAAGTACCCTTTAAGGGACGCCTGATTATAATAAAACGAATTGTACAGTCTATGTTGTCATTAGACGAACGCAATCTTCCTTTCTATGTACTTTGTTCTCTAACGGTTCAGTTTTCAGACAAATGAAAGGTTTGAATGGATCGTTTTTATAATTAAAAATGGGGTTGACAGATACCATTTTTGCTGAACTAATAATTAAGAAAACTATGAAATGAGAATCATAGTTGTCACGACATGTATTATTGAGAAAATGAAAACTTTTATGGCGAGTGACGATATGTATGTACCTACCTAAGTTTATCATTTATTTAATAAATTTAAATAATACGGGGATACTCACAGGTTGTGTTGTTCTCTCGATCTCGATGTAAATCTGAAAATAAATAAAATAGAATTAGTTCTAAGTTTCTTATACGCCAAACTTAACCACTTCTTTATCGACTTGAACTATTTGAAGTAGTTCTTCAAGTTACAAGTAAAAGTTTGAACCATGTCAGTAAGGTTGCGGGGCTAACTCGCCACCCGGGTCGATCTAATCAATCTAACATACACACTTTCCTCCTATATTCGCTCAGATAATATACGATTATATAATAAATACATATAAACAATAACATAACCACGAACACCCACAGAACAAAAACATCTTACGTCATTAAAAACTCGCGAACCATCTAATCTGGTGTAACAAATTGTGATAAAAAAACTTAAAACGATCGGATGCATGCTAGTAATAAATAACGGTTATAAAATAGCTGTTTCACACGTCACCTCTCTATGAGATAAACGTAGCATGAGACTTCCATAATTTGAATTCAGAATCTTTGATAATCATCATATTTCGGGACCATAAACTCTGTGTCATACATGACAACGTTTAAATTTCATTGCAAAAAGAATTTATTTATGATATTTTCATGACAAATGTTCACTAAAACATCAACTTATTGCCGTACTGAGAGACGACACTTTTAAATATAATCAATTATCTGCCTAGCCTTTTCTCGACTATGTTGCGGTCGGCTTCCAGTCTAACCGGAAGCAGCTGAATACCAGTATTCGTTCTGTAGTTTCTGCCTACCTCCATGAGAAGAAGGCGTGAGTTTATGTATGTATGTGTATATGTGTACATGGAGCGACTGCCTATCTGACCTCAACAACAGTTACTGGGTAACACGATACCTCTTGGTAAGACTGTTTGTCAGACTTTCGGGCTTCTGACGACCCGTAACTGTCAATGATCAAAGAATGACATCCGGGACCAACGGTTTAACGTGCTTTCCGTGGCACGGCGGGTCTTGGTGTGTAAAGATGGTCACCCATCCACGGATCGACCGCGGCAATCGTAGCTTAAACTGATCGATCGACCGGTGCGGCTGTTATTACTTAGCCACAAGCCTCACTAGGTAGATCGGATCGACTATTGGTAGATAAAAGGTGCACTATTTATTTGTCACACAGATGCACAAACCACAAAGCGGACAACTTTCAATTGGATATCAAAGGCAACGCATACCTTGTATGGGGATTGGAATGCATCATCGAAATGAGAACGAGAAGTAGGTACCTATATTATTAGAACGCCCGCGCTGTCAGTCAAAAATATCACAGATTGATACATTTCATACTTTTTCATACTAGTCAATTAGGTACCATAATATTATTTGGCATGATAAATCTCAGGAGCTTGACCACCATCTCTTAAAGCAGTATTATTGTAATCTTACTTGAGTGTGGGAAAGAGATTGAGCTAGACGTCCTGTATAGCCCATCTCTTTCTCACACTGAAGTAACATTAAAATAATACTGCTTTAAGAAGTGGTGGTTGGCCCCCTGAATACTAAGGTACTACAAAAAAATAAAGAAGGTAATTGAGTGAGAGACAATGAGTCCAAATCTAAGATTCTCAATTCAAGTACAATAATTATGAAGCTGTTTCGCACGTCACCTCTCTATGAGATAAACGTAGCGTATCATCAGAATTCCTAAAATGGCAGTAAAGCTCTGAGTGGGTGTTAGAGTTGAGCTGAACCGAACCGGAAGAAGCTGGAGGTTGTGGCGAAGCGAACCGGGATAAACCGAGCGGGACTGTGATTTTGTACTGAATAAATATGCTTTGTTGAGGTGGCTCTGACCGTCTTGTTTTTTGTTTAAACTTGCATAGTAATAAAAATGTGCAGAAGCTCAAAACACACAGACTTCATCATCACGTGAATGTCAAGGCGATCCAACTCCTTGACAACACCGAATTAATGCGAAGACAAGAAAAAAGAAAAGAGAAAAGGGTATTGAATAATAATTATTGTATTTACATTATTAAGTAAATTAAATTAAAATAGCTTATAAATTAGAGCATAATATTGAAAAAGCCTTTTGAGACTGCAGTGCAAGAGACGACTATTATAAAGAACATGTGAATCAAGTGTATTTTCCTTAACGTAAATTGAAAAAAAAAAGACGTCAATAAGGTATCACCAGCTGCGATTCCTCATGAAAGAAAAAGAAGTTGGATAATAATATAATGCTTGTTATTATTGTATTGAATTACTACATACTATGCTGGGGTTTTAAGCCTCAACAAAGCATTTGCGAGAAGACATTAATTAATACAGGTGCTATACATCCAGCGATAAGACCTTAATTTATTAATGCAGGTGCTACGTTCAAGCATCAAGGTAATTAATTACTTGTAGTGAAATTAAGTTGGAAGCGTGTGAACTAAAATATTAATATAACAGCAAACTCCGTTTAAACATATTTCTCTTACATGTTGTGAAAACATACTTCTGTTATTCAAGTCTTCATTAATTCCAGTTACGGAACTTTAGATTCAGAAAAACTAAATCAAGTTTTCTATCAAACGCTAAAGCCTTATCTCCTTGCTACCTCAACAAAGCTGTATTGTTTCTTCTTTTATTTTATTAACGTCAGCAACCTTATACAGAGTTAATAAAAACTGCATCACTTTAAATAATGCTCCTCGACACGCTCTTCCCACCGCCTACTTTTATATCGATAACCCATACCTTCCTATCTCTATATTTACCTAATTATCGGTCTTCTATCGCCAACGCAGACTGGTAACACGCTTAAACATCCATGGACAAGTTGCCACGCAGGGGATTCTGTGTGCGATAATGTATCGTAATATCACTAGCAAATAGCATTCAGAACATCCACGTAGAATCGTGATAGAATGCCCACGTAATCTTTGAAGCGGCTAAACGTGCTTTAGCGATTTACTTGCATTTTTGTTGGCTTTTCAGTCTTTGCTGTGGATAGTCAGAATCTTGGTATAAAAGTACGCCTAATGATTAGAAGAGCAGTAATGAGGGGTTACTTTTAGCAGAAATATAACCAGGATTGGTGGATGAATTTGCTAGATCATCATCCACAACTCTACCCCATCCAATGCTGGGCAAAAGCATCTCTTTGATTGTATTAACTACGCTTCTATGCCGGAATAAATTATGTTCGCCTTGCCTTTGTTTGCCGTTGTCTTTACAACAATGTCATCAAATATACAAATAAAGTCAAACACTTCACCTCGCTTTGTCACAAGTACCTACGTCTGAGCTAATTTGATCACCCAATTGTACAAAGTGGATTCTCTGCCCTCAATTTAGTAACACCGAGTGAAATATGCAGTAATGAAGCGTAAGCACGTCCAAGTTCGTTTAATGGCATACCTACTTGTGTAGCCCCTATTGTTCGCGTTATGTAATTCAAGATCATTGTGCCGATATTACATGCATGCTGTAACGTTATTAAATCTCCGTGTGGTATTTAATATGATGTAAACTTTGAGTCAGTTGATAATATATAATTAATTTACGCTGTTATTTTTGTGTTAGTTTTTTCAAGAAATCTCTGGCCTGGACCAAAGATTTAAATCGGTTTGGACTAGGATTTTTCATACATGATATAACAAATGATTAAGTATTACAGATTCTTAATTATTTCGAGGATATGTCTGAAACCTTCCAAGTCAAAGATTTTAATCGTTAGGTAAAACAAAAACTTACACACAAGCTTGACCAATAGATCTATGGAGCAGAAAGCTCATTGCTGAAGCTAAGAATTTGTTTCGGCATTTCTTTCCAGATGCCATCAGTTAGGTAAAGCTGGCACCAATGAGCATACTAATTGCATAACACACTTTCTATCGCAATCCAAGAGTTTTGAAGGATATTACTAATCCAGAGATTCATACGTTTGAAAAATTCGTCTGCTCAACAACGTGAATAACGCAATGAACGTGGGTGAACTGTCAAAGTGAAACCCATTGCGGTCAATTGTCATGTTATGTGTGTTACGCAATTACTCCGCAGTATTTAAACGATCGGCGAATGATCGGCGAAGGAAAACATCGTGAGGAAACCGGCATGTCCTAGAACTATAAAAATTCAAAGACATGTGACATCTACTGATCCGCACTCGGCCCGCGTAGTAGATTACAGCCCACTCTCTCTCACAAAGAGGAGGCCTGGGACCCAGCAGTGGGAACATTATAGGCTGATTATGTATGTATGTATGTATTTCAACGATCTATCAAAGTTGTACATAGTAGTAGTGTAGTACATAGATATATAACATTTAAGTTTTCATCCGATTAATGAAAGAAATATTCAAAAATTCGTTACGGAAAATAATTTAGTTTGACCAACTAGCGAATATGCGCTTCTTTTACGAAAGAGATCTATAAATACTCGTATAGTAATGCTGCAATATAAAAGGGTAAAAAGGCGCTGCTCCACAGCGGCTATGGTAAGCTATGCACGAGCTTTGCTTAGTATGAAAGTGTAGGTCCACTGCGACCCACGGCTACACTGGCAAACAAATGAACTACGCAGGAACGTGGCAAATCTCTCCGTGCACATCCGACGTAGCTGCCTGTGGACGGTCGCCTTAAGTCCCACATATTCGTATATTATTCAACACTTTTAAAGTAAGTAGTAGCTCCTTTGGCTTAAAGTTTTAAATAAATATAGTTTATGTACAGTTGTTTAAAACCTCTTTGCTAAATTAAATTGTAACGTGTATTTTCAAAGAATTCTTGTTATGCACTACATTTTATACCACTTACAAACAATTAAAAACTTATCTTTTGTAAACAACCAAAGTTGGCTCTGTTTTTAACTTAGATTGTCCAAACTTTGCTTAATTTTTATTCATAAGATTGTAAGAGCCTTTAAATTATTTCTTTTTTGTTTATGACCAGTAAGTTAAAAACTTTACAGAGCTGTCATTAAAATAGTTGTTATGTACTCAGATCAGAAGCCCAATTCCCGTAAATAAAAATGTTCAAAATCTAGTCCCAATCTCATCTCAGCGACAATCAAATGTAGGCAAAATATAGGTATTTTTGACATATTGAGACTGAGATTAGACCGTGAATGTTCTTAAAATTATGAGAATTGCCACTCAGATACCTACCAACCTTTGTTTCACGCATACCATTTTATCCGTATTGTTATTTAAACAGCAAAGGAATCATTAAAATTCCAGCCTACCGAAACACTCGAACCATCCAACCATATTATTTTTATCAATATTTTTCCGAACGCATAACAAATAAAATTTTCCGGTCATCTACAGGTTGTGCTGTAGAATTCCAGTTTTACCTACGTGAATTTTATTTTATAATAGACTTAATAAATACAGTTTTCCTCACTACAGATTACATACATTGGTTACAATTTTAATGTTGACGTATTAACTACCAAATAAAATAGCAATGAAGGCCATTCAATTTGAAAATTTAGAGAAGAGTGACTGTGTGTTTAATAAAAAAATAGGATTAATTTTTATTTTTATTTTTGAACTTGGATTTTCACGAATCCCATGGATTTTCGAATAGGCTACACGGAGTGCTTAATTGTTGCAAAGGGTCACACTATCACGTCCTGGAAGGAATCCGTTGAATTAAAAGTCACCAAAAAAATATTTTCCGGATTCTACATGTTTGTTATTCATAATGGTATGAAGATTAGAAGTAGCGTTGTCTTGTCTCCTAATAAACTACTAACAATAAACTAAGCGTCACCATATATAATATCTGCTAAGCATTATTACAATACCATTTTTGATCATTCATTATAAACAAAACAGTGTTCATCAACTGAGAAAAGATGCATGCAGATTAGATAATTAATTTCATAAAAAAATTAGACAATAGTACCTATTTTTTATGTTACATATCATACCATCACGCCTGTATTCCCCGAAGGGCTAGGCAGAGAAGTACCTATAGTAAGTACACCCACATTTCGTCCCATGTAATAAGGGGCGAGCCTATTGCCATTAATCGGGCACAAATCCAGACTTCGGGCTGCTACTGAGAAATTCCAGATGGAAAAACCCAATATCACTTTGTCCACCCCGGGAATCGAACCCAGGACCTCATGCACAGCAGTTGCGTTTGCGACCACCCGATCAACAAGGCAGTATTTTTTTTTTTCATTATTTAACACATATATGGTGTAATGGGACATCCAAATTGCAATCCTGCACAAACCCGGCGACATTTCTCGTCAGTGCACCACAGCAGCTAGGCGTAGGTGACAATTGTATAGGCTCCTAACAACTCCATCGTTTGCTATGCGGAACGGTTCGTACAGTACTCCGGAGACCAACAACAAATTGGATCACGGAAACCGCAGACCAATTTTGGTCAGTTCGCTCACGTAATACCCTCATTGATTCATAATATATACATAGTGCTTTGCCAAGAATTGCGAGGACTTGTAATGGGCTGGTGCCAAGTGTTCGATAAATATTGTCGCTTTTGGATCACGAGTTTGTTGTATCAGTAGCACCTATAAATATCAAGGAGTTTTAATAGGTACACAAACACATAACACACACAACATAAGACATTCATCAAGGGGTTTCGGCACCATCATCTGGAACCTAGCCCGCTGTTTTTATAAAAAAATCATGACGAAACTGGATCTTATAAATACCTTATAATCAGTAGAAGAACCTTTTATACACATTTATTTTCTAGCTAAACTAAGTACTCCAGTTACGTGATTAAAAATCTTCCATTATCTAAAAATAAACAACCTTCGCGGTTTTCAAACAAATTAAATCATTTCAACACAATGCTAGCACCATAATTCCTTTACTTTACTCAAATTCTTAACTTCCAAACAAAATAAAGTCAAACAGAACAATTCACTGTCTAAAACTTTAAAAGAGTAAATAAACTTGGACGAGACAAAATCTTTGAAAGAACTTTGGAAGCTTTGGAGGTTCCAAAGTCTTTCAAAATGTTGTTTTGGTGTTAGTGCAATCTCTGGGGTGTTGTTTGTTTACAGTGGTCTGAATAATAAATGATATTGCAGTACTGCGTTTGCATGAACGTTCAGACCGCAGGGATTGTCAGAGTCAGGCTTACACTGGCCGATGCGGGCGCTCGAAGAAATTACAACTTTGTATTTGATTGTACGTTAGTACGGTTGATATGAAAATGGATTGGATAATAGAATAGGGTTTTTTTTTGTATTTTGTATCTTTTTAAACGTCGGTTTGGAACTGACTGCGTGCGGTGAGTGTTGGAAAAGCAATATTTTGTAAAAACGGATGTTTCATTTGGAGGATTTGACTGAATTTGTTTTTCTAGTGTCGGAGAGTTACTATGACACCTATTATTTCTAAAACTTTATTTTTGTTTAATAAAATATTTTTAGTTCAGACACCACCGGCTTACTTTATTTCGTAATATATCATAGCGGATTTAACAAACCTGCAACCACCATCAATCTTTTTAAAAATAAATAAAACAGGGTTTTATGATTCTAAATGTTTCACCATCAATCAACGTTCACTGAAAACGCAAAATCAGATGTCCCTACAATATTACTATCACCACAGTTCATCCATTAATACCGGCAGCGGAAGCACTAAGAATCAATAAAGATTCCGATAGAACCGCAAATTGCAGCCCAGGAAACAGATTACAGAATACGGGTCTATCCGTATGACGGACATTTACAGATTGGTAGCTTTCCTATCACTAATCCATTATCTCCCTCGAAAACCATTCCCCTAACATTGTTACTAAGTGCGCCACGTCCAGGTGTTTCGATTTTAGATGCGTCGATAACAACTATTTTACGAGCATTTCCTAC
This sequence comes from Fissipunctia ypsillon, assembly GCA_947568875.1. Lineage (NCBI taxonomy): Eukaryota > Metazoa > Arthropoda > Insecta > Lepidoptera > Noctuidae > Fissipunctia > Fissipunctia ypsillon. The sequence continues at coordinate 6,077,001 of OX387643.1, forward strand.
GGCGGGAAAATCTCCAGCGATCCGTATTTTACGGGAAAATGTTGACATTTACTGCACATCTCAATCTAAAGTGCCCATACGAGACTGATCTCGAATACTAATAACATAAAGACTAATATACCTGAGACAGATATTATAGTTCCATGTTATGACGTAACAATTTCTAGGACACAATCAAGATCGAAATCTGATAAGCAAAGTTCACTAAGTCCATCAGGAGTTACCGTGTGTTCGCAATCGCATTGTAATGGCAATATAACGTAACAAATATGCAATTATCCTATGAGAGTTATCAAATTACGAAACTTATACTTAATAGACATCTATGTTCAGTTCACTTGTGCAATGATGAAGACATTCACACATCGTTGCCTCATGAACAGCTATCATTTAGGTTTTAATCATTATCGTTGTCGGATACCAGACAATACCGACCTTGTAGTTATGACATACTAGCTGACGAGTCATAATAGAATCATATTAATTTTGCACAATGATAATTATTTTGACAGACCGGTATTAAAATTTAATGATCCGTATATGCCTCATGTAATGAGAATCTTAAGAGAAAGGAAACTTGATTACCACATTCGAAGACATTAAATCAAGTATTGATAATGTAGGTAGGTACTGCTACCTTTCGCCCGGTGCTTTGGATGAACCGTTAACTAAAGGGGATTTGTGTGTATAAATAATACACCGTAACACTTTTCAATATACTTCTATTCATAAAATAATCCAATTACATATTTTTACATCGACAACAGTCAGGACCGGGAGGCCGACTGTCAACTATCATACATTGTTTTTTCCTTCCCCTATTCAAAATCAACGTTTGTCTTTTTAAATCAGTCAATCAACTTGCGAAGGTTGCATGCTAATGGCACGCCCGATTAAAACCTCTACAGTACCTACTTTCATCTTATAATTATTAAATGCACTTAACGACAAACGACACGTTTTATCTTTCCAAGCGCAATTGTTGGAAATAAGTAATTATTATGAGAACAATACTTATCTGAAAAGTGTGCTGAATGTCCTTTCTCTTATAATAATTGAAATATATTTAACAGAAGCTTCTACTTTCTTATTCAAGCACGTCCATTGATCTTGTGTATTCTGTAATCACTATCAACCTCAGTTCTGCATCCAATCAATCTACCTAGCCATTTCCCAACTATTTCAGGGTTGGCTTCCAGTCTAACCTCCACAACCCTGTGTCAAAGATCTACGAATGA